>JARFJB010001971.1:232500-460000 GCA_036346205.1 Vesta saturnalis
GTTGTTTTTTTTGGGGTTGGGTTTTTTTCTTTTTTTGGGGGTTTGTTTTTTTTTTTTTTTTGGCTTGTTTTTGGGTTTTTGGTTTTTTTCTGTTTTTTGTTTTTTTTTTTCTTTTTCGGGTAGGGGTTGGGATGTTTCCTTTTTGGGTTTCGGGTTTTTTTTTTCGGGGTTCTGGTTTTGGGGTTTTGTTTAATTTTTTTTTTTTTGGTTTTTTTTGGGTTTTTTTTGGTTTTAAAAAAAATTTTGGTTTTTCTTGGTTTTTTTTTTTTTTTGGGTTTGTGTTTCCCTTTTGGGTTTGGTTGGGGTGGGTTTTCCTTTTTTTTGTTTTGGGGTTTTTTTTTTTTTTGGGTTGGCCGGGGGTGCTTTGGGTTGGTTTGGTTTTTTTTTTTTTGTTTTTTTGGTTTTTGGGGGGGTTTGGTTTTGGTTTTGTGGTTTTTTTTTGTTTTTTTGTTTGGGGGGGGATTTTTTTTTTGGGGTTTGGGTTTTGGGTTTTTTTGGGGGTTGGGTTTTTTTTTTTTTTCTGTTTTGTTTTTTTTTATTTTGTTTGGGTTTTTGTGTTGTTGGGTTTGTTTCTTTTTTTCGGTGTTTGTTTTTGGGTTTTTTTGGGCTGGTTTTTTTTTTTTTTTGTTTTTGGGGGTTTTTTGTTTTTTTTTTGTTTTTTTGGGGGGGGGTTTTTTTTTGTGGGGTTTTTTTTTTTGGGGGGGGTTTTTTTTTTTGTTTGTTGGGTTTTGTGTTTGTTTGTTGTTGGGGTTGTTTGTTTTTGGTTGTTGGGTTTGGTGGGGGTGGTTTTGGGGGTTTGGGTCTTTTTGGCGGTTGGGGGGGGGGGCCCCCTTTTGTTTGGGGTTTTGGGTTTTTGGGGGTTTTTTTGGGTTGGTTTGTTTTGGTTTTGGGGTTTTGTTTTTTGCTTTTGGGGTTTTTGGGTTTGGGGTTTGGGTTTTTTGGTTTTTTGGTTTTTTTTTTGGTGTTGGTTTGGGGGTTTGGTGGTTTGGTGGTGGTGGGGGGTTTTTGGGGGGTTTTTTTTTTTTTTTTTGTTTTTTTTTTTTTTTTTTGTTTGTTTTTTTTTTTTTTTTGTTTTGGCTGTTGTTTGCTTTTTTTGTTGGTGGTTTTTGTTTTTTGTTTGTCTTGGTTTGTTTTTGGGGGGTTGGGGTTTTGGGGGGGGGGTTGTTTTTTGGGTGTTTTGGGGTTTGTTGGGGGTGTTTTTTTTGGGGTTGGGTTTGTTGTTGTTGGTGGTTTGTTTTTGGGGGTTTTTTTTGTGTGTTTCTGTTTTTTTTTTTTTTTTTTTGGTTGTGTTGTTTGTTTTTGTTGTTTGGTGGTTATTTTTGTTTTTTTTGTTGTTGTTGTGGTTTTGGGGTGTTGGGGGGTGTTTGGTTGTTTGTTTTTTTTTGTTTTTTTTTGGTGGGCTTTGGTTGTTTTTGGTTTTTTCGGTTGGGGGAAATTGGGGGGGGGGGGTTTTTTTGGTTTTGGGGTTTTTTGGGTGGGTTTTTGGTTTGTGGTGTTTGTTTGTTTTTTTTTTTTTTGTGTGCTGTGTGTGTGTGTTGTGTGTTTGTGTGTTGTGTGTGTGTTGTGTGTTGTGTGTTTTTTGTGGTGGTTGTTTGGGGGTTGTGTTTTGTGTGTGTGTGTGTGTGTGTGTGTGTGTGTTGTGTCTGTGTTGTGTGTGTGTGTGTGTGTGTGTGTGTGTGTTCTGTGTCTGTGTGTGTGTGTGTGTGTGTGTGTGTGTCTGTGTGTTTGTGTTGTGTGTGTGTGTGTGTGGGTCTTGTGTGTGTGTTGTGTGTGTTGTGTTGTGTGTGTGTCTGTGTGTGTTGTGTGTGTGTGTGTGTGTGTGTGTGTGTGTGTGTGTGTGTGTTGTGTTGTGTGTGTTGTTGTGTGTGTGTGTGTGTGTGTGTTGTGTGTCTGTGTGTGTGTTGTGTGTGTGTGTGTGTGTGTGTGTGTGTGTGTGTGTGTGTGTTGTGTGGTTGTGTGTGTGTGTGTCTGTGTGTGTGTCTGTGTGTGTGTGTGTGTGTGTTGTGTGTGTGTCTGTGTGTGTGTGTCTGTGTGTTGTTGTGTGTGTGTGTGTGTTGTGTGTGTGTGTGTGTGTGTGTGTGTGTTTGTGTGTGTGTGTGTTGTGTGTGTGTGTGTCTGTGTGTGTTGTGTGTGTTGTGTGTGTGTGTGTGTGTGTGTCTGTGTGTCTTTGTGTGTGTGTGTGTGTGTGTGTGTGTTGTGTGTTGTGTGTGTGTGTGTGTGTGTGTGTGTGTGTGTGTGTGTGTGTGCTGTGCGGTGTGTCTGTGTGTGTGTGTGGGTGTGTCGTGTGTGGGGTCCGTGGTGGTGGTGTGGTGTGTGGTGGTCTGTGGTTGTGCGTCTGCGCGCGTGCGTGTTCGCTGTGGTTGTCGCGTGTGCGGTGTGTGCGTGTGTGCGGGTGTGTGGTGTGCGTGTGTGTTGTGCGTTGTGGTTGTGCGTTGTGGTGTTTCCGCGTTGTCGCGTGTGCGCGTGTGTGGCGTGGGTGCGCGTGGTGTGTGTGGGCGGGGGTGTGTGCTGGTGCTGGTGGGTTCGCGTCTGTGCCGTGCCGTTGGTTCGCGTGTCGGGCCGCGCCGCGTGCGTGGTTGCTGGTCGCGTGTGCCGCGTGTGCCGCTGTCGCGTTGTCGCGTTGGCGTGTGTGCGTGTGCGGTGTGCGAGTCCCGTGTGCCGGTGTGTTGGTGTGTGCTGTGCGTGTGTGGTGTGTGCGTGTGTGTGTGTGACGTGTGGCCAATTGTGCGAGTGTGTGTGTGTGGTGTTTGGCTGTGTGCGGTTGTAGGTGTGTGCACCCGGTGCGCGTTGTGCGGTCTGTGCTGGCGTGTTTGCGCGTGTGGCGCGTGCGCGTGTGTGGTGCGCGTTGGCGCTGTGGTGTGCGTCGCGGTGGCGTGTGTGCGTGTGCGGTGTGCGCGTGTGGTCGTGAGCGCGTGTGTGCGCGTGGTGCGTGTGCGCGTGTGCGCGTGTGCGCGTGTGTGCGGTGTGCCTGTGCGCGTGGGTGCGTGGCGCGTGTGCGCGGTGCGTGGGTGCTGGGTGCTGCGTGCGTGCGCGCGTGCGTGCGTATGCGTGCGAGCGTGCGTGCGTGTGTGTGTTATAATGTTAAATAATTTTGTATTGAACGTATTTCGTGTGGTAGTTATATTATATGAAAATAATGGTCGATATTGATAGCTATACTTAGTCCGGCGACGTTCCAGAAGTAATTTACACGAAAAGTGCAAACACCTCCTGACCGTGTGTGAGGTTTACTTGCCACAGGTCAGTCGCAGTTTGTGCCGAAACTAAGGCTGCTGCCACCCGTTGGATGACAGGTAGGACCTTCGCCATATCCAAACCTCCGAGGAGGCCAAGAACAGCGTCGAATCCTAAAGCGGGTGAAGCGGGCTTTTTTACGTCTGCGGCTTTCACCGCATCCGCTGCTTCAGCCATCTCGCTGCCGCTCGCCGTCGCTTTGGCGTAACTAACGCCGGTTCGGACAAGAGTGGGTGCCGCTGTGGGCGGTGGCCTCTTCTGTCGCTGTTGTGGTGAATCTTTGGCCATATTCCGCTGCGGGAGCTTCTGTCTTGCGCTGCGGGAGACGTGGGTACCTCGGGCAACCCCTGAAGTTCACCACCACAGTTTACGCACCTTTCCCGGTCCGTACGGTGTTTGGTGCACTCGCTGGAGTGGTGATGTCCTGCACACTTGACACAGCGTGCCGCCGCTCTACAGCAACGCTATGCGTGAAGGAATCCCTGGAACCGGTGACACTGCCCGACGCCTTGTGTCCACCTCAAATCTTCAGTGGAGACACATAGGCGAGCTACGTGCTCCACCTGCCGGATCTTGTTAAGGTCCTCTTCGGTTGGTACCTGGACCAGCAGAAGCGGGATCGGTCTGCCTTGTTTCTTCATTCTGAAACAAGAGCTGATGTTAACGTCGTGCTTTTTAAGCTCAGAGGTAACGTCAGCCTCGGTGATTTCTACGGATATTCCCCGTAGAACCCCCTTGAACGAACGTTCCCTCTTTGCCTGATAGGTATGGTACGGTATACCATGCCTATCCATATACCGCATTAGCCTGTCACAGTCCTTGGAAGTGGCAGGCTGGATCCGGTATCCCTCGGCGATTGCCTTCACACGTGTGAAGACGATCTCTCGGTGATTTAATTCTTGGGAGAACGCAACCCAGTTCTCCTTCTCGCGAAAGATTACTGGCGAAACCCTATCCCTGGCAGCGGGAAGATCTTCTACGTCCGGGCAGTCCATGGTGTCAGCTAGGGCCCCGAACGCGTTGATAACGGTTGTGGGCGTGGTCGGGCGGTCTCGCGAAGATTTCTTCGGTTTCTTTTGGAGCTGGAACCCGTCGGACGGTGGCGATTCTTCTTCTGCAACAACGGTGCTTTGAGCTGCTGAAAGCGGTAAAGCAGCAATCTCTTCTTCCCTTTTCTTGGGCATCTTTTTCTTTTTGCTCTTCTAATGGATGACTTCGTTGTAGAAGGGCAAGGGCTCCAATGGGACCTGCTCGACGGTTAGCACGACGTCATCAGATAGCGGGAAGACCTCGTTCTCATCGTAACGACTCCGAAGAGCGTAGGGGTGCCTCTGACGGAACGGTGACTCTCTACCTGACATCGTGAAAACGACGCAGGTAGCAGAACGTACGCACGTAGAAACTTTTAACAAAGTACGCTTACAATGTTAAAACGCGATGTTCACTGATCTGCTTGCAGACAGCGAATGAGAATGAGGGGGTGAGTGGCAGGTGCACGATTAAAGATGCTTTACTAAAGGGGCGTAAGAAATCATTGGAATTTTTCTTATGCGCGCTTTTGATGTAAAAAATGTCATTGGTCTAATTGTGGCGAGATGGGCCACGATGAAAAGATATCTTTGTTACTGGGAAACTCGAGACCCGAAAATATAAGGTTGTTACAGATGAATGCATATTTTTAAAATTAAGATGTCGTGCAATAATTACTATGAAACTATTTCAACATAAGTTAGTGTTTCTTGGTTTTTTATTACTTTTGAAAGACGGTTTTTCGGGAGTATATGTAGTTACGTTTGGATCGGGGGGGGGGAGGCGGTTACAGCGAGCTTTTCAATCGAGCCAGATCGATTTTTGGGTTAATTAAATACCTTCATTGTAAACAGCTTGTCTTTAAAATAATTCGTGCGTATACATTTTTCTTTTGAATTCGCCAACACTAAGTTATTTTTTCTTTCGGGGTTAAACCGCGTCGATTAACGATTTGTGCCTGTGATCAATGAAGGGAATATTTGTTCTAGTGTAAGTATGTATTTTTATATAACTGAAACTCGCAGCAAATAGTTTTACAGTCTAGATAACATATTAAATACCAAACATTGTCTTGCAAAGGTATTTATTCGTACGCGGATTCATTAAGCTGAAATCTGCTAAAATAAAAGGACAGTACAGGGCACTCCCTTTGGTATTTGTGCGAATTAGCATTGTTGATTGTTTATATTTATAATGGTGTAAAGGTGGCTGGTGAATGGTACACACTCCCAAGCCAGACCATTAAACACCTCGAATTTTATATTTACTGTTTTTATATGTTGTATAGGTGAATGTGTAACCGGAGAGAGAGCACGGTATGTTGCTAACGACTCAAACTTATATATCGGTCACGATGTTAGTGATCTATTTATAACGTACCCTTGAAGGCTTTGTTTTAATGAGTTTTATTTCAGTTTGTTGAAGTTGAATTATTTGCCTGCAGCTGATTTCTCTTTGTATGTGCTTTATTACAATGTGACTTATGTATTTTGTGCTTTAGTTGTCACTGAACAATTGGGTAATTTTTAAATTCCTTGTCTGTTTTCTTTTGATCCTCGCATTTACCTTATTACCTGTGCAATTTTACTGCTTTATTTTATGTGCTTATTTACTTAAAGACCGGCATGATTGGTTTTTAGAATGATTTTTGTTTTGACTATTTATGACCCAATTGTGAGTGTGACTATATGTGTTTTTTTATCATTATGTTTCTGTGTAACTAAACTGCTTTTTTTCTCTTAATGTTATAACTTTGTACGCACTTTAACCTGATTTAATGGTGTTTTGTTATATATTTAACCCTTTCATTGTTTTTTTGTGTTATTTGATTTATTAATGTACTTGTGCAATTGCTTATTTATGAATAAAGTGGGTTTTATTGGTGGTTCTTTCCCACAATAGTAGATTAACGGGCTGAACCACCGGTGCGCCAAGTTCGTTGATTTTAATTTGAGTAGTTTCATTTTTTTACCTGCCCGCATGATGCAACACGTACCTCATCCAGACTATCTCATTTAGATAGCATAACGTACCTAACACTAGACGGCCACTTCGTTTGATCAGGTTTGAGGTTTGCGAGTAATTAAATATCAGACTTGTAAATAAATGCTAATGTTTTAATTATTGCCCGGAAAGTCAAAGTAAGGCAGGCAATTAATTTGAGTAATAGTGACATTATTGTCAGTCAAGTCAAGATAAATCACTTAGCGATTGTTTGGTTCTTGAATTTGCATTATTGCAAATAAGTTCAAATTACCCTTTTCAAGATAGGGTACCTGGGGGACGTTACAATTTGTTACAGAAATATCGAGGTATCATAACATATTAATAATATATTGGCAATATAAATAATATTAATTTACGTGTTAATTTAAACTTCACAACATACTTATGTACTTATCTATTTTTATATTTTCGTATCTAAATAATTGGATCCAATTTGTTCTGTAACGTATTGCGCTCAGAAATGTGACGAATATACAAAAAGAAAATAATCTAAAAAGAAGTTACAAGTACAAGGACAAAGGGCAATTAGGAGCTGAACCGATAAAAATGAAAAGAAAAACCCAAATCGGCACAAGTATCTATATCTATATACTTAAAAAGAAGGCGACAAATTCGTATTAATGAATATTAAAAATTAATTGGGCCGCACAACAACTGTAGAAATTATAGAGCGTACACGAAAAGGCAACATTATATTCACTACGCAAAACAATAAACAGGCGTAACAAGACTTACATAACGTCATTAGGAATACCTCAAGACAAATAAAAAACTAAAAACAAAAAACAATGGAGAGAATTGAATACACCTTATCATTACGATAAATGTGTTCCTGCTTACATGCTTCTGTAGTTCATTGTTCTTATAATAATTCAGGAGGCGGTCCATTTCAATGTTGCTCATATGAAATCATATAATAAGAAAAACTTCCAATTACGCTGCAGAAAAGGGTTTTCAAACAGTTAACCTTGACCTTTTAATGACAGGCATTCTAAGGAAAGTTGTAGAACGAAAGCCTAGCTTCTTCATCTGAACCCTATCTGATAGTACTCCATTTCTAGAACTCCTTTTTTTTGGTAGTTGTTTCTCTTTCGCCCTTATAGAAGCTGACGGTTTGGAGCAGGTGGCTCTCGATGTCAGTATCCACTATGCGCAAAACAAAAAATCAAAACATGACGTTGCACATATTCTAATACGTACAGCAGCAGCGAAAGCATAACGTTCTAGCTCAAAATTCAAGAGCATGCTACATGTAACAAATTACGTATACATACGCTAGACAAGATCTTTTATCGATACGGAGGAGAGAAATCGATAGAACACCTAGTGCACCGCTGGAACTTAATGAGCTAAACACTAAAGGCAAAAATGGGTATTCGATAGAAAGTATAACAGAATAAGCTATACGAAACTTACAAACAGCTCCTATATGAAGTGCTTACAAAATAATGGTTAATCGATTAAAACTAATAACTGAACTTAAATGCCTCCAGGTTGGCTGTTCTACCATGAAGGTCGATATGCGTGAAGCTATAGCGAGGAGGAATACGGTACGTTAACTTTAAGTCATAACCAGATTTGTGCCACAAGTTTTCAAAGCCGTGATCATGACTGTTTCAGTTACTAATACGTGAATTCAACAGTTTGATTTACTATTATCATTAACAAAAAATGTTTTGTTTGCTTGGATATTTAATTATATATATATATATATATATATATATATATATATATATATATATATATATATATATATATATATATATATATATATATATATATAGTATATATTCACAAACCTAAACATTTACCATCACGTTTACGAATTTGCTTTATATTTTTAGATTTGTCAATTGTTTTGCCATTATATTAGTAATAGTAATTTTGGTAAAAATAGCTAAATTTGAATTTTTCACTCGAAATACAAGATGTGTCCAAACAATAATGCATTATTAATGATGTCGGTTATGCATAGGTTAAAACTTTACGGGATTACTATATGGTACCGAAATTTTAAAGTTATCTTTTCTTATCATTTATCTTATTTAGAGCAGATTAGAAATATTTTTGCGAATGTGAGAAAATTTTAGGCTATATAATTAAATATTGCTCTGGAAATGTAAAACGCATGTTATAACCAAAAACTAAATTGTGCTTGCCCAATTTTACAATCATAGTATACGATGTAATTTTAATTTATTTCGACGTCCGTAAGGAATTAAAATTCATTAGCATTTTCTAAGTTGATGTTAGAGGGATTTAAGAATCTTAAGTTTTCGGATTAGTATACATGAATCAGGTTTTAAGGATCAGGATTGAATTCGTAAATTCAAAATATATCAGTGGGTTTGTTGTATTATGAATTTATCTACACAAGTGCCAAAATTAGTTATAAAGGACGTTGTGTTTGTTATCACGTATATCGGTCATTTACCTTAGCAGTGAAGGTTATAATTATCTAGATAACGTTAGTGCAATTGGTCAATTTATTTAACATCTTCAAATAACTTAAGTATACAATCGCTTTCGCACACTCTAAACTAGATACATAAATAATTTCGACATAATATCTATCTTTACATAATTAGTGTTAATTAACACACTATGAAATCGAAAATTTTGTATCTATTTAATATACGTACAATCCCCTAAAGTGCATCTAATAATGTAGACAGGGCCAACCTTATATACTTGAACCCATACGACCGTTTAAGGATGCCTATCTTGAGTGCTCAATAAAGATTATTAGACGGATTTAAAGCAAAGAGGGTTAACAAGTATTTCGCATTAAGAATTTGCAATTTCGTTCCATCTAAATCTTAAGCAAGACACATAATTAAACATCGTTTATTTAAGATGTTATTAGTGGTGGGTTAGCGTGATAGTGCATGTTTCTGTTATGGACAACACGCATACACACATGAGATCAACACACATATATACAATAGCAGATGTCTTATACTAAAAAATTGAAGGAACAATTTTAGTTAACATTGACACTTCCAATATAAAAACAAAAATTATTGTATATATACTTTAAGCTAATTGAGTAGGGCATTCTAAAGAATTTTACCAACACTACCGCTCCAGCCCTATAAGGATTATAGGACTGTAGAAATACCTAAATAAAATGTTCTTGATTAACAAAAAGATAAAACATTTTTAATTTCATTTTTATGTTTTGCTTTCATTCAAAGCATTGGGCGATGATGGTGTCCCAGTTCCCAGACTCAGGAACCGCCACTGGTTTTAATCTAAAAAGCGTTTAAGGCCATAGACCGACAAAGCTAAAAAAATTTCTTGATTATACTTTATTTTCTATTTATTCAGTTTTCTAATAAATTTATTAGTTGTTTATGACATTAAACATTAGAAAATTATTCCAGGTATCATTTAAACTTCACTTTAATTGAAGTTGTACACGTTTAGTTAGTTTTATATTCTAGACACATTTATTATTTTTGTATGATTAGATTTTAGCTTTGGCCTCAGAATTAGTATTTAAGTTATAAAAATCACCAAATGTCTGTTACACTTGTTTCAAGGTATTCTTTACATTTGCGTTAAATGACAGCATCAGGTATCGTAATATAAATAACACTCCCACGTTCCTCTTATGTGTTATGGTGTGTCACAAAACCTATTTTGATAATCAACACTGAATATATAAATATTGTTAATTTCATATAACAGAAAATCTGAGAAAATAATAGGAAATAAAGTCCCCCAAAAGATAAATAATAATGTCGAGCATACAAACTACAATATAATTTTATAACCTGACCTTTGATAACGTCCAGCTTGTCGATCGACCCTATGACCAGGGATCATCGATTTCCGGTTTTCTACCAATCAATAACGATTATATTTTATACATATTTCCAAACGAGTTTAGCAACGATAAGCAAAATTCGTAGTTATAACGGGTTAGACCAGGTGTCATTAAGTGCCTTCTAAATTATTTGTAGGTATTAAATGTTTAATAAACATGTAATTTCAACTATTGCGTAAACAGTGTGACAAAATTTATATAACTAATACGATGTTCAGTTAGATCTGCATTTGTAAAATATGCTCACCTTTCAATGTATTAATTGAAAACCTAACAAACGATCATAGTTTCAAAATTTGAGTTTTTGGAGATACAGATCATCTGGCATTGGTTTAACTTGGCCGTTTAAATTTTGCATTGCAAAACAATGAAACAAAATGAAACTGAACTAAGCTTGATCGAAGGCGTTTGTGTTTCAATTGAAACGTGCACAAGCTGATATCCTTCAATAAGTAATCGAACAACGTTGGGGGGGGGGGGGGTATGTTATGAGCCCCTTAAATCATTAAATTTTTTAAACTTTTTTAAACAACTTACTGAAAAGAGTGCAACCAAAAAACGATGACTTTCCTAAAACAAATTACGCCTCGGTCGTTTACCTCACACTTAGCTTCTACATGCCTATTCGAACACACAATTGGTGATTGCCATGCAGAACCTCACTACTACTAATTGAATCCTTATTAAACTTCAAAAGTGGTAAAAATTTAAAGTTTTTATACATGTCATAGGAAGTTGCAGCATGTTGTATGTTGAAATCTTTTAAAAGCGACTGATGGATCTTGTATCCACAATACTGAAAACTTTTACAATTAGTCCTCCTTCATTGAAAACAGACTAATGGTAATGTTTTGGTGGTCAACCAGTGAAATTTGTAGTTCAAACGCATTAGGCAAAATGATTAGTGGTACTCTTTTGATAGGAAACACTTACAATCTATGTAAAGTTTTGCATATCTTCCACGATACGGAAACTTCTTCATGATCAAGAAAACCAGGTTAACCTGGTTACATTTCTAGGTTTGATTCTCCTATAATATAAATGTAGAAATGTACAGGAATTAAATGTAAATGAAATTCGCTTACGTCTGCAACTTAGGCCGGACCCAAACAAAAAAACAAGCTTTGTGTAAGCAAATCGTTTTCTTTGCGTTTACAGTATTTCAATATATTACTATAGAAAGAGAAATTTTGACTTGAAGAAATGTTGAAAAGTTAGAAGAATTAAGAAAGCTTAATAATTCAAGGCTAATCAGTAGTCCACGTTATGAAAAGAATATAATACATAGTAATAATAATAGACATAATATAAAAGGTTATAGTAAACGGTATACTGAAAGCGCACTACGTCTATGAAGTTGGCCGTACCCAGACAAAGAAAATAGTTTTTGTGTAATAAAATCATTTGTTAACTTTTGTTTAGCTATTTCCATCGTTTATTTACAACTTGATGTGCGTGTTTTCAATACTCTATTTGGGTCGGTCCAGCTATATGACAGCCAAATGCAAAATCAAAAAGTTCATATTTATTTATGACAATCGTTTATTTACAGTTTGGTGTGCGTTTTTCAACACTCTGTTTGGGTCGAACCAGCTCCACAACAGCCAAACGCAAATCGAAAACTACTTATTTATTTATAAGATTGTTTGTTTATCGTTCGTTTAGCTATTTACATCGTTTGTTTACAATTTCGTGTGCGTTTTTGCACATCCCGTTTGGGTCGGGTCAGCTTCACGGCAGCCAAATCCAAAATCGAAAAGTTCACATTTATTTATAAGAATCGTTTGTTCATCGTTTGTTTAACTATTTTCATCGCTTGTTTAATTTGCAATGCGTTTTTTCGACACTGTTTTTGCTTATCTTTGTTTAGTTATTCCCACTGTTTCTTTACAATTTTGTGAGCATCCTTCGACACCCCATCAGGGTTGAACCAGATTCACAGCAGCCAAACCCAAAGCCCAAAAAAACACATTTATTGACAAAAATCGTTTATCATTTGTGTAAGTTATTTTAGGTATTTACATTTGTTTACAATTTGGTGTGTTTCTTCAATATTTCGTTTAGGTCGGGCCAGCTTTTAACGGCAGCCAAACTCAAATTCCAAGAAATGCACAATTATTTATCAATTGTTTATCATTTTTTATGTGCTATTTCCGTCGTTTATTTACTTATTTTGGGTCGGATCAGATTT
This sequence comes from Vesta saturnalis, assembly GCA_036346205.1. NCBI lineage: Eukaryota > Metazoa > Arthropoda > Insecta > Coleoptera > Lampyridae > Vesta > Vesta saturnalis. The sequence goes on from JARFJB010001971.1 coordinate 244,794, forward strand.
ACGGCAACCAAATCCACAAGCATATTTATTTATCACAATCGTTTGGTTATGTATTTTCAATGTTTGTTGATAACTTGGTATGCACTTTCAGCGTTCCATTATAGGCAAAAGTACAGACAAAGTGGTTTTATCCATGTTGCCATATAGGAATATAGCCTGTTTAGAGTTAGTTTAAATTTTAGTGAATTTTAACGTTTGTTATCTTCCTACCTGCATCTATTTACATTACATTACATTACAACATTACATCAGCACCAGCCTTATTGAACCAGGGTTGGGAATGTAAATGACCTATACGATTTTGTTTTTGGGAATGTATAAACTCCATGCCCATGAGGATGACTTTAGGTAGTGAAAGAGCAATGTCCAAAGAAGGGAACGACTTAAAACAATATTCACGCTAGGAAAAGGTAGCAAAGAAATCCCGTAAATCACTCCATTTAGCTGAAGCACCAACATGTTCTATCAGTGTTGCGAACAACAGAAGAATTAGGGGCAGTAGAAGTTATTTCTATTAGTCAATGGTCAGATAGACCTAGAAGGGAAAAAACTGAAGTTTCATACACAAGTTAGTTTGATGTAAGAAAGAAATGTAGAAGATGTGGAGTATGGTTAGGGTTAACAGGGATATTTCTACATAGATGGAGGTAGGAAGATAACAAACGTTAAAATTAACTAAAACTTAAACTAACTCTAAACAGACTATATTCCTATATGGCAACATAGATAAAACCACTTTGTCTGTACTTTTGCCTGTGATGGAACATTGAAAATACATAAACAAACGTAAACAAACAATTGTGATAAATAAATGTGCTTGTGGATTTGGTTGCCGTAAAGCTGACCCGACCCAAAATAAGTAAATAACCGACGGAAATACCACATAAAAAATCATGAACAATTGTTATAAATAATTGTGTATTTTTTTATATTTGAAATTGGCTGCCGTCAAGCTGGCCCGACCTAAGGGAAATATTGAAGCAACACACCAAATTGTAAACAAATGTAAATACCTAAAATAATGTACACAAATGATAAACGATTTTTGTAAATAAATGTACATTTTTAGACTTTGGGTTTGGCTGCCGTGAATCTGGTTCAACCTAAACGGGGTGTCGAAAAAATGCTCGCAAGATTGTAAAAAAACAATGGGAATAACTAAATAAAAAAACAGAGTCAGAAAAACGCATAGCAAATTAAACAGGGATGAAAATAGTTAAACAAACGATTCTTATAAATAAATGTGAACTTTTCGATTTTGGATTCGGCTGCCGGGAAGCTGACCAGACCCAAACGGGATGTCGAAAAACGCAAACAAAATTGTAAACAAATTATGTAAATAGCGAAACAAAGGATAAAAAACAATCTTATAACTAAATAAGAAGTTTTCGATTTGCGTTTGGCTGTTGTGAAGCTGGTTCGACCCAAACAGAGTATTGAAAAACGCACACCAAACTGTAAACAAACCTTGGAGATAGCTAATCAAACCTAAACAAACGATTCTCATAAATAAATACGAACTTTTCGATTTTGCATTTGGCTGTCATATAGCTGGCCTGGCCCAAATAGAGTGTTGAAAACACGCACATCAAGTTGCAAATAAAGGATGGAAATAGCTAAACAAAAGTTAACAAATGGTACACAAATGATTTTATTACACAAAAACTATTTTCTTTGTCTGGGTCCGGTCAACTTCATCGACGTAGTGCGCTTTTAGTTTACTATAACATTTTGTATTAAGTATATGTCTATTATTATTACTATGTATTATATTGTTTTCATAACGTGGACTACCGATTTGCCTCGAATTATTAATCTTTCTTAATTCTTCTAACTTTTCAACATTTCTTCACTAGTCAAAATTTTTCTTTCTATGCTAATATACAGAGTCCGTCCGAAAAATGTATACACACTTTAACACATTATATCTGTGAATTTTTGTAAAACTTGGATCGGATTACGGCAACAATGTGTAGTATGATGTTTCATTAAAGGATGTCGTTACTCATATGGCTGTAGATGCAACAATGTAAAGAGTACGATTGTAAAATAAAACGAAAGAAAATGGCTGGTAGACGATTGACATTTGAGTAGTGAACATGCATTCTTCAGGTTTGATAATGCCGTTGAAATGCAGCGTCAGTGGAAGCGGAAGTTTCAAACAGATCCCCCAACCCGCTTATCAATTAAACGCATAGTTGACAAGTTTGAGGAGCATGGAACGATTTCTGATATTCACAAATGAAGATCGGGAAGACGGCATACAGCTAAAAGTCATGAATCGTCGGCTCTCGTGTTGGAAAAGTTTATTGTTTCTCCACAGAAGTCTGCTACGCAATGTACCCGTGAAATGGGGATTAGCAGTGCAAGGGTACGACAAATTCTGAAAGCTGCTAAGTGGAAAGCTTAAATTCCACGATTACTACACGCGATTAATGATGACGATCCTGATCGTCGAATGCAATTTTGCGAATGATATCAACAAATGGTAACTGAAGATCAACAATTTGTGACGAAGGTAGTGTGGACTGATGAGGCCGTTTTTAAACTTACTGGAACAGTAATATAACTACTATGGACTTTTACTTGGGGGGAACTGTGACAGATCAAATCTATCGACATAAGCCACGCACGCTGGAGGAACTTCGCCAGAAGATTACAGTGGCGTGTGCTGCAATCTCCATTGAAACATTGACTGAAGTAGTTGCAGCGACCGATCGTCGTTCCGTTATGTGTATAGCTGCCAACGGCATTTAAAGTAATCATGTGCTGAATTGAAGGCAGTACAACATGTATGATGAGTATTTAAATGTAAAATAAACAGATAAGTAATCCTTTTCGTTCCTTAAAGTGTGTATACATTTTTCTGACGGACTCTGTATATTGAAATACTTTATTAATTCTCTGTATATTCTCGCAAGCTTTACATATCATTTAAACGTTGCGTAATTGTTCATCTGTCAAGATCCTATTTAACAAATTACCAACCGATTATTACACGGATAACAAGAGGTCCCGTTTGGAATCGGTTCAACGGTATGGTGACAAGTGTTACACCATCACTCCCCGATTTAGCTTTAATCGCAAAATTTGAATAATCCCAAAGACACCGTAATTATTTGTATTGCTATTATTAAACGGGCACGTATTCAATAATAAAAAATTTCCTTCTCGTATCATTCCGATAGTCTTAATTGTAGCCCTTGAAGGAGAATTTATATTTAAAGAAATCATTAGAAAGCAGACTTACTGAAACAAATAAAGAAATAATTTTGGATAACATCAAAATTAAATGACAGAAGGAAATATCAATATTGCAGTAGAAAGTAGCCTATAAAATGATATTTAACATAATATATTGATATTCTTGAAAAAATTTTAATTTCTTGTTAAGGTTTTTATTTGCAGTTCAAATTGAAAGTGTAAAATATATAGTTACCGAAAATTACTTATAGTAATTAGAAATATTTATTTGGTTGTGTAATTTTTTATTGATTTAAAAAATCGCGTGTGCGAAATATTCCGTCTACAGGAATTTTTTAAAAACATTGTTAATTATATTGGGCAGTCCAAATGAAAATAAATATACCTAAATAGTTAGTTATATAGTTTCTCGTTCTTTATTAAATGTTTGCAATTACCAGTGAAGAAACGATGAAAAGTTGTACCGATTTTCAAAGTTTACATAAGCTTTGGTATACCACAATGCAAAATACAAAATTTGCAATACTTACAATTAGTGAATAATTTTTGTTTTGTTTCTGTAATAGTTGTCTGACAGGGCTAAATGGAATTAACAATACAAACCTAAATGGAATTACTACAGTTCGTGAATAATTGATTTTTGTTTTGCTCGTTTATGTGGATGAATGAGCAAACGTTCTACGAAATTTATTGAGCGATTAACTCCAAATTCTAAATTCTACACACTGGTCAAAACCATAGAGCATCACTTGAACCCTAGCAAAAATGTGAAAACTTCTCAATCAATTTGGGTTTACTGCTTTAGTTAGTAGCTATAATTTAGTTCAAAAGCTGTTATGTTCAAACTTTAAACTTTACGATATCCAAACTTTAGGAAAAATAGAAATCAGGTCGTTTTAAAGGTCAAATACTCCATGTTTCAGTTATATTTCGTTGGATTACGTTTCAACTTGTTCGTTTTGATTTATGGTTTTACATGTGAAACTATATATGTCAAAAAACTTTAAATGTACAACCATTTCGTTGTGAAAATGTTTTATCTGGATGGGAAAAAGCCAAATTTTATTTTTTTAATGCGTTTGTCATAATTTGATTCCAAAGATACCCAAATACTAGCTATGCAAACACTCCCAAACGCATTGGTTTCATGGGCGATAAGGAAATTTTATTTAGGTCCTAATTTTGGAGTCAAAAATGCCCACAAAGTTTAATTATATACCAAGTTGATTAAGAAAACGGCTAAACGTGTTCACTCGGTAAACACGAACGAAATGTCTTTAATTTCTAGTGCACAATATGCCGAAAAACTTAGAAATGTTGAGAAAACGTTCAAGTGCATTGTCTCAATATTCTGGATGTGCAAATTTGTTCAATTTGATACTTTCATTGTAAAAAATTACGTAGTTAATAACAAAATTATTCTTTCAGCTTCATTGTAAAAATTGATACATTCAGATAAATATTGTTGTTGTATTTTTTAATTTTACACTTAATCTTGTTTAGAAAGTTTTATTTTTTAATCATTTGTTTTGTATTACTCTCATAATGGTTCATTTTATGTGACTGACAAAGAAAAAATTCCGAAAGCTTTCGCTATAAAACAAAAACAATTTACTTTCTTTATTAAGTAATGGCCTGCATTCCATACTAGGTTTAGTTAATTAAAAAAATAACACAAGATTTATGAAGCTGCTGTTGTATCGTTGTCAAGCAAACCTGTAACATCTTTCATAAGTACAAAATAATCGTTTCATTTCCTTCTCTTACTACACGTAGGTATGCTGATATTTATTGTACTCACAGAATAAGTTTTCCTTTGGGTAGATTTTGGTGAGGTAATTTCTGCGTCAACATCACGCCTAGTTCAAAAGGAGGAGTAGATTTCGATTGTTATATAATAATTTTGTGTGGGTGGCATTGTTGGAAGTTTTTATTAACATCGAAATTAAAATCATGGATTTGCCTCAAGATACGATGCTATTTAAGTCAATATTATAACAGGTTAAAGACCGTTTGTAAATAATCCTTCTATTGTGGTAATTAATATGTACAATGAATACTATCTATAGGTTTTGCAGTGTTTTTATAAAAAATATCAATTAGATTGCCCGGTTCAATCTAAGTAAACCGCGTTCTTGTATAATAATTTTGTGCAGTACAATACGTCACACGTCACATAAAACAGACACTACAGTTAAACAACTGCAAAAATCAAGTGTGCTAGCATAAGATTGGAGTATTGTTTCCGAATTCGAGATATCTGGGATTTTGTAAAAAGTATTGTCGTGTTTGTATGTCCCTCCCGAGAGCAAAGAAGATTATTACCTAAGCATAGCAAAACTCTGGAAGAAAGTGTTATAAAATATCCACTGGAGAACTTTCTAATTGGAGGTTAGAATCTTCCTCATCTAAGTCGCGGAGTATCTAGCTATAATCTAGTAACGGTAACTTGTAATAATATTAATCGTAGTGAATCACTGGTTGAAATCCTTAGTCTACTAGATTGTAATTAGTGTAATTTGGTAAAGATAGTTTGAATTGTTATTAATGGAATGTAAATTATATTATTTTTTATTTTGTTATGACTTTATGAAAGGACTACACTTATTTAAGCAATTTCTTATCAATTTTTATTGAGAATTTGTTACATATACTGATGAATTCAAACTATGATTCCTATATTACATAGAAAATAAAGTAAAGTCTTGTTCATTTATAAAGAAACAAAAATTCGAAAGTGATCTACCATTGAATACATATTTAGGCTGCACTTTAGCATAGTCTATTCAAATTCTCCACTTAGTTGTGCAGGTAAAATATATTGTTCGAATAGTTATTAAATATTAGCAACATAAATTACATTAAAAATGGTTTAACTTTAGGACCTGACGGTGTTTCGTCTTTTTCGATAAAATCATGTCGTTTTGTTTTAGCATACTTCCTTCATTTCTGTTCACCACATATCTTAATAAAGGAATCTTTCTAATCTTTGAAAGCTTAGCTGTCATTCCAATTTTCAAGGCGAAATATAAAGCCGATATAACAAACTGTTGCACAGTTTCTATTATGTTGGTAATGTGTTTTAGAAAAGAACTGTTCCCCATTATTTGAAATTTCATGAACAGCATGATTTCCTTCCAAATCACTATACCAGTCAGTATTAATCTCTTAATATAGAATCATATTGCTCGATGCTTTGAAGATAATTTACATCTAGACTCGACGTACCCAGACTTAACAACAGCTTTCGATAAAATTAATCATATAAAATGCTTATAAAAATTTGGTCAAGCAGGCTTCTGCGATTCATTGTTATTCTGGTTAAACTCTTACCTTACTGATCGTACTGAATAATGAAATATCCTAATTTTTTCTGTGCTGTGTAACGTCAAGAGTTCCTCAAGGTACATATTTAGCGCGATTACCTGCTCTATTATAAACCAATTATGTTAAGCATATACATAAACATTCAAAATTGGGTTTGTAATATGGCTAAAAGGTTCATGTGCTTCGCTAACACCTATGCAGCTCTCGATTTATTTTTACATCTTTCTATACCTTTAAACTTAAAGCAAAATCTATGATTTCTAATGTTGATGGTTCATTATATGCCCAATATTTTAGTTAAATATAATGTAATTAATTGAACACTCATTTTTCTTATCTTTTATACTTCTTATGTTACAGGATCAAGTTTGTTATTAAATTGTTACCTAATCCAATTATATTATTTAATGAAAATGTTATAAACTACTCCATATTAGATTTAAACTTAATGATCTGTTAAATTGAAAATTTTCTAATTGTTATATCATTTGTTTGTGGGGTTTTGCTGTAAATAATCATTATTATTTCAAGCACATTTTTCAAACTGAGTATCCATTTCCTTGAACATCCTCACATGTGCTGGATGGTGATAATTTATTAAAGAGTTTAATAAATAGCAAGACGATCAATCGGTTGTTGTGTTTCCTTCCATCTATGAGCACCGAGGTAGTGGTAACACGATCTGCCAAGCATTCGGGAGGTAATGGGTTCGATTCCCGTTACCGTCTACCCTGTATAGCTGTATGAGTTTTTTTCAGGGGGTTTTCCTCATACACATATAGCGGTATGGTCACTGCGTATACGCACACCATGTGCGGCTATTTAGGCGAATGCTGAAGGACCTTGGAAAGCTCAAACAGCGCGCCCTCCCACTTGGGGAGGGAATGAAATACGTGGCCTTTTCCTTTTCCATCTATGATAAGGTATTCTAAGTTGGTACCCTTTTCTGTAGTTGTCATTATCTTTTACGTACAAAATACAATTATAAATCATTATTCCTGGAAAAGTCGTTAATTTTAGGTTTTGATTCATAAATAATAGATATTCAGTACGGCGAACGAACATATATAGGCTTTAAATTTTGATCCACTAACAAGAATCAAGAATAATTAGGCTTATTTTGGTAAAAACTGAATAATAAATATGAACTTTCAGTATGATGGCATTGTGTAGATGCCAAAATATGTTGAACCTCAAATTGTGATATATTCAATTAATGCTCATTAAGAATCCTGTCGACATATAAGCATGGGTTCTTACGAAGACGTAGTACGAAAATATAAATAGGTTAGTATGGATTTTTTCTATTATTCAGACATTATGTCAATTACACGAAAATGACATATTACAGTGTCAATTATACAAAACTAGCAATTGTTAATTACGTATAAGAGAAATCCTGAACTTAAATGTTATTTTATTTTAAAAACGAGCAACAGTTAGATCCTTAAATGACTAACCATTATTACGCCATCTTGAAAATGGCATTCCAGAACAACTTCTAAGGACGAATTTACCAAAATTTAAAGTTTTGAAAAACTTTAATATGAACGTGATAAATGCCCAAGAATTGTTATTAGTGTGATACATTGAAAACAAAATGTATACATTTACTTTAATTTTAATTTTAGTTACATATGCTACATTATTGCAAAGTCGTAATTACCGAATATATTTAATTGGAAAAGCATTTGCTTCAAAGTTTAATTTTGGAGAGTTTTAATTTTAATTTCAATTTTGTGCATTCCCCCGAAGATGAATTCGAAATATATGGATACGATGTTAATTTTTTAGTGTTTTACATTACCAAAATTAATTATCTGTGTATATATATATATATATATATATATATATATATATATATATATATATATATATATATATATATATATATATAGGGACCGCCATAAACATATGGGAAAAATGAAATTTCTGAAAAACGCTATTGGCGGTTCGTTTCTTCATGTCTCACAACCAAACAATCCATTGTGACATTTGTCAGGTGCCCATAGATTTGGCGGCAGTTTTGAAAAATGTTAACTGGGATGTCGAAAAATGGGTCAAATTGACACGATATAGAAAAATTGTATTAAGAAAATGTATTTAGAATGCAACAAAGACCAGATATACCACTTTTCAACCAAATCAGAAAAAAAATAAAAATACCAATTATTTCCCTATGCTATTACTACGAAACCTCATAAAATCTTGTTTGACCTGAAAATAGTTTTAATAACATAAATTTACTTAATTTTAGGCCAAAATTAATCAAATATTTCTAAAATAGACAACTTGTGAGAGGAAATTTTAAAAAATACGATTTAGCCTCGTCACTGGTTGTGTTCATGCCCTGTATATTGAAGCGCATGAGCTGATCTAATATTTTTAACCGGTAAATAAAATGTAAACGAACTAATATTTGTAATTAAAAGTTAACAACACTTTACTTATCCTTATTAAATTTAATATTGGTTAGTACATTTGAAATTAGCGATATTGTTGAATTTAATAAGTTGACTTTGGAAGAATCAAATATTTCGGCTTATAAGGATAAAAATTATGGCTCTTTAAAGTGCACCTCATAGTTTAAGATACCTAAAATTATCTAATTTATGTTATTAAAACTATTTCCAGGTAAAACAAGATTTTATGATGTTTCGTAATAAAAGCAGAGGGGAATAAATGGTATTTTTTTTTCTGATTTGGTTGAAAATTGGTATGTCGGGTCTTTGTTGCATTCTTAATACAACTTTTCGATATATTGTCAATTTGGCCCATTTTTGGGCATCAGAGTTAACATTTTTCAAAATTCCCGCCAAATCTATGGTCACGTGACAAATGTCACAATGGATGTTTTGGAGACTATCTTCTTGCCTGTTAAAGTATATCTGATCTCAATAGTATTATTAATTACTTGTTGAGTTTGTCACATATGGAGTACCTCCGGCTGCCAGAAAACAACAAGTAGCCCTGTGCGTATTTTGCAAAGGGTGTTCTTTCAGCCACTTACATAGGATCTTGTTTTTAAAAAGATCCTCCCACAGAGTTAATATTCAACCGAACAACAGAAACTTAATACATCTACAATCTGGAAGTAATATCAATCTAATACAATTACCAGCACAATAAAGTATCAGTTACACAAGTGCAGCAAGATACAAAAACATTGAAAATACCCAATAAGAAACAGTAGCCGCTTAATTGATACCCTGTAATCCACGTTCATAGCAGGAGGCGACTATAATAGTAAGCCTACTCTGTACTCTGTACTCATAACTACTAAAAAAAGAAAATTGGAAGGTGTTATACTTAAGCAACATTATTTGTATTTATCAAATAACGCACTTGAAGTGTGCAAGCGATGCGACCAGGACACCTTGACCTTTTTGTAACTTCTGGAATATCATTACTTTGAATGAATGTAGTACCTAGCTATAAACGTTCATCAGTAGTAATGGGCCACTAGACGCCATCTTGGATTTTTACGTCACAAGCCGCCCCTTTCACTTTTTATATGCCCACGTGGAGACCGGATTTTCCACCTTATTTTTACTCGCTTACGTGTAGGACGTATTTTTCCACCTATTTTTGCACATCCACGTGTGAGACCGCATTTTCAACCCTTATTTTATATACCTCGTGTGAGACCGTATCCTTTCTTTTCGAAGGCCCTTTTCAACTAATTTTACACACAACGTGTGAGACCGTGTTTTCAACCCTTATTATTTTTACATATCCGTGTGAGACCGTGTTTTCAACCCTAATTAAAGTTTTGATTTTAATGGCGTACGTGAAGGACCGTATTTATTACCCTTATTTTGAGATGGTGATCTTTTAATTATTTTTATTAATATAAGATGATGATCTTTAATTATTTTATTAATTAATTATCCTAGGGAAATTCGTAAGCTGATAGCTTTAAGATGATGATCTTTAATTATTTTTATTAATTAATTATTTTTAACCCTGGAAATGATGTAAAAGATGGTTTATTTAATTTTGTGTTTTACTATTAACATTTATTAGAACTTGTTGTATCAGATGTTATTTAAAGAATTGATTAGATAATAATAATCACGTACACATTGACTGTATTTCCCCATTTTATTTTATTAGTGTATTTTTTACCAATGAGATTGTTATTACATTTATTTTAATGCCTATCTACAGGTTGTTTAACATACGAAATTTATTTATACACTGATTACATGTTAACACGTTTCGCCGAAGAGTGCAATTGTATGCGTGCCCCAACATAATGTAACTTATAAGATGATCTTAAAGCTGTAAACTGATAGATTACAAGCTTTTATAATAATAATTAAAAAAAATATATTATTAGAGTTGATACGCCGTTTTTATTTCAAGCAATTGTTTCAATATATATATATATATATATATAAAATGTGTAAGTGGACCTGTAAGAGAAAATTGTTAACCTTGAGAAACAAGTAGGCTTGAAACTCAAAAAACTCCCTGTTACCACTCGTCAATGTAGATAGAGGTCCAATGCTGGTCTGGTTTGTTTGCAGGATCCGTGTTTACGATAATCGCACACGGTCGAGGTGCGTGTCTGGGTAGTTGATTAGAAGCACATACAAGTCGAAAACACATTCTTCTTGTGGCTGGGGATCGATTTCAAGCATCTCAACACTTCTGCCGCATACATCTTTGTGGATTTTTTATCAGATGGGATTAATAGTAAAATCAACTAAACGTTTTAAAAAATTTCTAATCTGAAAATAAGAGTGACGTAATCTATTTTATTTTGAAATTTCATAGAGAGCGTCACCATCATCGAGATTTTGAGATACTACCATCTCACCGTCTTCACCTTGAACGATTATATTGTAACAACCTATAAAAGTAGTTAATAATCCCTGACAGTTTTTATCAGACATTATTACATGGACATGAGGTTAGTCCTAAATTAAATGGTTTCAACGCTGCTCTGGGAGTGCTGTACACACTTAAAACCTTTAAGTCTGCTCGCCGAAGTTGTACCGTATTCACTTTCTTCAATTTTTATCTGCACTCTGTTTCGAGGCTGTAGTACGTTTTTCTAATACATAAACAGAATTTTCAATACTGTGATACGTCTAGCAGCAAAACACATTAGCTAGTTAGTTTCACCTCTATATTACTTTACATGCAAGCCTGATCTTATCATAAATAAATACATCTGTCAAAAAAAGCTATTTAAACATAACTCACGGCCAGGGTATAGCAAGCAACGCTTCCAATTATAGCTCTTAGTCAACACAATAGGGCCTACAACTACATACAATCGACTAGCACTGCTTTAGCACGAGGATCAAACGAAAAAACACGCATGCACGCACGCACGTACACACGTACGCACGCACGCAAGCTCGCACGCTCGCACGTACGCACGCACGTAAGCACACACGTTCGCACGCGCGCAAGCTCGCACGTACGCACGCACGTACGCACGCTCGTACGTACGCACGCACGCTCGCACGTACGCACGAACGTACGCACGCTCGCACGTACGCACGCTCACACGTACGCGCGTTCGCAGCCCGAACGTACGCTCGCACGCACGCACGTATGCGCACACACACACACGACGTCTTAGGAGAAAATACCTCGACCATAAAAGAGGCGTTTAGATTTATAAACATATCCCCGGGGCTATGTTAAAGTGTGGTTAGGTCAATACTTCAGACATCCCCCCGAAGATGTCCGATTCTACCCGAACATTGACGAGCGCGCTTGCGCACAAGACCCAAGACTAGCTGCGTTCTGGCGTCTTAGGAGAAAATACCTCGACCATAAAAGAGGCTTTTAGATTTATAAACATATCCCCAGGCGCTATGTTAGAGTGTGGTTAGGTCAATACTTCAGACATCCCCGAAGATGTCCGATTCTACCCTAACATTGACGAGCACGCTTGCGCACAAGACCCAAGGCTAGCTGCGTTCTCGTTTCTCGTGTGTTTCGCTCTTTAAAGTGTCACTGTCATCGAGTTAGCATTACTATAATGTATTCTCCTGTTTATGAGCCAACATCAGCGGACATTAGAGATTTTACTGACTTGTTAATAAACTATTACAACATAACCGTTCAAGATAATGATGAAAGCGATGACGTGGTTGAGCTGGGTGTACCTCACATCCAAGATGATGGTGATGGTTCACAGAAGAGAAAGAAGAGCGATGAGGTAGGGGGGAAGGGCAAATCTCAAAATCAAGATGATGATGATGAGGACGACTCACGGTTCAAGAAGAAGAAGAAAACCGATAAAGCATGTTATTAAATAATAATGATGTATTGTTGTTTATAATAATAATAATAATAATAATAATAATATTTTCAAAACGTTAAGCTTTCCTTCGATTTTGTTAATAAACCTGTTTTTTTCCTAGCGGTGCTCCACCGTCTTGATTCATGTTTGCAAGTTTACAAGTTTTTCGCTTTAGCGTGTTTTCGCTCTCTCGTGTGTGTGTGTGTGTGTGTGTGTGTGTGTGTGTGTGTGTGCGCATACGTGCGTGCGTGCGAGCGTACGTACGGGCGTGCGTACGTGCGTGCGTACGTGCGAGCGTACATGCGAGCTTGCGCGCGTGCGAACGTGTGTGCTTACGTGCGTGCGTACGTGCGAGCGTGCGAGCTTGCGTGCGTGCGTACGTGTGTACGTGCGTGCGTGCGTACGTGCGTGCGTGCATGCGTGTTTTTTCGTTTGATCCTCGTGCTAAAGCAGTGCTAGTCGATTGTATGTAGTTGTAGGCCCTATTGTGTTGACTAAGAGCTATAATTGGAAGCGTTGCTTGCTATACCCTGGCCGTGGAGTTATGTTTAAATAGCTTTTTTTGACAGATGTATTTATTTATGATAAGATCAGGCTTGCATGTAAAGTAATATAGAGGTGAAACTAACTAGCTAATGTGTTTTGCTGCTAGACGTATCACAGTATTGAAAATTCTGTTTATGTATTAGAAAAACGTATTACAGCTTCGAAACAGAGTGCAGATAAAAATTGAAGAAAGTGAATACGGTACAACTTCGGCGAGCAGACTTAAAGGTTTTAAGTGTGTACAGCACTCCCAGAGCAGCGTTGAAACCATTTAATTTAGGACTAACCTCATGTCCATGTAATAATGTCTGATAAAAACTGTCAGGGATTATTAACTACTTTTATAGGTTGTTACAATATAATCGTTCAAGGTGAAGACGGTAAGATGGTAGTATCTCAAAATCTCGATGATGGTGATGCTCTCTAAATTTCAAAATAAAATGATTACGTCACTCTTATTTTCAGATTAGAAATTTTTTAAAACGTTTAGTTGACGTTACTATTAATCCCATCTGATAAAAAATCCACAAAGATGTATGCGGCAGAAGTGTTGAGATGCTTGAAATCGATCCCCAGCCACAAGAAGAATGTGTTTTCGACTTGTATGTGCTTCTAATCAACTACCCAGACACGCACCTCGACCGTGTGCGATTATCGTAAACACGGATCCTGCAAACAAACCAGACCAGCATTGGACCTCTATCTACATTGACGAGAGTGGTAACAGGGAGTTTTTTGAGTTTCAAGCCTACTTGTTTCTCAAGGTTAACAATTTTCTCAAGGTAGAATGAGTATGCTGTTGTGAAATAAAATTTCGTGTATAGATAAAACATATAGTCTACAAATGGTAATTAATAGAAAACATTTTTTAATAACATTTTTTCTTAGCATAATAAAAATAGACATAAACCAATATACGTCATATAAGTGTACATTTTTTATAAAAGTTGCTCGCAAGGCTAACTTCAAGGTAAGCTTCGTAACCTATGACTAGCTAACTTCAAGGCTAACTTCAAGACCAACTTGTTACTCATGACTAACAATTTTCTCAATGTGGAATAACCACGTTTTTGTAAAACGTCTTATGTAATAGCATTGTCTGCCCCTTACAGATAAATTCTTTGTGTTTAAAACTGTTTCCTTGTTCTGGATGTAGATTTATAAACCTTCATGTTAATTATACTAGTATTTTTGAAATATCATTCGTATATAAGAATAATACAAGTTTTGCTTTAAACGATCTTCATCGTATACTTTAACAGTTAACCTTTTTCAGATAGTTGATCGCCTCATTAAAATGGAGCGTTAATAGTTTATAGAAGTACGGGTGTAAATAAAAAACACGCTACATAGCGATTGTGTTATAAACTAGTGGAGGTCGTTATTAATTCGTGTATAAGTTGAAGTTATGTAAGTAGAAGGTTACAACCGGTAATTAAAAAGAAAGTGTAATAACACATATTACAACAAATAATACAGGTCCACTTACACATTTTATATATATTGAAACAATTACTTGAAATAAAAACGGCGTATCAACTCTAATAATATTTTTTTTTAATTATTATTATAAAAGCTTGTAATCTATCAGTTTACAGCTTTAAGGTCATCTTATAAGTTACATTATGTTGGGGCACGCATACAATTGCACTCTTCGGCGAAACGTGTTAACATGTAATCAGTGTATAAATAAATTTCGTATGTTAAACAACCTGTAGATAGGCATTAAAATAAATGTAATAACAATCTCATTGGTAAAAAATACACTAATAAAATAAAATGGGGAAATACAGTCAATGTGTACGTGATTATTATTATCTAATCAATTCTTTAAATAATATCTGATAAAACAAGTTCTAATAAATGTTAATAGTAAAAACACAAAATTAAATAAACCATCTTTTACATCATTTCCCAGGGGTTAAAAAATAATTAATTAATAAAAATAACTAAATATCATCATCTTAAAGCTATCAGCTTAAGAATTTCCCCTAGGATAATTAATTGATAAAAATAATTAAAGATCATCATCTTATATTAATAAAAATAATTAAAAGATCACCATCTCAAAATAAGGGTAATAAATACGGTCCTTCACGTACGCCATTAAAAATCAAAAACTTTAATTAGGGTTGAAAACACGGTCTCTCACGGAGGTATGTAAAAAATAATAAGGGGTTGAAAACACGCTCTCACACGTGGGGTGTGTAAAATTAGGGTTGAAAAGGGCCTTCAAAAAGAAAGGATACGGTCTCACACGAGGGTATATAAAAATAAGGGTTGAAAATGCGGTCTCACACGTGGATGTGCAAAAATAGGGGTGGAAAAATACGTCCTACACGTAAGCGAGTAAAAATAAGGGTGGAAAATCCGGTCTCCCACGTGGGCATATAAAAAAGTGAAAGGGGGCGGGGCTTGTGACGTAAAAATCCAAGATGGCGTCTAGTGCCCCATTACTACTTTCATCAGATAATTCATCGATTATAGCCACAGTTAGTACAACTATAATGCTGAATTTTCTTTATACAATAATAACTGATGCAGCTTGACAAGGCACTCCTCAGCAACCGACGTAGGATACCGTTTCTTCGCAACTCTTTACAGTAAGCACCATCGTGGACCAAGAGTCATAAGGAGAAACTGAAACAATTTGCGCAGCACCTAACAGCTGTACTCCAAAAAATGAAGATGATGACGGAGAAATAATTAGGTATATTTTCAATACTCTACAAAATCAGCCATTATTCAAATAAATTACCAGCAACAAGCAAGAATTTGATATTTTAAACATCAAGAAAGCTCTAGATAAAGAGAAAGGAACTTTCTAGAGAAGGTATGACTATATTCAAGTGTAAACCTTCACCATTACTACACATATTTAAAATACTTAGCTTGTTGGGTTTTCAATGGTGTAGTTTCATATTAATGTTTTACACAAATCTAAACGTTTCGATAACACTTACGGCAGTAATAAAATCTTTCAGAGCTGTTTATTTTACTGCAGCATACTGTATGACGCGCTTATTACGTACACGAAGTATACTTTGGATTTAGTTGTGGCTCTTCCGGAGGCCGGTTCGAAATATATTGTTACCCATTGGAGTGATCATAAATATTTTCTGATTCATGTTCATTAAAGTTGTTTCACTCCTAATATTTTCCAGGAACGAGTATTATGTGCACATTCGCATTTTTTTGTATTTAATTAATCTTGTATCCACACAAGTATCATTTTCTTTGTCAACCTAATGTTTAGAATTTCACATGCACTCTAATAAGGAATTGTCAAATACATCACTCGTAAGAACTGGTACTGGTGGGCTAAGGCTATTTCAAACCTTATCTTCAACCGTGCATTAATCTACAAGTCATTTTTTTACAATTGCTATAAAGTTGTTTAAAATAAGTCGGTAGGTCTTTTATAATTGTCTCCGTTGCTTCACCTGTAAAATTTGCGAAATCTACCAAAATTTCAGTTTAAGATATTTCAAGAATTTATTTTCTTACGTTTATTCCTATATCGTAAATAAAGGTTATATCACTTAAAACATTAATTTTTACTTTCTTGCTAAACAAGAAAGTATTGGGGTCGAAAAAAAATCGAAAAAATAAGTTGCGTTATTTTGACGTTTTACGACTTCCTGAACCTGAAAAATAAATTTTAGAAAATTTTCAAAATGTGTGTTGTGTGTGGTGTGTGTGTGGGTGTGTGTGGTGTGTGTGTGTGTGTGTGTGTGTGTGTGTGTGTGTTGTGTGTGTGTGTGTGTTGTGTGTGTGTGTGTGTGTGTGTGTGTGTGTGTGTGATGTGTGATATGTGTGTGTTGTGTGTGTGTGTTGTGTGTTTGTGTGTGTGTGTGTGTGTGTGCGTGTGTCGTGTGTGCGTGTGGTGTGTGTGTGTGTGTGTGTGTGTGTGTGTGTGTGCGTGCGTGCGTGCGTGCGTTCGTGCGTGCGTGCGTGCGTGCGTGCGTGCGTGGTGCGTGCGTGCGTGCGTGCGTGCGTGCGTTCGTGCGTGTGCGTGCGTGCGTGCGTGCGTGCGTGCGTGCGTGCGTGCGTTCGTGCGTGGCGTGCGTGCGTGCGTGCGTGCGTGCGTGCGTGCGTGCGTGCGTGCATGCTGCGTGCATGCGTGCGTGCGTGCGTGCGTGCGTGTGTGTGTGTGTGTGTCTGTGTGTGCGTGTGTCTGTGGTCACTCGCCAGCCGAAACTATAAGGACGATTTTGATGAAATTTGGAATGAAGGCCTACGATACAATTATGTCGACAAAATAAGCTTTTAAACGCAATAGGTATACAGGGGGTGAAAATAAGGGTGTTATTTTGGGGGCAAATTTTCAAATTTTAATATAGAAGATTGAAATTCAGGTCATCAATAACCCGCATGAAATTCAATATTTTGCTTACAGTCACATATACATTTTTTTTTGTAGAAATGTATATTTCCGATACCGTTCAAGATATAAAAGAATTGGAAATAGATAGTCGTAGTTAAATAAAGGTTCTTTAAAGAGATTTTATTACGTAATAAATTATGATGTAAATTTGCGTATATTTAAGGGGTAACACTTAAAGAATTATTCGAAATTGATTTATTCAAAAATCTCTACTCGCATTTTTTTTTGTTTTTTTTATATTTTGTAGGCAACCAGCCACTCTTATGAATACAACTAACTTGCTTCCTCTAAAGCTACTAGTATAGGAGATATGAATTTTCAAATATTTAATATTGATATTATTACAACTTTTTAACTATTTTGGTTACAAACTTGGGATTTTGGAAATAAACTAAGTTCATTTGCGCTAATGAAATGATATTATCCTCATGAAAACACTACTTCCGGTTTTTCCGGAAATTGAAAACATTCCTCGTATTGCTGGTATAACATAAAAAAATTCTTAGTTTATTTAAAAGGCAGCGAAATTTGCTTTAAAATGATATGAAACAGTCCATAGTTATCTTGAAAGATAAGCGAGATATCTATTTTTAACTTTCAACCTACATATACATGTGTAGGTATAGAAGGTTATGCAAGCGACTTTTTTTTCACTATGGCTAAATCGACCTATTAACTCATTTTACAACTTTTGGCTAAGTTTCGTGAAGATCGGCCATGATGACTGGAAGTCTCGGAGAGGGGGTTTATTTGGGTCAGTTTCTGGTTTCCGTTAAATATTTCAAAGATATAAAAATACCCCATATATTTTTTAGTATTTTGCAAGAAAGTCCTGTAATACACTAGCATTCACCTAGTTGGTTCTCTATTGGAAAACTAAGTACGTCTGAAAGTATTTTCACAACATTGACTGCTATAGATCTAAAGAAAACACTTCCTTGGTTTAAAATCTTCAATCTCTCAATACTAAAACATTTATGAGTTATTTGAGGTGAAATTATCTTCGGCTTTATAGATTTCTTAATTTTGAGTATCAACATTGAATTAGCAAGATAAAATAGTACACACCATATTGTGGTCGCAATGGATAGTTTTATGTTCAAGTAAGTACTTAATATAAAACTAATTTTTTTAAGTAGCTATACGTACTCTTGTACCCCGTTGCCGATGATAGATAGGAATACCTCAATTCGAAATCTGCCTTTGGGATCCATTTTGTTCGGATTCTACATCTTCATTTTCATCTGAAAATACAATCTGTTTTTACACCTCAAAGTTTTGGAAAAATACAATAGATAATCTCCCTGATTAAACTAAGATTCGATAAGTGAGCTGCACATGGTACGTATCCAAAAAGTTAGTCTTTGCATTTTGGATTGAAGACATGTGTACATGATAAATATGTTTAAGGTAATATCGTAGCTTTATTTCTAGCCTTTAGCTCTTCAGCCGCCTTTTCAAGATTTTTACATATGTGAGAGTGGCGCAAGGGCAAACACATCGTAGCAGAAACTTTATCAATGTTTGATATATCAGATGTGGAGTGCATAATAAAGGAGTAGTAGCTAATATAACTGATCTCTTTGATTATTTTATGAATCGCTTCTTATTACTACTATAAATAATAGATAAAATACAAGGTACGTAGCCTTTACTTTTGTTAACCGTGCGTAGAAGGCGACCGATAGGCAAAAACTAACATCTCCCCAATATTTCGATTCAATAGGGGGAGATGTATTTTTAGGACTTTACGGTAATGCATGTTGGTTTCAGATTAAACGTGATTGTATTTCCTTAGGCTGACGTAGGTACACAAAATACACAACCTCCTATTTAGACTGGAAAAACGACAATCTATTGTAACATAGTAGAATCATCTAGAACGATGTTTTCTTGATCTATAGTTTTTTTCGGTGTAACTAAAGCGTCACATGTAAAGTGGTGGAACATTTAACTGGCGTTAACCCTTTGGCTTGATTATCGAACAAAAGTCCGTTTTGTACCTGATGGTTGTAAATACTTGGTCAATTCTATCTAAATTGGGAAACTAAGAATTTCTGAGTGTTGCGTTGAAGAGCCAGTCTTCTTTAGACGACCATTAAGGAGTACTACAATCACATAGATAATGTAATATTTCATTATTAGGTCTGGATTGCCACACTTCACAAACAATACTAACACTAACTTCTATCGTATGAACCCTTTTTATTGTAATAAATTACAAACACGCACTCCCAAAATTTGACTTACGTTTATTGGCTTGCTTACTTATATAGCTAATATCCATCAGTCTTCGATTTGTCTGTTAGTATGAATGTTGTATGAAAGTATACTTGAACGTCATTTTATTGCAGTTTCACTACCATATCTAAACAGTCTGATTTCTTGAATGTTCTATAGATACAATTTAATCATTTTCGTAAAGAGAAATAAACCAACTCATTAATGAACATTGCACAAGATCATGATTTAAAACTGCTAAAACAACTAGTAACCATAAGTTGTTACATGTAACTCTTGTTTCATTTGACATTTATTGCTGAGCTGTCAATTGATAAAACAGGATTTGGCCAATTATCTGTCAACCGCTAATAATTAATTACAGTTTTCCCCACTGGTTGAATTGATAAAGCAATATTGGGACATGATCATTTTGTTAACTTTAGGTTTGGTACATCTCAACTGCAATCTTGTTGCGGTTGTTTTTATCTTAAATTATTGAAATCTCAAAGAAAACTGATAAGAAGAAAATAATGATAACAATAAACCTATAAAGCTAAATTGTTTCAGTCTTACCTGACAGGTAGAACTCACTCCTTAAAATTAGGTATAAATCACTACATAACACTGTAGAGTCAGTGCTGCGTATCAAGGTAGGAGTTTCCCAAGGATCCATATTAGGATTTACATTATTTCTGCTATTTATTAATGATATTTCAGAATTTGTAAATATTCCCTTTGTTTGTATACTGACGATACTTTTGCTCTAATTACAAGCCAAAATGTAGGCAATCTTGTGAATGATATTATTTTTCTTTTAAAGAGGCTCAGAAAGTTGGTTCGTTAGCAACAAATCATTACTATAGAACTTGACGATTAGACTGGTTTGTGGAAATAACGTTTCGATTAAAATTAGAACTGATTTATTTTTCCTATTCGAAAATTATAACTAAAAAATATTTAATCCAGTTATAAGAAGATGGTAATACAAACCCACATAGTATAATTTTTCCTTTCTTTAATAACTTTTTACCCAACGACATATTAGCTTATGAGATCTGATGCAGCTAGAGAGTCATTTTTACGTCCAGTATTGTTGATGAAATTCGATATTTAATATTTATTCAAATATTTCGATTTCTAAATCCCCAAATAGAGAAATAGCAACTTAATTTCATTGATTATAAGTATAAAAGATTTTTCATTTTGGGAAGAAATATGAAAACAATTTACTTTACTTATATAATAACATAGAAATCCTAATTGCTTGTATATCGGATTAGAGACTTGTTTGTAACATATTTTTCAGCAATAGAATTTATATTTGATACTCTCGGAAGCTGCAATTACGAAACATGTCAGTAGCGACTCGCAATAATTACATGTATAATAGCAAGTAATAAAAGTAAACATTTATTAGTCACTTAGGTACATTATATACAAACAAACCATTATAAGGTATATATCCGATTTGGTGACTATGGGTGGATGTGTACATGTGACTTTTGAAAATTTTTTTGCGACTAATATGCAAATAGCATTTGCCATTATGATAAATCGTTACACAGGCTATCAATTATTGTTACTTACCTGCAGAAACCTTACACTCTACTTATGAATCGTTGATTTAAATTTCAAAACATTTATTTTAGCTCCAGTAAGAGATCAAACAATTTCAAAGTTTTCTATGCTTCAAAAATAAGAAATTTAGAGAATCAACATACAGACGAGAAAAGTTATAGTGTGCAGTAGAATTCACACGGACATAATCAGTTAATGATCATTTTAATAAGAGAGAAAAAAGCCAAAAAGTATCAAATCGGCGTATATTTCGCATATTTAAGAGCTATCTAGCGTGCGTCAGATGTAACATCTAATAGTGCTGATGTCTAGACACCAAAATCTATTTGCTTTGTTATTGTAGTAGGACTCCCACGGACTCTTCACACTTGTAGAGTAAGCGCGCATAACAGTTTTATGTAGCTACCACCTAGCCACGGAACATATGCACGTAGTGTAGGTGTTTTAAACAGGGCGATACGAGGGGTGATAAGTAATGTTCAACAGACAAATGGGCTATATGAATCAACGTTATTCAACGCTAATGACGAATTAAAATTATATCTTAGAAAATGTTTATTTACGCTTTCTATAATCTCTAAACATTTCAATAGTAATTACAGCTATCGTTCTCATTAAAAAAGAATGGACGTGTTAACAAATACTAGTGAATTACTGAGGATGGTTGCTGTAAATAATATTAAAATATTTAAACATTGTAAAAAATATAAATCTAAATACCCAATTTCAACCCAAAAAGATAAGTGTTATAATCATGAATGAAAATCGTGAAAGATTCCGTTTAGTAATATTAGTAATATTTTCAAATAGTATTTTAGAAAACGTGTGTTTTCCCAATTGACCGGTGTCCGAAGAGAACGACCAATCATAGCAATCAACTTCTGTCTCTATTTATCCACCCGTTAGGGAAATTAGCCTATGTAGTAAATAAATAATGAATTATTCACAGTTTTACTCTAACTATTCTTCTTGCCTCAAATCATGTTAAATTAAATATTTCTATGTCTACGTGCCAATATGTTGTAAGTTTTCCTATTCTATGAGCAACACAAAAGCCATTGTCATTACTCATATTCGTAAAAAAATTGAGAAAACAAACGTATTAGTTAGTTTACTAACCTAAGTATAATTTTTTTTGTAAAACGTCCCAAGAACAAAGTAAAATGGCCTTAATTTTAAAGGAGTTGAATTTTCAAGAGTTTTCTTTTGGAATATTCACACACACATATCTACTTTTACATAATGGATGTGATAAACATGACTCGATATAAAAATTATGATAGGATTGCGAAAATTGAGAGCTTTTTAAGGGATAGCCTGTCAGCTTCTCCAAGGAAGGATCTGGACATTTTTTATGGAAGTTATGCCAAAAAACAGCATTTATTCAAAATTTTAGAAAGTCATAAAATACTACTAGATATTCTGTCGAAAGTTTGCATCAAATATAGAAATAAAACTAAAGAAAGCTAAATGAACTTGGCACATCTAAAATATATTTTTCCCCAGAGGTCGATGTAAATAAAAAATGTGCAAAAAGAACCTCTTACCAAACAATTAAGTAAAGGCATACCCGAAGTTATACCTATTTCTATATCATATTCATTTGCGAAAAAGCGCGCGGAGTCTGCATAAGCCATGTGCGCACTTTTTGCTTGTTTACAGTTTTATTATGAAAAAGGGTAGAATACTATCATAAAATATGCATATTAAAAAAACACTTTTTATGTTTCGGTCAATTTGCGCTAATATTTCTTCCTTGTACATTAATTAACACCTTGTATCAAAATTTAGTGCAGTAGAACTGTTAACACATGGAAGTACTTTAAATATAATCAGAAGCATTAGGTTAATTTGGAATACATAGGAGTACGTAATTTAATTCCAGTATCTAATATTTTAGTTGGAAGTACGTGGAATTACCACGAATATAGTGAATTTTTGCAGTACATGAACACTTTTTTCAATAGTGTACCCCTCGGTTTCTATCTAAACTTGTATACTAAGCCATACCGTGATTACCGAAGTAGTAATCAATTTATATGGATAATAATCAGAATGAATGCATGATAGGTAGTAGGTAGATTGACAAAATGTAACATGAAAAAGAAACGATTTCAGTTTTAATCAATCGACTAAGAGTTTGAATGGCGTAAAACCCATAATATTTTAGAATACGTACAGCGCTGGACTTCTAAACATTTCTGTAATGCTGTTATACTGTTTCTCTGATTATCTCATCGTATATTCAGCTACTGCGGTATGATTAAGATATTTTAATCCAGTGGGATCTGTGACAATATATATATATATATATATATATATATATATATATATATATATATATAGAGAGAGAGAGAGAGAGAGAGAGAGAGAGAGAGAGAGAGAGAGAGAGAGAGAGAGAGAGAGAGAGAATAACAATTTTTTTTCATTCCTTAACATTCATGAATGTCACTGACATAGCTGTGGTTATAGTACAACCATATTTTTTAGCTCATGTGCAGATCTAATACAATTACTATTATAATATGATATAATAAACACAACTAATACGACTTCTCCTTCTTGGAAGTGAAATAAATTGCTCCACCCTATTTATTTTGAGATTTCATACTGAGTTAATATTTTCTAAACGATTTTAATATATTTTGACATAATGTTTAACAGTGTATCCCATTTTCAATGTTACTGCAGGGCATTTCGCTTCCTGCAAAAGATGGAAGATTACAGTTATCGGCTCGCTGTGATATATAGATATATTAGAGATATTGAAAAACTAAAAACTGCATATTTAGGGCTTTTTACATAGAATTCAGGAAGGTAAGCAGTTAAATTTTGTAGTTTTCATGTAACAACGTAATGTTATATTCTTTTCTAATAAGACATTCTGTAAATTTTATATTACTTTGGTTGGCGAAAATGGGGATGAAGCCGCTGAACTGTATTTAGACAATTTGAATTCCACTTTTAATAAGAAAATAACATTTAAGTATACGAATATTACTATTGAAAAACGAAAACCTAATAAAGTTATATTTCGACGAATTAAGTTTAATTTGACATTTGGAAAATTTTGCAAACCTAAAACAGCATGTTATAACGAGATCAACTAGTATACTAGTATACCATGTAGAAGATTGTAAAAGGAATATCTCGGGAATATCCTTAGCAGTATACAAAGAGCATTACGAAAACATAAATATAAACCATACAAACTTAAAGTAATACACAATCTAAGACAAGAGATGCGAACCGCAGGATACATTTTTGTAGATAGTTTATAGTCTTGTGCACACTAGACCAACATTTTCCAAGGAATGTTATTTGGTCCAATGAAGCACATTTTACTAGTTGCAGAACAGTGAATAGATTTTATTCCTTAAAATTCATTGAAATATTTGTAACAGGATCTTGCCGGTTCGCCACTCGTTCCACAATAACATTAATTGTAACATATACGAGTACTATTGTATTAAAGAACCATCGCAAACGCCAAACGTAAAAAGCCAATTGATATTCCGTTTTTCAGAACTTAATCAAAAGGAAATTATTATTTGAAATCCTCATTTAAAAAGTGAAAATTTCCACATTTGAATGAAATGCTTATTTAAAAATACCGGAATACATCGCGAGTTGCCTTACGTTTTACTGTAACTATGATATTAAAAAACTACAATTTCGTAATCATCTTAATTATACTACAATTTATTCGTGGCTGTATTAGTAATAAATAATTACACATCATTATCTATTTTGACTCAAATCTTGATTGGCCAAGAATGCTGTCTATTAAAAATTTTATGAATAGTTTTGAGTTTAGGGATATCACGAGAAATATTTCCATACTAAATAAGAATGCTTGCAACACCAAAATCATACAGCGGTACTTTTTCCATAATCCAATGGCGTATTTGCCAATTATTTTTACTTTTTTTACCTTACTACCTAAATCGTGATTAATCACGGGGAATAATTCAGCACGAGCTACACCTACAAACAGGATTTTTATACGCAGTGGCGTGGGTTCATTCATACTTACACGACTTCCTATAAGTTTAATTTTATTCAGTTCAAAATTGTAGTTTATTTTTATAAAATAATAATAATGAATGAATGTGATTTCCCAGGCTAATGAAGGATATTCGGTGATTGAGATAATAAGGAACCTAATTATAATAAATTTATATTAATCCCTTAAGGCAATAAACAAAACAAGCGCTATTCCATCATTAATAGAAATTTTAAAGAGAACGGTTCTTATGTACGTAATGTCTTAAACAGGATTGAGAAATATCGAATTTGTGTACTTCCTAAATCTAAGTTGTGATAATATTCTTTAATCAAATAACTTTCCAAAGAGAATAGTTTGAGTTGTCACCCAAGGCGGAAGTACACGCTTCAAGAAGTATTCGATTGCTATATTTATACCCTTGTTTGGTATGTAATATATGCAAATAGGATTAGTTGACTTCTAGATTTGATGGCTATGTAGAGGAAAATTAATTCTGTATAAATGAGTGCCGTTTGCATTTCGAATAAGCTTCATTGTCAAGAATCTAAACTACAGAACGGTTGCCGCATAAATGTTGATTTTAGGTAAGAACTATTAAATACCTTTTTCAATATTATATGACGTTATCTTCCTCTATCTTCAAAATTAGTAAATGTAAACACATCGTTTAAAACTTCTACATGGTACGTGTCTACTTTTTTTATTTTATGGGTGTAATAATTAAGTCCTAACAGAAAGGCATTTTTTGATTAATAGATAGGAATATAACTTAATGAGGTATGTAGGTTATTAAAGGCGTTATGAATATGGTTATGTTAATATAGGATTTAGAAGGGTCTGTGGTAGATTTTTGGTCTTCGTTGCGGCATGTAAAAGTGATTCGGCTTATTTATGGCTTTTGTATATCACTATTTATTGCATCTATAATAATACAGTTACATCGATCGTGCTCTGGATTACAATTTGACGTTCCACAAAGACAACCCCAACTTTTTAAATAATTAGATAGATTTATATGGCTAAGGGAAACGAGATAACAAAAGTAAGGATGTTGGCAAGAGGGCAATGCATTTGAAAATCGTGCAAGCATTAAAATTATACCTTCTATGGAAGGTTAAGTTTTGAAATTCACATTAACAGCAGTACATTTAAAGTTACGATACTTTCGCTATTTGCTGCCTACAGTAGTTAAAATGGAATCTAGGAACCACGGTCATACACGTGGTATATGCACCATAAAGCAGCTTCAGAGTTAGCATTAGTAGCACGTATTGAGTTGCTACAAGAAATATGCAAAATACTTGCAAAAATTAAGCATCTTCGATGCAATCTTCTATTGAACACATTCTCTGAACATGGAACAAAAGTTACCATTTATGTAAACAAAAACCGTATTTGCATTCCAAGGCAAGTTATTACCGTAATTCTCATGAACGAGGCAATGTAGTAATTTCTTCTATGTAAAATTAAGGTATCTTTCTAATACATAACGTTATTTAAAATGTGTACATAACACAATAAGACAATTTCAAATTAAGGTGAAGTAAATGAAATAATAACACCACACAACCATATCTTTTTAACTTAACACGTAAGGCTGTAAATAAAGAGATTATAGTTGCAGTCATTAGTTAAGTATCAACCAGCACGTACAAATTATAACAAGTTGAGATAAAATTTAGAGACAGTAATAAAAGGCTTATTAACATCTTTTGTTGGGTTTGTCGTCACTAATAATTATGAAACGCCGTTCTAACGTTTAATGACTAGATTTAATTTATTGTGACAGTAGATTAATCTATTGTTTCTACAGAAAAAATAAAATCACTTTTATTATGTATTAGATAATTTTAAATCATTCTTCTTATCTTGTAGATAATTTTAATCAAACGCTATTGAAAACTATCTTAGATAATACTAAATGGTACCTGGACCCATTTTTTTTTCTGATATCATAATACTTGATGGTACTGTGATGTATAAAAAAACTAAGAAAACGGTGCTAATTAGCAACACGGGGAATTTACGAATTTATCAAGTATTACAGATACAAATACGGATATTACGGGCTATATTAATATAGTCACCGACAATTCTAAATGGCGTCTGAATTAAAACTATCTAATAGATAATTTTATTTCCAATGATTAAAAATATACGAAAGGTAAGAACGATTTAAAGTTATCTACTAGATAATAAAAATGATTTAACTTCTTCTCTAGAGGTAAAAAAACATAATTTTGGATAACTTGCCGATTTAAGTTTTTCTTATAGTTAATTTTAAATCCTTCCTTTTCTTATGATGATTGTAATTTCTAATTCAGATGTTTTATATCTTATATTACATCATTTAATTCAGATGGCATTACTAGTGCTTTTGTAAAATAAAAAGGGAAAAATTACTAATTCTATTTAATACTATCGTAGATAAATTTAAATGGTGCCCATTCGCGAGTTATATTGATCTAAGATGATTTCAAATGTTGTTTGAGTTAAAATTATTATTAAGATAAGACGAATTATTTAAAATTATCTACGAAATAAAACGGCTTATCTAATAGTCTTACCAAGATAATAAAAAATTTTTTTTTTCTATTATCTGTAAAAAAAAATTTAAATTGAGACAATCCTGAAATTATAGAAAATAAATAAGTTTTATACATTAATGATATAATGGCTATCGTTGAATAATACTCAATTTTTAATCCAAACAACAAAAACATTGTTGTATTTTGTTTTGTTTGTGTCACCTGAAGTAATATTATCAGCTTGTACTCATTTGCTTTAATTCCAAATCGCAGTAATTTAGATATCGGGATAATTGTAATATAAATTTTATGTAAAAACAAAACTTGTTCTAGTTAGTGAGCAATTGATTGATTTGGAAGTCCAACGTGAATTTATACTCAGCATATATACAAAGATCCTTACAAAATAGTATAATAATTTACGTTAAAATCTGAAACATTTTAGCTCATTATTAAGCAGTTAAAGAATTCGTTTCCGGGTACTAATTACCTACCTATAAAGAAACTAAATATTTATAGTTTTTTCTAGGTTAATAAGAAAAAAATTAATATACCGGTTGAGCTGTGCAGTGCTATACTAACCGTCAAATTCAAGTTTTAAAATGTGTAAAATTAGGTAAGGATCTCTACAGTAAGTTGCTTTTTTACCATACTTGGTTAAGTGTAATTTGGAAAATGCACATGCCTTTAAAATATTTTAAAAACGACAGCTGCTTAAATATTCTTTTCATCTATTTCTAGTGACAATTTAATGTTAGCAATTAAAGAACAATGCGTGTACTATACACAATTTAAGAATGTAATAAAAGTTTGTGACATAAACATTGAAGATAGTTCTGAGGCCAATTATTTCTACTAAGCGTGGCTATTTTTGAGTGTATTTAAAAAACGAATTTTGTAAAAAATATCTATTAAACTGATATATTGGAACTAAAGTTTTGCTATAAACAGTTTTTTTTTTGTAAATACATATTTGACCGGGTAGGTTTTTTTTCATCTGAATTAAGATTTTATTCATTGACTATACAAATGGATCTAGTTTCTAAATTTTATTACAAAATTTCTACATTATCTACTTCATGATACAAAATGATATAAATTGTATATAGTAACGGAATGGTAATGGAAATTAAGCTTTACCAAGAGGTTTATTTATAATATACATCTACCAAACCTGGTCTAAAGATTTATTTTAAGTTGTTTCACGTCTGTTTAATCAACGATATTAATTAGTGATTTATATTACTTATGTATACATTTTATTTACATACTCATACTTATCGTGACCAACTCGTCCATTCACGAATTTTTGCAAATATAAATAAATGATACTTTAATGCATAATTTTATGCATATATGTACAATAATTAACTTCTCCATTTCCGAAAGGAACAAAGTTCACCACATCAATTGGCGGACCAAGTTAAAATATCCACTCAACTGATATTCAACAACCTTAATTAGTCAAAGCCGTCCGAAGAATAATAATTAATGAAGTCAAAGAATAACAAGGAGAAAGATGTTGCCTGAATTTCTTTTTTGAGAAACGCAGTTTAAGTCTTGCGTACAAAACTAAGTAAGCTTGTTATTGTGTCACGCAGACTGCATATTATATTAAAAGTCGTCGCACGAGATTCATAAAATGTAATGTTAACAGATTTTGAGATAACAACAAAAACGACTTATCATACATCAAATCTGAAAACATAAAATTGAGTAGGTAGTTAACAAAATTAAGAAAAATTAAAATTGAACCAATTCCAAGCCCATTAATCTAGTTAATTAGTGCTATTCTTATTCTGCTCTTTTTCGCTTGTTATCACTTAATTGACCTGTTATTTGATGTAAATAGTAGTTTTAACATGCTATTTAGATAGACATCAAATAAGCGATAATCAAGTTAGTAAGTAGTTGCCCTTTTAGTTATACGAATGACTTATTGCTAATATGTCTTACATGCAATCACTTTCTTGTATATATCGCACTACAACAATTATAACTTTACATCCCATTTAGACTCATTAAAGCTATAAACTACTGTTTGTATAAAATTACATTTACTTGCTACGGCACTATAAATTATAACAGAAATTCAAATAATTTCCCAAGAGTTCAAGCAGAAATGTAACTAAAATGCCTCGACCCGGAAGGAAAACTGGATAATAAATTTTCGAAGGGGGTACGTTTTATCAATATTACGCACAACCGTAGTTTGAAACTATTTTAGAAGTACTTGGTGTTCATATACGCTTAATATAAATCATTCAATCGCGTGTGTGGAGTAGAGAAAGTACTCATTCAGTCATTACTTGCAAGATGGTTACAAAGTGGAAATTTGGAAATTTCTCAATACGTAAAATAGCAATGAAACATCTAAAAAAAATCATGTACAAATATAATATACCAGTTTGAAAGTGCACCATAACATTAACAAGATGTTATTTTGAATTTGTAGCACCAACTCAGGCGTTTCACAATTAATTAATTAATTAATCGGTATGCACTGTAGGTGTAGCTATACATTATAATGCACACCGGTTGAACCTTAGATAAGTTCAATACGTAGAAACTAACTTAAACAGTTTTATAAAACAAAAAAGACGCTAGCAACTATGAGTTATTGGCTTGTACTTCATACATCAGTGATAATACCCAACATAGCTAATATTAGAGTTAATTTCAAGATTTTAAAGAATTTGTTAGAAGAAAAATTATAGACTTCAATAGAATTTTTCTAACCACTATAATATCTACATTGTTAGAAAATTACGCGTTATCTTATTATTCCTTGAATTGTACGTAAAACAAGGTACCTATACAAAATGCTATTTTCAAACCTTTTGAAATGCTAAATTATGCACCAAAGTTGACCTAAAAACATAATTTAGATACTTATGTCATGTTTATGCTATCTGACAAATTTTCGATTTGATACACGTTAAATAAAAAGATTACAATATCTTAAGACTTATTAGATATAGACCAAAAACATAATTCAATACTAAAGAACTGCCATTACAAGTTTCCCTTATTTACCAAAATTTTGTACTCAAATTTTCTAGCTCAATTCTAATTCTGTGTGCGTCAAAACACAGGAAGAGATGTGTTACAATATTATCAGTTGCAAAAAATGTGCTTATTGTATCAATTCACTAAACTGGAATTGATAAAATGTGGTTACTAAAATGATAAGGGTATGTCGACCTTTAAGGTTATCTAAAAATACGTAGCGTAGAGCAATAGACATACTATATGTGGAGCGTAAATTACATGCATTTGTAACAACTTTTTTTTAAGAGACACTTCAGTACTAAAATTATTCTATTTATATATTTTTGAAATTACCATATACTAAATGAAATTGAACCATATTTCTGTATTATGAACGTATAATTACTATTATCTTGAGAATTAAACAAACAACTGAAATAATCCTCCTTAATTTTAATAAATAATTTAGCATTCATTCATGAATAGAATAGGTGCGGTCGTCTTTGTAAAAATAAGATGCCATTTTCAAAAAAATAATGAAATGAAATATAAAATGACCTGTACATACATAAACAAATCTGGAATTTTTTAACTCGCTGTTTATATACAAAATTGTGACAATTTAATCTTTTATCTGCAATTCGGTAATTTTGAGATGAAACAATTTGCAATTCAAATTTCATTCTTGCGAAAAGTACCTTTATTATTTATAATAAAACATTAGTGTATCCTTGTCTTACTGTCCAAATTAACAGGTAAGTACCACCTTGCCTGTTAATCTCCACCTCCTACTCGTTAAAGTTATCAATGTATCAACTGCCATCAATTTTAAAGTAAAAACATCTTTATGTCAAATATCATTTAAGATTTAAGTTATTTCAAAATAATGATGTAGTTTAAAATTACTAAACAATATTTGAGAGTTTATGCTTGGAAATAATAATCAGAAATATACAATGTAAATAATTGTGTTAACATCGCCCATAACTATTATACGCGTGTGAAGTTAGCACCCCGACAAAGAGTTGCAATAATTCTGATTAGAGTTCTAGCTTCGTTTTAAAGAGTTTAGAAGTACTTTATAAAAAATAAAAAGAGTTCCGCTCATTAACGGTTCCAAATTTTAATTTGAAAAATTGGATGCTAACTTCACATCGAAAATCGAGATCCAGTTTTGACTAGCTAAATTACTATATTTGGCAAAATTAAACATTTTTGAAAATTCAATTTTCTAATCAACTTCTGTTGTTCTTTTATTCATTCCTAAGAGTTCTCGCTAATTTAAAAAAAATTATAATCAAAAATGAAACAGTTACAGCCCTTTTACTTGAAACAAGAAAATGTTAACAAAAAATATTTTAAAGAGTTCTAATAGTTCTCGCAGCAGATTTCGATAGTACTCGAAAAGTTCTGAAAGAAATTCTAATGATCGAAAGCGATCCGATTAATATTTATAGAATTATTCGACTTGCATAGCTTAAATTTTCTAAGTATCAACGATAAATATTTTGAAGAGTTCCAAAATAGTTTTCGTGTAGTTCTCGACATGCACAATGCCTTTCCAAAGAGTTTCGATGTTAAAATTAATTATATAATTTAGTTTGTAAAAATGAATTTATCCGAAAAATGGGCTATTTCTTACTAATTAAATAATTATCTAATGAATTTTATAATCGAAATTCTTTGGAAAAGCATTGTGTATGCTCAGAACTATACCAAAAAATTCCAATGCCGCCCACTTTTATATCACTAATACAGTTTAACCATTTTCGTTCGTATTTAATTAATTTTTAGACTTACCTTGCGTTATATTAAGAAACTTTATAAAGAAAAGTTATGTAAAATTAAATTTTCTTTAAAAAATCACTACACTGTTTCTTATAAAATGAATCGTTATTCAGTTATTGAAAAAAATTGAACTAACACTTTCTACCTAGGAATTTTTTGCCGCTAAATTACGCGTCGTATCAAACAATTGCATAGAACATAATTTAATCGATATATTTAAGTTAGGTATGTTTATATCTTTGAAATATGCAGCTGTTTTAGAAATATTTGAAAAAAAAAAAAACTGACCATAATAACCCCCTCAACCCCCTGGATTTCTCCCAAAATGTAATCAGCCCCAAGCCAAATAAAAACAAGCTTAAATACAAAATTAGTAAGTATTTTCGTTCACACAGACACACACAGGCACATCCAGACATCGTGGCCCTGGCGAAACTTGGGCAAAAGTTGTAAAATGAGCTAATAAGTCGATTTAGCGATAGTGAAAAAAAGTCGATTGCATGACCTTTATATGTATAATGTAGGTTGGAAGGTAAAAATTATAATTAAAATTATTTCATTTCTTTTCATTTTTTAAGTTCGCATCTAAATGTCTATTAACCTCTGTTTGACATGAATTTTTAAACTTCTGTTTGACATAGATTGTTTTTGTTTTTACAATGTTACCTATTTTCGTAATGAACTTATTATAAAACAGATTGCACAATTATCGTAAAAAAACGTTATTAAAATTATTTCAATTCTTTTAATTTCCATTTTGTAGGTTGGAAGGTCGTGTGGAGTTCCACACCAGATATTTTCATAAAATATATATTTAATAATTAAAAAATTATTTACACTGAAACAGCTTAAAGTTTTTAACTTTAGTCCTAAATCCAAATTTTTTTGTGTAACACAGTAATTATTGATCGGATTGCTTTCAGTCATTAGAATTTATTTTATAACTGTCAGAGTACTATCCAAATCTACTGTGGGAACTATTGGAACCCTTCAAAATATTGTTCACCGATACTTAAAAATTTACGAGGATATAGATGAGACGCTGGTCGATTTTCAAGAGTTCTGATTATCCTAAAACAATTCTGAGCATACACAATGCCTTTCGAAAGAGTTTCGATGACAAAAATTAATTAGATAATTTTTTTAACAATTAGTAAAAAATAGCCCATTTTTCGGATAAATTCATTTCTAAAAAAATTATATAATTAATTTTAACATCGAAACTCTTTGGAAAGGCATTGTGCATATCGAGAATTTACACGAGAACTATTGGAACTCTTCGAAATATTTAAGTCGAATAATTCTATAAACTCTTAGGAATGAATGAAAGAACATCAAAAGTTGATTGGAACTATTGCATGTCAAAATTGAATTTTCAAAATTTTAAATTTTTTTTTTAATTTTTAAAATAAAATTTTCATATCAGGAACTCTAGAACTTTGCAAAGTATAGTAATTTAGCTAGTCAGAACTACTGGATCTCGATTTTCGATGTGAAGTTAGCACTCCATTTTTCAAATGAAAATTTGGAACCGTTAATGAGCGGAACTCTTTTTATAAAGTACTACTTAACTCTTTATAAGGAAGCTAGAACTCTAATCAGAACTATTGGAACTCTTTGTCGGGGTGCCAATTTCACACGCGCAACTATTATGAGTTTTAGTAGTTATTCTTTCAATACGAACAAACGGACACTTTCAGAGCAAATCATGCGAAAAGTCGTAACTTCACAGTAAAAAAAATCTTACATTGGCATATTCTAAATATTTATTTAAAAACATTAAATTTCTATAACCAAAAATTAACGTATGATGCTTTGATTCTAATTAGCCAAATTAGTTTATTATATATACATCAAAATTTCCAGTTTGAAACATAGGAAATTGATACAATTCCATTTAAGTAATAGGACAGCAATAAGTTTGAGCTCTGAGAATCAGATGCGCGGAAGACTCACCGCGCTTCGTACTTTGCTGGTGTTCAAATACGCATAGTCCCTGAAAAATGTGTACTTGGTTACAGTTTGAGCTTAGTATTTTTTATTCATTTTTAAGAATACAGAATGGTTGTAAATATAATTGTTTTTCTGCATAATTTACCACAATCGGGTAATTAAATGATTAGGGAGAATAGATTACTTTTACTTAATACCAATGAATATAGTTTATAATTATCTATATTGCTTGTAACAAATAAATGAACTGGGCAAATCAAGTACAGCATTTCATTTTCAAATTAACAAGTCCATCTATTTCCTCCGTTCAACACAAAGCTGTACTATAAAATCGCTTTTTTACTATAAACGAAGCGCATATTAAAATAAAAGTTGTGCTTTTGTCTCCCGATTTACATTTTACTCCCATTTGCGCATTTCAGAGGACAAGCTTATTTCATACTGTAGTAAAGTATTAAAAATACATAAATAAGATATTTTGGTAACGAATGGCAATGTGACCAATATTATTCTCAATGATTTATAATTTTTCGCAATCGCACCATGGCCGAAAACATTAGCAAGCTTTGCCGAATTTCGAAAGAAAGTTTTCCACAAAAATATTTCCATCATATTTTATCAAAAATCCGTAAGTGATATAGCTACCTGATTATTTTCAATCGTGTTTTCTATTAAAATTTTGATATTTAGTCAACCAGTTACTGCAGTAGGCATCCATTATTTTTCGCGTAATAGATTTTTAAAAAGTTATAATTTAGCAAGTATAATTTTGACTGTCGATATTTCAATTTAATTTAGATCTCTTGTCGGACCATCCAATTTACTATAGCAAGAGCTAAATACCGTACTTCGTGAGTGTTGATCAGCAATGGGTCCGAATATTGACCAAAATCTATTTGTATATACCAATTTCGTTGGAATCATAGCAACATGGATTGTCTCGCTAGGGTCGGGGCAAAATTAATCGCCTCGATGCCAATGACCTAAACTGACCGAATGGTGTAGGTGTAGGTTTGTCCCAAATCGATTTGTTACACAAATTTCGTTGCGGACTCGCCAAAATGGATTTCTGGATGAAGAAGGCTTAAATACTATGGTTTATGAGTGTTGGTCATCATTTGGGCGGAACATTTGTCAAATATATATTTATACTTCAATTTTGTTGTGGTGTCGTAAAAATTGATTGCCTCGATGCCCAAGAGCCAATATTATGTGTCCTGGTCAGTATTTGGGATTAATTTTGCCCAAAATCAAAACTAATTTTGTTGGGATCTCGGAAAAATCTATCGCCTCAACGACCCAGAGCTAAATTCTGTGATTCATGAATTTTCTAAGTTGATACACCAATATCGTTTTGCACATAGCAAAATGCATTCTCTCAATGACCACGAGCTAATTTCGGCGGTACATGAGTGTTAGTCAGCGTTTGTGTCGAATGTTATTCAAAATCTCTATTTATCAATAAATGTCATTGGGGTTCTATACCCAATTGCAAGAGAGGAAAATTCGCTTTACTTGACCTTGGATTTTCTTTTACTTGTTTTTTATATAACGAACGGCCACACAGATACAGGAAAAACTCGAGAACAACTTTATAACTTTTGATTGAGTGAAGCGATTATTGTTCTAATTTGGTACTTAGTCACTTATAGAAACGTTCAGATTATACAAACTCTAAAATGGCCTTCTGATTTAAACATAGTTGACTTTCAAATCAGATATTATACAACAATATAAATATTTATTTATATTACAGCACGCCCTTTGTCGATGTTAAATGTCATCATCAAGACCTTTTAAAAAGCCGCTGCAAATTGTATCAATATTTCCACGTCAAAAAATCGGTTATTTGTAAATAACTCGAAAACGATTAACTTTACAAAAAAATGACAAGAATGCTCCACTGGCCCATAGAATATAATTAATCAATATGCTTAAGGTAAATATATCGGTATTTTTATATCTTTGATTTATGCAGTAGTTTCAGAAATATTTGATAAAACCAAAACCTGCCCTTAATAAACCCCCTCTCCACCCCCGGATTTCTCTGAAAATCGAGAAATGAAATCAA
Organism: Vesta saturnalis; assembly: GCA_036346205.1. Classification (NCBI taxonomy): domain Eukaryota; kingdom Metazoa; phylum Arthropoda; class Insecta; order Coleoptera; family Lampyridae; genus Vesta; species Vesta saturnalis. The sequence continues at coordinate 281,667 of JARFJB010001971.1, forward strand.
GCTTTAATACGAAATTTCAAGTAGGTACGTTTAATCGTTTTGGAGTTATCGCGGATACTAACACACACGCACAGACATCATGGCCGAGCTCTGCGAAACTTTCTCAAATGCCGTAAAATGAGCTAGTAACTGAAAAATTGTCGATTGCATAACCTTCTATACGTACATACATATGTATATGTAGGTTGGAAGGTAAAAATAAAATCCTTTTTAAATATAATGAAATAATAATAAACAAGGTGATATTAATTTATCTTTCCCTACCAATTGTAAATGGAATGTTAAATATAATAATAGATGCATGAAAGCCTTTTTGTACCTGATGGAAGGGGAAAATTGATTTAAACATAACCTCACAGTTCTCTCATTTAATATATCTATTTTATGACACCTTACTTTTTCATGGTACCACGGTAAAGTATGCGTTTATCTAATTTAAAAAAACAATGTTGACTGGATGGGTACGCTTACAGTCGATTGGAGCTGGAGTGCCGGATATCGTAGCGTAAATTGAAAAATGTACGAAGTCACACTTAAGGAACATACTTTTTTTCAAATACGTGTATTCCATTGCGTAATTAACTGTTCCACATGAATCAAAACGATTGAAAAATAAATCTTTTAAGTAGCGTCGTGGATAATTACTCAACATCAACTAGTTGCGTGCGTTTTCAAAAATAGACGCAGGTAAAATTGGAGCATTTCTTTCATCCGGGGGTTAAAACTATAACGCCAATAAAATCTAGGTTAGACGATGTTTTCAGGGATTCATACCCTTTCCACCATGAGTTTTTAGATGGTGGAGCGCACACACCCACGCAAATGGTGAGCCACGGTATGGGCGACTAGAGACAATTTCCTCTCTTGAAATCATTGAAGAAGTTCAAACTATAATTTTAGTAGTGCGATGCATTAAAGTGCGTGATATCGAGGGAACTATAGTCTCCTTATGAAAAAGTATTGTAACGAAACGGCGGTTTATAACCATGGATGAGAAGTAAATTTATCTTTACATATAACCCATGGCTCACTCTAGTGCCATCGCTTTTTTTGCACCTACCGTATGAACCTGATTTGTATCGCTCGTACTTGCATTACAAAAACAAAAAACTGAAAAGTTTCCTGGCTGGATAGGTATTTCGGTGAAATGAGGCTGTAAGCGATTATTTTGAGCAATTTTACGAAAATTACTTCCAGTATGATATAGAAAAACAGAAGAAACGTTGGGAACTACGTGTAGTGTAAAAATGAAGTATAACCTGAATTAAAGTTATTTTAGTATCCTGGTTAATTCGAAATCTCTTTTTTCCATGAGAAGCTTTCCTTAGTTTTTATAGTTCTATCAAGCATATGTCAAACCCTTTCGAATAATACGAGCGATAGACTTTTTGACGGTACATACATATCTCGAACCTAATATCGAATCAAATTGAATACATTAATAGCTTCCTTGACGATGTCACATTTACTAATTACTCAAGTTAGTGTTGTTAATGAAGAATTAATGTCATTATAGATAGATTTGGTATAATCATAATAGAATTCATCAATCTTACCATAACTGTTACCTTTTTGCACCTTCGTGATGTCAATATTGTATGCCATACGATAATTTATTTTCACAAGTAAGTTAATCGCAGGTGTAATTTTTGTTCCTTCGATACGAACCCTAGATCAAATCTAAGTATTTATCATTTGTGTTAGGCAACGAATTAAGATTAATTATGGTTGCAACTGACCAAAATGGTTTAAAAACCATTTGTAAATACCATAAAAACATTTTTGCCAAACTCTTTGGCAATAACTCCTGCTGTCAAGTAGCTTAATTTGTTTAGCAAACCACTTTTTATCTTTTAAATGAGGAACAACCTGTATTTAAACAGTTAACTTGATATGCATAAAGTCTATAATCTACTTCAAACAATTTTGTATATAATTTATTTTTTTTTTTGTTTTTCCTAAAAAAGTAAAACTATTAGACTGCAAGGAAGTGATAATGAGGTTTTTAAGTAAATACCTAATATAAAACCACAAATATGTAATTTAAAAAAAGTATTTCATATTTGCGGTTTTACGTAAAAGCCTGATGATGTAGTCAAAACATATACAGCAAAAATTCAATATATATTTTATTTAGATAAAAACTGTGGACTGAACAAAGTATTCATATTCTGATTTAATGTTGTTAATTATGTATTGACATTTTTACTATGATGCTTTATGACTACGTTTCTGGTGCAATTCTAAACATTATCTAGTCACATTTAATCTATCAAGATCTAGTCATCAATTGTTATTAATCGTCATAATTTTACTTCCACATCCAACGGATGGGAGTGCGTGTGCGTGGCGGCGTCCGCACACGCCACACGCACACACGCACACACGCACACACGCACACACGCACACACGCACTTCCCATCCGTTGGATGTGGAAGTAAAATTATGACGTTTAATAACAATCGATGACTAGATCTTTGATAGATTAAATGTGACTAGATAATGTTTAGAATTGCACCCAAAACGTAGTCATAAAGCACCATAGTAAAAATGTCAATACATAATTAACAACTTTAAACCAGTTCACAGTTTTTATCTAAATAAAATATATATTGAGTTTTTGCTATATATGTTTTGAGTACATCATCAGGCTTTTACGTAAAACCGCAAATATGAAATACTTTTTTATATTACATATTTGTGGTTTTACATTAGGTATTTACTTAAAAACCTCATCATCACTTCCTTGTAGTCGAAACACATGTAGCAAAAATTCCTTATATTTCATTTAAATAGAAACTGTGGACTGTACAAAGGTTTTTTAAGCAATTTTAATTAACCTTGAACTGGATGCTTTATCACTTGCATATAATCTCTGCAACAATATTGTATTGATATTAAGCGTGATTGAATTCAGTTAGATATGTTTTGGAATTTTCATGATGTTGGTCTATGATTTCGTTCTAATATTTAATCAGTTAAAGATTGATTGTTACTAAATATCGTACTTAAACGATATGTGATATCGAAAGTGGTCTAGCCATAACATAAATAAATATTTTTCAATTTAGTAGAACTTCTATTAATTTATTAAATATAATCATAGCGTTCCACAAGTTAAGTTTATAAAACATTAACCTGTATATTTTTGCATATTTGGATTATGTGGATTGAAATACACATAACCCAAACAAAAAAATCTTAATATTGGTTGTAGATGACTGCAATTTGGACAAAGTATTTTTTTTAGTCTTTAAGTTCTAATAGTTTTACTTTTTTAGGAAAAACCATTAAAAAAATAAATTATATACAAAATTGTTTGAAGTAGATTATAGACTTTATACATATCAAATTAACTGTTTAAATATAGGTTGTTCCTCATTTAAAAGATAAAAAGTGGTTTGCTGAACAAATTAAGCTACTAGACAGCAGGAGTTATTGCCAAAGAGTTTGGCAAAAATGTTTTTATGGTATTTAAAAATGGCTTTTAAACTATTTTGGTCAGTTGCAACCATACTTAATCTTAATTCGTTGCCTAACACAAATGATAAATTCTTAGATTTGATCTAGGGTTCGTATCGAAGGAACAAAAATTACACCTGCGATTAACTTACTTGTTGTGAAAATAAATTATCATATGGCATACAATATTGACATCACGAACGTGCAAAAAGGTAACAGTTATGGTAACATTGATGAATTCTATTGTGATTATACCAAATCTATCTATAATCACATTAATTCTTCATTAACAACACTAACTTGAGTAATTAGTAAATGTGACATCGTCAAGGAAGCTATTAATGTATTCAATTTGTATGTACCGTCAAAAAGTCTATCGCTCGTATTATTCGAAAGGGTTTGACATACGCTTGATAGAACTATAAAAACTAAGGAAAGCTTCTCGTGGAAAAAAGAGATTTCGAATTAACCAGGATACTAAAATAACTTTAATTCAGGTTATACTTCATTTTTGCACTACACGTAGTTCCCAACGTTTCTTCTGTTTCTCTATATCATACTGGAAGTAATTTTCGTAAAATTGCTCAAAATAATCGTTTACAGCTTCATTTCACCAAAATACCTATCCAGCCAGGAAACTTTTCAGTTTTTTGTTTTTGTAATGCAAGTACAAACGATACAAATCAGGTTCATACGGTAGGTGCAAAAAAAGCGATGGCACTAGAGTGAGCCAAGGGGTATATGTAAAGGTAAATTTACTTCTCATCCATGGTTATAAACCGCCGTTTCGTTACAACACTTTTTGTTAAGGAGACTATAGTTTCCTCGATATCAGCACTTTAATGCATCGCACTACTAAAATTATAGTTTGAACTTCTTCAATGATTTCAAGAGAGGAAATTGTCTCTAGTCGCCCATACCGTGGTTCACCATTTGCGTGGGTGTGTGCGCTCCACCATCTAAAAACTCATGGTGGAAAGGGTATGAATCCCTGAAAACATCGTCTAACCTAGATTTTATTGCCGTTATAGTTTTTACCCCCGGATGAAAGAAATGCTCCAATTTTACCTGCATCTATTTTTGAAAACGCACGCAACTAGTTGATGTTGAGTAATTATCCACGACGCTACTTAAAAGATTTATTTTTCAATCGTTTTGATTCATGTGGAACAGTTAATTACGCAATGGAATACACGTATTTGAAAAAAAGTATGTTCCTTAAGTGTGACGATACCGTAGTACCAAGAAAAAGTAATGTGTCATAAAACAGATATATTAAATGAGAGAACTGTGAGGTTATGTTTAAATCAATTTTCCCCTTCCATCAGGTACAAAAAGGCTTTCATGCATCTATTATTATATTTAACATTCCATTTACAATTGCTAGGGAAAGACAAATTAATGTCTCCTTTTTTTTTATTATTTCATTATAATTAAAAAGGATTTTATTTTTACCTTCCAACCTACATATACATATGTATGTACGTATAGAAGGTTATGCAATCGACAATTTTTCAGTTACTAGCTCATTTTACGGCGTTTCCGAAAGTTTCGCAGAGCTCGGCCATGATGTCTGTGCGTGTGAGTTAGTATCCGCGATAACTCCAAAACGGTTAAACGTACCTACTTGAAATTTCGTATTAAAGCTTGATTTCATTTCTCGATTTTCGGAGAAATCCGGGGGTGGAGAGGGGGTTTATAAAGAGCACGTTTTGGTTTTATCAAATATTTCTGAAACTACTGCATAAATCAAAGATATAAAAATACCGACATATTTACCTTAAGCATATTGATTAATTATATTCTATGCATTTTTTTTAACATGACTCGTAATTTAGCAGCAAAAAATTCCTAAGGTAGAACTTGTGTTAAATTTTTTTTAAATATCTGAATAACGATCAACTTTATACGAAAATATTATTTTTTAAAGAAAATTTAATTTTACTAACTTTTCTTCGGCTGTGGAATTTTTGTTTAAGTTAGCATCTATATGTCCATTTCTGACATGATGCTTTAAGCGTCCGCCTGGCAGCTGCTTGTTTTTTTTTACAGTATTGCCTATTTTCTTTATGAACGTATTAAAAAAGAGGTTGCATAATTATCCTAAAAAAATGATTATTATTGAAATTATTTCATTTCTTTTAATTTCCACTCTATAGGTTGGAAGGTCATGTTCCCCACCAGCTATTTTATTTTTTCGTTGCAATTAAAAAATTTAAAAATTCTTTTTCGCGGTATTTCTTTAGAATTACCTAACTATTTATCAAATCTTGAGTCTGAAAAGTACGCGGATTTGATTAAGTTGGTTAATAGTTAATTTTAATTTCATTTTGATATTATATAACTAATTTCCAGAGTTACAAATGATAGGTTAGTAATAATTATATAAATAAATTTTGTGTGAGAAAGAACAAAAAAAGGTAACGCTGTAAAAAAGTAAAATAAGTTGCAATCATGCAACCAGATGTAAAATAATAAGAACATGCACGATATAACACACATCTCGTAATTAAAATTATGTGGTACATTTTATAAATCTTCTCGGTAATGATTATTCAGTAAGTAAACTCTTCATCGAAGAATTTATACATACAGATTCACCTTTTCAACCATTGTTATTTATTAATATGAATAAAAGTACTACCATAATGAATGAAAACAAATTGTAATTTTGTATGCATTAAAAAACTAGAAGAATTAAAAGATAAATCGCAAGGTTTCTTGAAAATATGTGTGGTGGGAATTCGGTAACATGGATGAGACTGGTTTTTGTTTGCTAAAAGCAATTGCTAATTTATTTCAGCACTACTGTTTAAAAACAATTTTGCTTGTAATATATACAGACAGAAAAGTGGTCGTTGATGACAGGTGAGTGATGGTCCGATTTGGTTACATCATTGTGTAAGTCTGCGGGTGCTCCAGACATATTACTACCATATCAAAGTAACATCAAATACTTCCAACCCACAACATATATCTCTATTTCAATGACATCTCGTTACATCATCCTACTTGGATTATTATGTAAGTATACATTAATGGTAATCATGTATAATGCTTAAATACAACAATATATAATTACGTTCGGCAAAATATGAATACGGCAAACTCACACTACTAAGTTTTCAAAAATCAGAATTGAAGTTTAGAATATAACAAAAAAGTTCGTGTTAACAGTTTGCGTGCCGAAGAAGTATAATGATTTGGGTCTCAGCCGAGCACCTTTTTGACCGTATGCAAACACGAAATGAAATCGAATCTTTTAAAACAATAAAATTTATATACATATAGATATGTATAAATCTGACCATAATGTAGAAAGGAACAGATATTGTAATAAATTATGCTTCCGAAATTTTTATTATAGGTGTTCTATTCGAAAGTTTCATAATGTCATTATTTCTTTCATATTACATCAAAGACACATAATATCCGCCACAGATTTATAGGTAGAGATCGCCGAGATTAACATCCCTACAAAATAATTGTCATAAAGATTTTCAATATATAGTTTTTAAATTGCTCAAATTCATTTTTTGCCTTTTTAAGTAAAATGCCATTCAATCAAAAGGAATTTCATAAAAACCAACTTGATCTAAGCTAAATTAAGAATACTTTACTTGTTCATTTATCTACATTTTTTAACCGTTACGTGAATAACATTTCCATCCTATTTTCAACTTGGTAGTCATAGACGTATAATAAATTTATTACATACCCTTATTTTATTATTAGAATTTCTATTTGCGTTTTCTCATAATTCTCACGCTTACCAGGTGGTAGCCTATGCCAAATCATATGATGCAAAAAAAAATAAATTAACGGGAACCGGTATTACATTTCGTTAAACATCTTTATTAACGACAAACGAGTGTGGTAAAAGGATCCGCACATAAACGATCATTAAAGTCAATATTATTAAAAATATTGACACAAAATATATTACAATGTCTATTAAACTTTTTGTGGATCCATGTAGCACTCCTGGCTGGACGTTTATTGATTTTATTCGATTTATCGAGTCATCACTTCAAATAAGTGAGTTTCAAGTTTTAAATTAATTTTCATTACTTACTGTTTTAAATAGAAAAGTTAACTGCCAACACTAGAAAGAAAGAAATAATTAAATTGTAGGTATATAAGAGGGAGAAAGTATAATGCATTACAATTACAATGGAAAATATACAAGATTAGATAGCATTTTACCTAAAAGTCTACCACCAAGGGTAGTGAGAGACAAAATTCTTTAATAAATTGTATATATATATATATATATATATATATATATATATATATATATGATATATATATATATATATATATATATATATATATATATATATATATATATATATATAATAAATTTCATAGAAAATTCTATTTTTTCCGTTTGTGTAGATGGACGGTTTGGGTTAATTAAGCATTTTACAGTTGAACGTTCGATTTACTTGAACTGTAAGCGATGCGAGAAATCAACGCTTTTAAATGATTTAAACCAAAAATACTTTGCAAAATAATAAAATATATAAATAACTAAATGTTGAAATAAGAAATAAAAATAAATTATTAATAAAGGTTCGTTAAACTGATTTTTAAAATAGTTTCGCAATCATAATAAATAGTAAGTAATATACAGATTGTTTTTAGTGAACCAATAGCAGTTCAAAATGACAATTATCAACTGTAAAAGTTTAAAATATATAGTTACTGATAATTGATGTACAGACCGTCTGGACACTTAATTACAACTTTTTAAAAATATACCTAGTGTTCTCATGTTAAGTATCGGTATATGTTGTAGTTTGCTCATAAGAATATTATTTTTGTACTAACTTTCGAGAAAGAATCTAACGTAAAGATTTCGCTTACATGTGAGTCAGATGGATATTGTCTACTTAATTCTTGACTCTTGTTAAAGAGGATACATTACTTCACGTCAAACGCTTCTTTCAACTGTTTTTGTTTTATAACAAAACGGAAGGTTTCTCATTGACGGAATTAGTAGTGCATTCGTTCAACACTCAAGACTGTTTGTTAATATTGGCCTCGATATTGGCAATATATGGGCATTCCTAGTTATATACTTCCCTCCTAAGGAAGAACGCCGTATCTACCCAAATATTGAATTTTGAGTTATATGGTTATATAGGTTCCTGACCATCAAAAAAAAACTATTTACTAAGTAAAAACGTCGTAAATACACGGTAAGTATATTTAAATGACAATTTATTTACGCCGTATTACAAAAGTCTACACCTTTACAAAAGAAAAATGCCATATATACATGATGCCAGTTAAAAACGCCGTAAGTACGCCAGCACATGTGTTGATATAGCTTTTATCCCAAGTATGATGCACTTGTCGCATTTTTAACAAGTTTGGACGTGCAGATTGACTCAGATGTTACTTAGTTTGTAGACAATCAGTAGAGAGAGTGTGACATTAGTTAAATTATTAATTTAGAAGTAGTGTTGATCTGTTATTGTTACATGTATTTATCTGAAGGTAAACATTTATTTATTCTTTTACTTTGTAATTAATGAGTATAAATTTATTGTCATGATTATAGAAAAATGATGACCAGTAACACGACGAAACTAATAATGTCGTTGGCAGTTGAAAATCAGGATCATCAATCTTCAAATTCTGTAATTCCAATCAAAGTTATGGATATGAAGATATGAATAATATGACTGTGATCACAGAAGAAGCCTTTTTACTCCACCAACCTTATCGCCCATGGAATTCGTTACAGCTCCTTCAATAAACTATGTTCTTGTATGATTAGTAATAATAAAATTGTTAATGTGGATTATAATAATGCGAATTATATAGTCGATCAAAACACACAGAATGAAGTAGAAGATACAAATTCACAAGTCTCTGCAGAAAACACGAATTCACAAATTGATCATCTTGAAGCCACAAGTAGTGTTACCAAAAATTTGGAAATTAATGGTGCTGAAGATAAGAGGCGTGGACACGAGAAGTCAAGCGACAAAATTCACAAAACTTGCGTTAATGTTTGTGGGTTATACAAAATCCGGGACTCCAAGAAGAAAGCAGAAGGCAAAAAATGACGAAGAAAAGAAAAAGGACAAGGAAACATGGTTGAATGCACTCATTGAAAATTATAAGATATTGTCAGGCTGCACCATGAAGTACTGTCGGAAAAACTGTTTCTCTAAGATCTCTGAGTAAAGTCGACGAGAGATAAACGAAAATTTTTGGTAACTGACCAGCCAGGACAGCAAAAATTTTGCATATGTGCACACGTTTAACGGTAAAGCGTCGCACAGAGTGATAGAAAACAATACACATTTAAATATCGTTTTAAATCAGATAACGGACAGCTTATTGAAGTATGCAAACAATTTTTTTTACCAGGTTGACCGGATATTACACGATACACTGCCAAAACACCGAAAGGTCAACTTCATTCACTGCCCGATAAACGCGGAAGAGATAGTTGCAAATATAAGATCGACACAACTTCTATAAATGAAGACATAGAATCGTTTAATCCCAATATCTCTCACTACAGGTGCGAACATGCTCCTCAACGGCTATATCTTCTGAGTGATATCACAATTTCTAGCATGTATCAAGACTTTAAGTCAAAATTTTCTGATACCAAACTATCCTATGAAACATACCGTTTAGGTGTTAAAGCCAAGAACATCTCGTTTGCCAGACTTTGGAATGAAGAGTGTGAAATGTGCGAGGAGTTTAAGTTGCACTATCATAAAGAAGACAATTTAGACAAATATTGCAATATATGTTCTAAATGGAAGAAATATGCAACCCATTCTGACAATTCCAAAAATTGTATCAAGAGCAAGCAGAGAAGAAATTCAAAGATGAAACAGTTTGAGTTTCTGTAGATCTTCAAAAAATTGTAATGCTGCCAAGGATCGATACCTTCAAGAAAGTAATTTTTATTAAACGTTGCCTATAATGAATCTTTTGTGCCACTGGGAAAACAATCACACCTAGACACGTATGCAGTTCTGTGGAATGAGTTTATATCTGGAAGGAGTAAAGAAGACATTGTAAGTTGTATCTATACATTTCTATTGCGATATAGAGATGCCCAATGTATAATATTTTGGCTTGATAACTGTTTAAGCCAAAATAAAAATTGGTGTTTTCTAACATTTGTGATGAGGATGGTAAACTTCAATGAAATATGAGCTACAGAGCTACTTTGAGCCTCGGCATACTTTTATGTCAGCGGACAGCTTTCATCACCTAGTGGAACTTCCTCTGAAGAAAAATGGAGAAATATATGATTTTGAAATTTTCCAGAAGCAGTTCAAAATGCTAAACGATCAAAAGTAGAAATCAAGAAAATGGGTTATAAAGACTTCTATCTGTGGAAAGCAGCAGAAGTTAAATCAAGATCCTAATCGCCGTATTTATTAGATATAGTACCAATGAAAGCAACCCGAGGAAAGTACAGACTTCAGTATAAAACTTCATTGAAAGATGACGAAGAATTAAAAAGCTTAGACTTCTTATGCAAAAAGGCAATGAAAAAATCTGGTTTACTCGTAAAAGTGGATACCCTAACAAAACCTTGTGGATTTTCCAAAACTAAAAAGGAATCTATCCTTAAGAACCTTGGAGGAATTATTCCAGAAAACAGGAAACATTTTTGGATCAACTTACCAGAATGCGATGAGAGTTAGTACTTAAATTTTGTCGAATACATACAAAATATAGCTATGTATTTTATAATATAAGTAAATGTGTTTTGTGTTTTGTGTTTTCAATAAACTATTTTCTTCAGTTTTAATTTACTCATTACTATCATTATTACAAATTACCCTAATTTTTCATTATCAATGCAAACTAATGTGTAAAATTTAAAGTAAACATCCATACGGCATGCTGCCCATGGTTCTTGTACTTAGCCGAAACGCCGTATGATAAAATTTTTACAGATACGGCCTTTTTACTAAGGATAAGCTTCGTGGTAACTGCCGTATGTGATTTTTTATTAAGAATGATTTGAAAAACTTGAATATTTACTTATGTAATATACTGTTAGCGTCAATTTATAACAGCAACCACGTTTGTATTTAAAATTTCTTTTAAAATGTCTTAAGGCTAAAGAGAAAACTTTAAACCTATATTTCTTATTTTGACATCCGCGGTAGATACGGCGTTCTTCGTTAGGAGGGCAGTATATGCACAATAGTGAGCAACAATTGGAATTTTTTTTATTCGGCAATAATAGCAAACGTTTGTTATAAAAGTTGTTCGAGTTTTTCAAATATACCAAAAACTATACAGTTAAAAAGTGATTGTGTACAAAATGAAATTACATATCATTCTCTACATAACACAGTACGCGTTATTTTGTTAAACCTTTTACTTTGAAAGATAGGGAGGAAGGACAACATACTTCTAAAACTGATACTTTTAAATTTTAGTTTAAAGACTATGTTACACTTGAGAACATGAAGGGTGCCAACATTTGCTAACCCCCACCACCCTCAATAAGACACATTTTATTACTCCATCGATAACTCTCTAGATTTTTTATTTAAATTTGGTACACACCGCTTCTTACTCGGTCGCTAGCGTAAATGCATACAAACCAAAAAAAGTTTCAAAACGAATGAAAATGCTAGCTGCAACTCAAAATGGGATTGTGAATAAAAGAGGAAGTGATTGTAAATAGGATCAAGTTGTTCTTCCACGGCTGTATCATTCCTTTTACAATGTGAGAGATGAAAGGAGGTAATACAGCTATAATTTGTTATGTTTCAACCAAATCTGCAGGGGCACGTGGAAGAGGGCAGTCGAAAAAGGACGCAGAAGGACTTCTATCATGCAAACAGATATGTCAGTTTATGAAGGAAAAGGATAAGTATTAATTGTCAATTAAAAAATTGTAAGACCTATACAGCAAGTGTAACCAAAAGTAAAACTGTACAGCATATAAAAAAAACTTTCACAAGGATATGCCGCCCATAAGCATTACAGAAGTAGAAGGGAAAGTTTGCTTAGTATAGCTCACAGAGACATCCAACAAAATATGATGTTGGCATAAAAACCGACGAATCACTAATTTCGAGGAAGAAGGAAGTATTATTCCAAAATATGGAAACTGAATCTATGAAACCCAGAAATAAAACCGAAACAAAAAAAACAATAGAACGTGATTAAAAAGCGCTTTTAATCAACACACCTGTAGACAAGTAACTGCGAAAAAACCTTGAAACCAAAAATATATTTTTATCTAAAAAAGCTTAAACGAAAATTTTCTACACATATGTTTTAGCCTTTAAAAAATGACCATTATCTGGATGTTATTAACACTAGTGATCTGTTCGGGCCTACTTAACCCGAAGAGGCATTGATTTTGTTGTTTCTCATTACTTGTGAAAGTACGAAATCCATATTTTTAGAGAACTTTTCAAAGAAAAATTCACTATGATGCACGCTTTGTCCTCCGTTCGTCCGTCCGTCCCTGTAATTATAACTAAACGGCTATCAAAATGATTTTTTTTTGCATTAAGTTTGCTGCCTATTATACAAGAAAGGCCAATACAAAGTCTACAATTCCTTCGGGTACGTCGCCAGAAAATCAAATTATACTAGGAATTTGTTAGAAAATCAGCACATATCCAAGTTTGTTTCCCTACTACTAGTTTTTGTAAAAGTAAAAGATAATTTATTTCATAGTACTTACTTTGAATATGTATTTAAAGTATTATGTAAAAAAAAACAAGTAAAGAATTTAAACGTATGGGCCGTGAGGTACACTTATGGAAAAGAGCAACCCTGCTTTCCAAAACACTTACAAAATATCTCTTTGTTATTTCTCACTCTGACTAGATACCAAAGCTAGTTGTAAAACAAATAGCTAAACAATTTAAACCTAACGTTGTGCGGTGTGTGCACAATATCGAAAGAGTCAGCCTGGTCACAGTATAACCCTAGACTACCTATCGACTTCTGGTTTTCGATATATGGCCATATGTACTCTAGTTGTCCACAATAGCTGCTTCAAAAGCAATGAAAGATAAGAATCTTGCAAAAACTTCATATTTACGCACAAAATTTCCTGGGAACGCGGCAAATACCGCGTTCCTTGAATGTTGGTCAGCATTGGGGCCGGATATTACCCATAATTGATATTTACAGAATTTTATTGGAGTTGCAGCAAAATGGATGGTGTCGATGATTCTAGAGGTAAGTTATGTGTCCATTAGCGTTGATTAACATTTGGGTTGAATTTTGTTCAAAATCCCTATTGATATACTAATTTCGTTGTGGGCGTGGCAAAGTGCATACTCTACATGAAGAAGAGCTAAATTCTATGGTCCACGCAAACATAAACTTGCTGGTACAAGAAAAACTTCGGAAAAATTAGGAGAGTTCTTCCAAAATTATATAACACATTTGAAAATGTAACCGTAGAAGAACAATAAGTTGCATTTCGTTAGCCCTGCCTTTTCAAGCAGTATATTCCTTCTAACCCGGTGAAGTATATGTGAAATTCTGGAGTTTGCGTGACACTAAAACATCATACGTTCTAATATCATATCCTAATATTATATGCGGGAAAGAAGCAGGTGCGCTATGAGAGAAAAACGTAGAAAAAGAATTGTACGAAACTTTAAAAGCGACTCAACAGGACATAACGTTACGTGAGATAACTTTTTAGCCTCGTACACTTACAATAACCACAATTTCTATTCAAAAGAAACCTTACCATTTTTAAAATTATAAGAAAAAATTAATCGAATCTATCTGCGCAAATAGTAAATACAGAGTACAGTTCATCCTTTTATTACACATAGTTTTGGTAAATTATGTAAAAGAACAAGAATGCCACCCTTTTGAGCATTTTGTATAATGACAAAGGTATTAGTGATAGGCCGAACACGAAGTCAAACATACTAAGCTATAACCCGACAAAAGGAGTTGTTAATGCCTTAGATTGGACTATGAACACGTACAATTGCAAACGAAAAACTAACCGTTGGTCAATTATAATATGCTGTAATATCATAGATTATGGTACATACAATGCTTTTGTCCACAAGCCCGGCCTAGAAGATGACCCGCGTAATGGAAGACAAAAAACTGCCACAACCCTTGAAATCGTCAAAAAAGTTCACGATATGTTGAGTGCTAAGTATATATGCATCTGAGATGAAAAAACTTTTAGAAAATGAGAATTCATCAACAGAAATTAGACCATTTTAACTCTATCAAACCCATTTCGTACCAAGACGAAAAATTTTACTTGGGAGAAAACGACTTTTTACGGAAGAAGTAAAAGCACCGTCGATGACTATTTTGGAAGACTTGAAAATTGCACTTTCGCGATGGCATAATGGCCTTGGAATATCGTTGGATAAAGTGCATTCAACTTAAAGGAGGTTATGTACAAAAATTAAACAAATTTCGGAAACACATTTTCCTTTTTATTTCCAGAATATCGTTTTTTTCTTTTTGCTTATATTCTTTAAAACCGTATCCATCAGATTTTAGATTAGCTACATTGGTCGACATACTGGCACGATTATAATACGTACAGGAAGTTACAGGCTCACAACAGCTGATACAAAAATACAATCTCATTGTAATAAAAATGATCATAAATATTATGCTGAAAATAGTGGCAATATGTTAGTAAGGTATTGAATATAAATTGGGAAAACTTCTGACAATATGAGTAGTAAATGGAAGTGAGGGAATAATTGAGACATTATTGCTAATAAATTGACAGGATGGGTAGTATACTGAAAATTCTCGGTGAAAAGTATATGTTTAATTTCACAACGGTTGAAAAATACATTATTACTAAATATATGAATTTCTGCCTTTTGAGATATCGTCAAACTATTAAAATTGTAGTAATTTTTAATCTCGTGCATTTATTGAACACTCTATTGAAGATGCAAATAAACCACACCGCTATCTTCAGTATAATTAAAATATAATGTAATTAAAAATACCATAATAACTACAGTGGCACAAATAATAATGACCTCTATTTTTCTTATTACTGTTTTGTTTTTCATGTTTTGAAACATGGTTCTGTAAATTTTGTTGGCAATGGTAGGTAAACCTGGTAGGGTTTAACTGCAAAGTAACAGGGATAGAAACAGAAATATTATAACCTTACCATGCGAAAATCTAGTTGTAACAAAACCATACAATAATATTAGATTTATCCAACTGTTAATTGTGGTTGATTTTATTTCCAAACTTGCACCCCCCAAATATCATAGATATAAACAACTAGAAGTTATTCTAATGAAGCTAATATTAAACAGTTAAATACGTTATCCAAGTTAAAAGTCAATAAATGGTTCACATACAAAGTTGGCCGTGTCTTCTAACATGCGAAAATTATAACCTCAATCTGTCTAAAGAAGGAAATAAAAAAGAAACTTAAAATCTACGGTAACCTACGATCCCCAATGGATTGTAGAGTACCGTAGCTTGGATCCTAGGTTATCGTAGATTTTAATTTTCCTTTTTCTTTGCATTTTTTAAACAGATTTAGGTTATAATACGCCAAATTCCGCGTGGTAGAAGACATGGCATATAAAGTTTCTTAAATATCGTCGAACTTAGTTTATAGTACAAAATGACATTAAAATTTAGCCGTTGTTTACATGCAATGAATATGTTACATGTCTCTATTTGAATTCTAAGAGTTGCTATATATTTTCAGGTGATAATCTAATATTTAATCGAGTATTTAATATTATTCTTATATTACAGACAAAATAAGAGTTTGGTACAGTAACCTCTTTATTACTATAATGACTTCATATCGTATGATAAGTGTGATCTTAGAATATAAAATTGATAAAACGTACTAATAAAAAATTTTAATATACTTTTAAATCACAGTTTTTCAATATTATAAAAACTAAAGGCGTCAATTAGGATCGGCGATATCAAGAGAAGAATTTTTGAAGGAGATAAGCTATACAATTTTAGATAAGTATGTCTGAGTTTACAGTATCAGACACTTTACCAACTAAAATATTATTTTTTAATTCAGAGAATATGAAAGAAAGAACGAATGAAAGGATTCATAATTGGAAAATCAATCAGTCTTTTGCTTAGGAACCTACTGCTCAGTTAGTATTTATGTGTACCAGAAAATCCGAAATCCAAGGAACAAATTCTCGTTCCAAAGACTCAAAAGTCACTCCGCGGTTTTTTAAGATTTCTAAATATATTAAGACAATAGGTAAAATAAGTATATGTGTATCGGTATGTGTTAATAAACCCTAGCGATAAATGCTCAAAACCAGTTATAGCAAATATTTCACAGTTTTCTTATTTATCCTTACCTTAATGGTTAAATCCGAATTTTAAAATTAAGTAAGGGATGATAATTATTGTATAAAATAATGACATGCATTTAAAAACTAGTAGAAAATGTCTTTAAAGTGAAGCATGCCAATGTTGTTTATACAAGAGTAATTTTTAGATGTGTTTTACCGTACAATTGTTTCTGGAGGAAATCGTAAAAAGTTAATTATACAAAGGCTAACAAAAAAACTAAAATCGACATTTATAATTCTGCCAAAATATTTATATACATTCACTTCAATGTTTAAAATAATTAAAATCTAAAATTACGTTTATTCAGTGCATGAGATTTAAAAACAGAACCGCTATAATCTGGAGTTATTAATTTGCGATGAATAATGAATTATTTATTGCATGAAAAACGGGTATAGCTTGAATGCTTTTGAAATTATAATTTTTAGAATAGTAATAAATATAGAAAGTTATTAATTTTAAACAAGCTTATACGAAAATTTACATGCTATACACGCTAGGGTCTGTGTAATTTCATCATGAATATTATTATCCTTCAGCATTAAGAAATTTTAAGAAAATGATCTCCTTTTTAGTAATAATCTACAATAGCATCTCACGCGACTTTAAAATTTCAAATCCAGCTTTTTAAATTAAAACAGCATTGTAATATCACAGATTTAGGGCAACTCTCACGTCAATTCCATAAAAAAATCATTCCATTCAATTAGAAGCGCGAATTTTAAAACACTACCACTGAGTAATATGCAAACTTAATGATCAGTTAGAGAACCCGTATTATAAATCAAAAAGAGGAGAAAAGAAACTATAGCTAAGAATATAAAATGTGCAATAAAACTACGCGTATATGCTCAAAACATGTTCATTAAATTATTAATTTGTATCTGTTCAATAGGATATTCATGTTGATAAGTTAGGTCAACTACTCGTAACACCTAAATATTATACATTCACAATTAGTGACTAGTTCACTCTAAAAATGCACAATGGTACAAAGTGAAATATGAAAATGCAAGCTCAGTAACAAGTAACCTAAAAATATCTGATGAATGAATTTTATTATATGCAAAATTTAATTGTATTTTACGTAAAATCCATTCTACCAAAGTATGCGTTTTATTTTTTCTTTTCATGCAAAGGGTTAATCAGCAGTTGGTATAGTTGTAGAGTGTTCATACTTTGAAGTTCCATATTGGTATATGCACCGTTACAGGCAAATTGAGACAAATGTAGTGGATGTAAATATTGGACGCGTGTTTGTGGTATCTTTACCAGTGCGCCAATTAATGTTGAACATTATTTTTTCACGCTTCAGTTCGTCGAACGTCTCTTGTGATGCATTACATATACACGCGCTTGGGTGGTGCAGTGTAAGGGTTTGATTGCCGTTTACTCTGTAGTAGGACAGATTTAGCTCCATGTAAACACTAAACAAAAAACTACATTGCACCAGGTTTCTTACACCAATGATTCTAATTTTATTAGGATTATTCAAGAGTTATTAAACGAATATCTGTGTTTTAGATCCAGCTTTAAATTAAAACAGTCAATGTTTGTAACTTTGGTTTGTGACCACTAAGTATCTGCCGTTTAATTAGCAAGCAAAAAATCATTTTACAGGTTAAAAAAACGTTTGCACTTTAACTTTTCCAAAGCGGACAAGTACAGAAATTGTACGACATAGTAACATCCTTGGTGAATGTATACCTAAGCTATTGATATTCTCTGCACCATGGCAATTGGCATGTTATGAATGGTTTAAATATAAGATACGAATTTCTTGTGGGAATTCTACTTCTACAATAACGTGCAATAATGAGGAAACTAAAAATTGATTGACAAAACAATGTACCCTGTGCCCCATTTTCGATGTCATTAGGGATATCTGTGTTCCTGTAAAAAAGAGAAGGTTGAGGTCTTCGCCTCAATGTACTACTTTTTTTGTGAAATGAAAGAAACCTCAAACAAAACTTTCCCATCTTTCATTGTTTCTGTGACACAGGGTGATTTTGGACATTTGAAATTTTGCCACACCACTCGTATCTCGGTTATTAGATATTGAAAAACTAAAAACTGCTTATTGTAGGGTTTTTACACATAATTCAGAAACTTGTTTAATAAAATTTAAATTTTGTGATTTTCATGTAACAACATAAAGCTCTACCTATTCTTTGAATTGTGACCCCAGTATAGTTTACCTTAGTCTGGTTGAGTTCATCATAAGCTTTTAAAAAATGTCTATATTTTTACTTTAAATTAAAGGTAATATTTCAATTTGAGGAAAGTTATAGTAATATTTTAGCAGGCCATGGCCATCCATGATTAAACAAAACACAGAATATACCTGGTTGCTATAACTGTGATTATTAGTTTGAGTGTTACTAGATGTGCTACAAAAAACCTTTCATTTGATCAGTTTATATGCGAAAATTCAATTATGACAATACAAGGAAGATTTTCATATTCTGAACAATATGACACGTTATTTTGTTACATACAATGCAAACAAAAGTGGCTATGAAGCCACTGAACTGTATTTACACAGGTAGGTATATAGAAAATTGTAATTCAACTGTTAATAAGAAAATATTTTAATATGACTACAATAATAATAATAACTTGTGAAGGTTGTTAGTGTATGTAACAAAAAGATTACTAAAAGGTTTACGCAATTTCTTTGCCTTCTTTTTGGTAATGTAAAAGTAGTTTTAAAACATTTTTGAATTTGTTTAGATTATAACATTTAAGGTATAATGAAAGTTTATTATAGATGTTAACCTCGATGTTAACGATACAGTATAAAAATCAACGCTTAAAAATGTAATTTTATGAATTCGGGGTATTAGCAAACCCATAATTCTGGGATTTAAATTATGTACATCAGTACGGAAGGACAGCCTTTCAAAAAGATAGCATGGATATTTATTAATTCGCAATGTATGGTAAAAAGAAACAGCGTGTAATAATCGGAAATTTTTCATATCTAGCTAGTTTAAACGCAGAAGTTTTTGAGAAATTTTGTCATATTTTCTAATTCCAAAAAGTACGCGCAAACAAGAATTCCGTAGTTTTTGAATTTGTCTGATGTCGGTAGAGGATATACAAGAGCCGTACACCATATCACAGTAACTATATATTATAGCAGCCCTATCATTTCGTTTACCAAAAAAAATAGCAACATACTTATAAGATGAAGATCCATAGATATGTTTTGTATGTTATCAAGATCACTATGTATTAAAGTACAAGTTTCCACCAAAGCAGACTTTGGAAATGGAAAGTAAATTTGCGTATAGTCAGCATAAAAGTGAGCATTGCACGTTTTCAAACAATGAATAAAGTTAAAGGTATAAATAGTAACTAATTTGAGTTAACCGAATTTTTTCTAGTACTTTAGAAAAAGTGCAGAGTATACTTATTGGCCTTAAATCTGAAAAACATCTAGGTGGGCTTACTTTGGACAGAGGAATTACTAAGGATTGTTTCCAAAATAGAAAATAGAATTTCTAATACAAAAGTTAAAAATTTGAGATAAGACCGGAAGAAGAAAAGATATACAGAGTTGAATAATAAAATAGTTAATCCCGTTTAACCCGGTAGCATGACTTTATGGTAGTTATAGTGGGAAATGATTCCTGTCCCGTAACTTCGATAAAAGAGAAGAGTGAGGTTAATGAACAGTGTGAATTGTTATTGTAATAATTTATAAGATCACCGTTGACGAACAAATTTGGTATACAATTAATAAAATAATTATAGAATTTCATTTTCATTAGAGAAGTTCGGAAGCAGAGTAACATTTTTAGGTTTTAGAATATTTAAATTCTTAAGCGAGTTCCAAACGCCAGATTGGCTTGGATTTGTAAACACGTTCTTGAAATATAGCCTTTTTTCAAGGTGGTCAGGTTGTGCTGCCAACTGCAATAAACCAGACTTTTTAAATTTGCGGTACGCTTTATCTCTTGAGCACATCGATACAAGGGTATTCGCTCTTAGCCATGGTGCCATTCAAAAAGTTAACCTTACCATCTATATCTGGTATAGCATAAACATTACGCTGTTGCTAGGGAATTAATTGTAGGTCTGCATTAAATTGGTTGTAGTTAATGTTTTTGAAATTCATAAAAGTTCTAAATAAGGGTGCAGTAGAAGTTTGCTTTTATTCTTACACTGCACCAGACCATGGTCAGATACGGTGTGCAAACCAATTTCATATTAAGATCACAAAGGCAAAGAAACAGGTGATACGAAGAAACTAAAACAGATAGCGTATCCTTAAATATATAAAAAAAGTTGTCGTGATTCATGCTTGGTGGTCTATACACACAACCGACTTCGACTTCTGAGTTAACAATAGATATAACAACCCAAAATTGCTCTATACCGCCAGAAGTTTTTAGCGCTCTAAATAAAAAGTTGGAATTTAGTTTGTGCATTTCAAAGGATATTATGATTACAAGAACTAAATCGCAAATCAAACGTAGACAAGTAACTAGAATTAAATTTAAAACTAATTGGCTTTATAAATTATGTGAAGTAGTCTTTGACTCATTCACCACCCGTGTTGCGGCATGTTATCAATTATACAGAACTAAATACTCTATTTTATTCTGCTATTAAATAAAAACAAAAGATTAATAAGAAAGATCCCATCAATTCAAATTTCTATCACAATAATACAATTTTTTTCAAAAATTTACTAAAAAATGGCATTAAAGAATACCCAAATGGCACGTAAGAAATGGTTCTACGTATTTAGTCAGACAGTCTCCTTAAGGCAGTAGTATGTGCCCGCTAAAAGGATTTTAATCGAGAAAGTGTGTACTATTTTTTCATCCTTTTAGATAAAATAGTGGATGAGAATCAGTTGCGTGCAACTAAAATATTTAATGGAGTAATGAGTTCTCTACGGTACCAAAACAATTCTGGCCATGAAAGGAGAGCATTAGGTAGGAGCAATCACCGGTTGTGTGACGGGCGTAAACACAACTATCGTTACCTGCACCAGTGCATCTGAATAGTATTTTGCACCAATGATCGTTTTCAAAAAAAAGAGGATGATGCTCCAGGTTGGAATGGGTGCTCCATGTGGTTGCTTAGTCGCTATCTCAAATAGTAGCTACATTAATTTGGAATTGTTCGTTGTATGGGTACAAAACTTGTAAATGTTGTTAAGCCGACTTTGGAGAGTAAATCTTTCTTATTTCTACTAATCGGTGGACGACAAAATATCCTGTATTCGAAACAACACAATTTCAGGTTGCACAAAATTTTTGTGATGCCAAACGGTTTTCGAAAATGCTGGACATGGCCATTTGATAAAAATCTTTTTACTGATATTGATTTTGTTTCTTCAGATTCATTACAAAAAGTGAATGCTTCAGATATTATCGATATATAAGAAGAACATGCTTCAGATATTGGCGACTTAAAAGAAGTGCATGTTTCAGATGTGGTTTTAACGAGGTGCTTCCGAATTCCACAGGAGGATTCCGATACGAGCAGAGACACTAGTAAAACCATCCCGTCCGAATGCATTCAAAAGGAAGAAACATCTGTTTTAAATGTTTCACTTGGACACATAATGCATATGACTAATGCAAAACACCGAGATAGAAGCAGGCGTGTAAATCGAAAGGAATCCAAAAAGCACAAATCATTACATCTCCATATACCTAAAGATCAATTAGAAGTTCATCAACACGTTTAACGTAAACTAGGTTTTGTGGAGAGAAATTTTGTTCCCTTGTCTACTCCAAGCACATTATCAGGTAAGGTCCGTTTTTGGAAAGAGAAACCTTGTTCCCTTATCGATGCCCAGTATATCATCAGGGTCGATTGGGAAGAAATCAAAACTCAAATTCGTGATTGCAATAGTAGAAGTTAACAAAGAAGCGTGATTCTGACAAACCTGGAATGAATCCACATGGAGAATATGATACACGGCATTAAATAACGCACATGGACACTGCGTAACTTCCTTTCAGCAAATTACGTTTTTGACTTTTGTGAAGCAAAATATATTTAAGTTTAATTCAGTTGAGATTTTATTAAATAACATTCAATGGAGGCAATAGTATCTACCCATCTACATAATTTTCGTATTTTTTGAATGATATAAATTAGAAAAATTCAGGGTGCCATTTAAGAGACCGGACCTCCTAAATTGGAGCACTTGTAAATGTTACAACAAAATTAATTTTATAATGTATTTTTAGTAAATAAAAATTATGCAAACATTAATATTGGTAGAAAATTGATGAGGTTATAACAAAAAAAATTACAAGCAATAAACCATTTTGTAGCTTCTGGAGTAATTTTTAACAAAAATTGTGAAATATAGGCAATCTTACCCTATGCAGTAACATATTGTTCGTTTGAGTTTGTATCTACTTCTGAGCGGCTTTGCATTGCCCGGAAAGAGAAATGTAAAACTTACAAAAATATTTTTATTCATTTAGGTAGTCATGTATTTAAAAGCAAATTTTACAGCATTAAACGTTTCAATAGTAATTGCAAAATAGAAAAGAGTTAACAAATCTTTAAAATGTTAACGTCAACAAGATTTGTAAATTTAAATTTATCAATTTTCTTGACATTAATATTTGAAATATTTGCCAATACTTTTCTAGTTTTACTGAAAAGAATAGCTGAAATTGTCTTTAAAGCTTGTAACTTTTGCTTTTAAATACATGACCACCCAAAAGATAAAGTATTTCTAATTATGAATGTTAGTCATGGAAGTTTTAGATAGATAGATCTAAAAAGTTTACAGTAGTTAAATACAAATCATTATTTGTTAAATTTAAATTAAAGTTTACGAGAAAAAGAACTGTTTTACATTTTGTATAATTTCTTATAAGTCACACGGTACCAAATAATATTATGTAAATCTACAAATCAAAAAACTGATGCTAAAATGGAGAGCAAATTTATTTCTCGAATAAATTACAGGAAAGATTAACAAAGCACAAGAATGAACTAGGACTACTATAAGAGAAAATAGAAATGTTTGGACGTATATCTATGGAAGCATTTCTATTATGTGAATATAAATAAATGAGCTTGTAATTTGGATCTATTGTACACAATACGCTTTAGTGACCACGTTTGTATTAATTAGGCAACAAGGCTATATTTTCATAATTAACAAACGAAAGTTCTTTAAGGTGTAGTATTCAAAAAATCAAACTTTTTTTGTCTATTACTACGTCTCCCTCAATTTGTCTATAAACTTTACGGTAGTAAACTTGAGCAGAGTGAAATATAAAAGTTTTTGTGTTATAATTATTAACTGTTAACAACTGCAATTAGCAAACAATTTGGCAAACATATTCGCTGCCGGGGGCAATGTAACGGATGGACTAATATACAGAATGAAATATTAACTTTGTTGTCACTTAATTTATCGTATTGGGACTTATGCATACATAATATTGCATTATGGCAAACTCATTTATATGGAAAATAGCAAAAAATAATAGTTTAGAATGGTGATAAAATGGAGCCAATTAAACTTATCTATTTTTATAGCTGAGTCAATTTCCATACTCATCTACATTTCAGTTTTAAAACAATTAAGTTCGTATCGTGAACACAATTAAGCAAAAGTGTCATGGTTATTAAGATGTGCAATTATTTCTCACGCCAGTAATCGTAATTTAGATAATGCAAAAAAGCTTACACAATAGGCTCAAGTTTCTTAAACAGAATAAATTGTATAAATACTGTAATAAACTATTTAACATAAAAAAAGTGTAAACTTCCTAGTTGTGAACAACAAAGTCGATAAATAGGGTGACATTATTTACGTTTGAAACTTTAAAAAGTTTAACAACGTCTATACATTTATGTCTTACTCTTGAAAAACTAAATTACGTTTTTTTGTTTTTGAATTACAGTGTAGTTCATGTAACGCCTAAACAAATCAATGAACGTAGGCTATTAAAACTAATGTTCTACAACTAAGCTGTCTTGCATTAGTTAACTTTCTCTATATAAGTTTGATTGCTTAAGTACATACATATCATCTTAACATGCTAAGTTAGCAAGTAAACAATGAAAATCTCAAATATATGCAATTACCGTGTACAAATAATAATAATATACCTAACCCATAATGTAAGTGTACTTATTTAGTAAGTTTTAAATTTTATTAAAAAATAAAAGTAATTGTATGATAAACTGTTTTTAATCTGTAACGAAATAAATCGATCTCGCCAAATATGAAGAAGTGATTACATTGGATAAAATTTTGTTTTGAAACGGTCCTCGGAATTATATATTTGAAGAGTTTGTGATACGAGCGTTTAGTAAATTTAATGTATCTTTCTCTAAACCCTATAATGGTATGGGTTTATAGGATATAACAGTCTCTCGCGAGGGCTAACTACTAATCACAAATGTACATATATTGCCAGAAATCGTGAGATTTCTTGCAATTGTAAGCGAGTGCGATTCTGACAAAATGGGAAGCAAATGTCCTACATTCGTTAAAGACTGCCACAATTTCTTAAGAATGAAAGGTAATGTACCTATGTATATCTTTTGTGGTTATTTCAATAGACCGAGCTAAAACGATTTTCTTAATTAGATAACACAAGGAAGGATCAATTTGAGAGGAAAAAATCCAAATGGCGCACTTCCGATTTTTAAATAATCAACAATAAATGAAAGAAAACCTTCATATTTCTTCACCCAAACGCATCAGCGAAGGTGGGGAACAAGCATTTGATGATTTGGTTGAAATGTAACAAATATAAATTTATTAATGATTGTGGATGGTAAAGCACTGTTAATGAATTAACTTATTTGACAGTCAATGAGTTGGTCCAAATTTCTTATTTTACGAACGCAATATTATCTTGGAATTAATTTGGATTATACAAAAAATGCTTTACTAATTTAACGGTATTTTAAATTTTGGTTAAGGTTCTCTCATAGTATACGTATTCCTTTATCCTGAAGAATATTTAAATCAAATTGAAATATTTACCAGCAAATAAGATAACTCATCATACAAGAGTGTTTCTACTTTCTGCAACCATTAATCCCAATTAAAGGTATACTGATTCAATTAAGCATTTTTTTAAATTTTTGAAGAATTAGTTGAAAAAATATGGATACTACACAAATTGTTTGGGAAAATAACATTTTAATTGCAAATCATCTGATACATGCATTTCTGAAATTAAAGTTTTTTTGCAAAAACCGTTCCCTGCTTTCGGATTTCGGTCAAAATGGTTGGCGAATACCAGCGCCAAAAGGGATTTCGGTGTGATTGCGAGTGATTTCGGTCAGGTTGCCAAGGATTTCTACGAATTTGCAATTTTTGAAAATGTGAGTTATTTACCAAGGGGTCTCTCACTACAAATTTAGACCAGCATCTTATAGAAATTTTATTAAAGTGCCCACTATTTAGCCATTATTAGTACACATTTGAGTTGAAGTTTCGTAGCTTAAAGCGCGGCGATCCTTTGAGTTTGTGAACTAAGGGGATTAAGCCCCCAGTAAATAGTTGTGATACGTGTTTGTAATAATAACTGAACGTCCGAATTTACAGAATTATGTATTTATGGTTTCTTCATTTTAGGATGCGCATCAATGGATTTCGTGATGAAGTTATCCGTTAATTCGTCATCTACTATTAATTTGTAATTGTTCGTGATAAGACGGATAAAATACCGTGCAGTACATTAATGGGTATGTTGTTTCACTTTTTATTATTTTTACAATAAGTAATTAAGAAGTTTTAACAAATTTTAATACCGTTTGATGATTAGTTTGAATTAAAATATAGAGAAAAACTCTGTAAATTTTAAATAATATTTTGCGATATTTATTAACGCAATGGTTAATGACTATTTCTGAATTTGAGTTTCCTGATTTTAACATAAAGCTTTGTAAGATTTTGACAATGATCTATCGGTAAATTTTGAGGTTACGCATGATTATATTGAAGACACTCAAATTTGAAATTTATATAATAGAGACGAAATTTTAGTAGTGATTTTGAAGTAAATCTACAGGTTGAGCCAAAAATTAAGGTAATTGATGTGATAACCAGAGCACTCTTGGCGAATGTGTAAGCTTGATCAGTATTTATGCTTGAGTGAACTGTTTGCATTCCTCCCTCATGCGGACGATTACATCTAGTTTATGACGTCATTATTTTAGAAAGTTCAAGACAGGTGGTGCCTTAGTGAGATTTTCATTACGTATTTTTGTTATGTCGAGTTTTAGCGAGGGCCATACAAGTTTCACATAAGAATCACGACCCTACCACTGAGCTAGGTCAGTATGATGTAGTGGTGTTCTAGTGAGCACCACGTCTGCAATAATTCTAACAATTTACTAGAAAAATTCAGCGCTTAAGACCTGGATGCATTTTGTTATAAGAAATGTATATCTAAAAACCATTTCAAACTTCATCGTTTAATATAAAAAGTACAGTAAGCTCGTAAACATGAGAAGTTATCACAGCGAAACGTGCGTTTTATACGCATTAAAACCAAAGTTTCGTTTACGATGAATATTAATATTTTTAAATTTGCAAACAATAAATAAAAATGCAATCTTTAATATGAAGACAAGATTAGACATACTGCCTAATGTAATGAGGGCTTGCGGGGGAGCTTTAAAATGTGAGAACTCTGACAAAGCGCCTGCCACTAGATACGTCCTTCCTGTTTATCCGTCAATACGCACAATTACATTTGAGTCGTCGTATCTTCCCTAGTTCAAACTGGGGTGTAAAACACAAAATATAAAAACGTTTTGGTAGTTTAGATAACTTCTCTGATTTGTATAAATAATGGTAATGGTAATATATACATAGATATTGTAGACTACTGTACAGTATTGCATGGTAATGTTTATATACTGATTACGTACTGCATAGTACTTCATAACAAATTCTTGTATTGTATATTACTATGTAAGTACCGAGTACATATGAAATGTTGTCAAAAAGACATTCTACTCATTAATAGGAATTTCGACATACATTTAATGTAAAATTCGATTATTTAGACATTGTAGCCTAACTTATTTAATATTAACCTCTAATAGTATGTTTTTAAATAAATATTTATAGATAAAATGTTAAAATTTTAAGAAAAAAATAGAAGATAGTGAAAAAAAGATTTAATCGATATTATACAAGGTATAATTTTATTAAGTCGAGTATTAAGTTGTTATCAAAATTTGCAAAAAAAAAAACTTAAATAAACAAGGTATTACCTATGTAATAATCTTATAATACAAAATACTTAAATTGTAAAGAGGCGGCTAAATTATAGTATGGTAAATTTTTAGGAACTCCCATATAATTAAATAAATATATGTGTACCCTAAGTAAGCAAAGAATTTTTCCAAATTAAGGCTATACCCGTAATAAGTTTTTACTTTCAACAGAACATTTGCTATTGCCCAAACGTGAATAATGTTACCTACCTATGGCTACAATCCCCTCTGATTTAATATTTGAAAATAGTACGGTCCTTTAATACTGTGCTTGAGGCTGATCATTCTTCGCAACATTAGTGTTATAAAACAAGTTTATACCTTGACAATGTAGTTATATGTGTACATGCTTCAATAATACTTGTTATATAAGATAAACGTTTTATGTCTAGTGAAAATGTTGATAATACGACTGTACTGAGGTTTTAAATGTAATAAGACTACCGTCCTGCTAATTTTAGTTAAAATTTTGAATGAGTCATTTGTTATATTCGGAATGTTATCTATAAAAAATACTACTTTTAATATAATTTGCATTTTATGGCTGTTACGGTAAATCTTGATCTATTTAATGACCTAATAATATACGTTGTTACCTTTAATTATTACGCAATTAATTAAATCCCAACAGACTCATCTAATTCCAATTTATAGTTTTTTTTAATTTGTCAAAATTTATCGTAATATCTGTCACTTTAATATTAAAATCGTTACAATAAATAAATATTTCCCTCCAACTTAACACCTCAGGCCGCAACAGCGTCGCTGAAACTGTTAATTACCTACTTATTAGTTATAAAATGTTATGTTTTCTAATAAAATCTGGAAATAATGCGAGGCAAAAAACAGGAGCATCCTATTATATTATTGCTTTTCCATTAATTAAATAACAAAATATCTATCATTAGATTTTGAGGTGTGTAAGTATGAGGAATATTAGGTAATAGACGAAGGCATTAAAGGCAATGTCTATAGGCTGAGTATTGTTATATAGTTTCCTTAAGTTTCAGGAATTTAAAATAATGGTACTAGAATTTGTGTTATATGTTTTAGAAAAATTAAACTCTTTTGTGTGAAGTGACTTAAATCACTCATTCGAAGATGTTCACCGTCGAAGCTAAGTTAGTTTCAATTTTAAGGTTTCACGTCATTGAGGAACATTAATTTTAGGCATATATATATATATATATATATATATATATATATATATATATATACATATGCAATTATTTTAATAAATATATTGGTGTTTCCATCCTGTCCTATCCTGTATAGCATTAATCCAGATGTAGATTACAGAAAATAACTGTACCTGCATGTAGAATAATCGTCTTCATCAGCCACTAACAGATTTTGTATTGAAGGCAGCGACAGCATGTGTGCCTATATAAATTTGTAAGAACACAAGTTAGGAGTCTAGGAAAAGCATCACATTGTATGATAATCGGAAAGTGACGCAATATTGAATTCAAGAATTTATATACAAAAAATACATTTTGTTATTTATAATCAAATTCAGGAGACCTCCCGTACTTTTATAAAAAGTTGCACATCGAAGTGAATTAAATCTTAAAGATAATAATTAAATAATTGACTTCAAACAGATACCATGTTAAAAAATCTGATAAATTGTACGTATGACAGATATTGTGATTTGCATAATTATATGCATTATAGGTACGATCGCAGTATTTCATTGAGGATAGATATTAAAATTAGTTATGTGGTGATCCATTTTGATATCTTATCAATTATCAGAATTTATCACATGTAAGTAGAAGGGGCTCACCAGCGCATAACTTCGAAGGAACTCCAGCTGTCCCAAAACTCGGCGCATACGCCGACGTCTGAATGTGTGGGCCGAAATGTATCGGTGATTTTCTGTTTTGAAGGTCATCTTTGTTTTATCGATTATTTTGAAATCAAATCAATTAATCAAAAACAATTAAATTAAATCAATTTTTAAATGCAAAAGTTTACCTGGAGTAGGATTTGAACCTACGACATGTACTTTGACCAGATCAATTAATCAAATCAATTAATCACGTCAACTAATCAGATCAATTAATCAAGTCAACTTGATCAACACGACAACCATTTTTGGTGGTCATTTTTTGTGTGAAGTCAGTCAATCAAATCAATTAAACAAAAATAATAATAATAACAACACTCGGTGTCTGGGAGACAAAAGTGGATTTATTTATTAAATCTCGTTATTACATAACATAGCTGTTTTTTTTAAATGAATATTAAATTGGGTGTTTCCCTATTGGTCCTAAAGAACGCATTGAAACATCTTTACTCTTCAGCTGCTCGTTAAATTGTTGTATACGATGGTCCTTAAACTTGAAAAACTTATAGAAACGCTCGGGTAGCACACATTTAAATTTCGCCAGTTCCACAACCACCCTCTCGCCATACTTTATTGATGACGATTGAATATCTTGTATTCTACCCCAGTCCCTAAATCCTTAACGTTTAAAACATGTTGACGCATTATAGTAGATAAATCCATATCTGTAATTATAACATGACATTAAAAATCTGTACCAGTAAATAAATAAAGCTCGAAATAAAGTAAATAAGGCAAGGGATAAAATCAAAACGATCACTTACCAGTGTTGTTGATAATCTCAGACCCATTTTCTCCAGCTTCTTCTGCGGCTTCACCATCTTCAGGTGTTGTTATGTAATAATAATTGGCCCTTAAATCCTCATCGAATATCTTCGATTATGGGTTCACAAATACGGCGAATTCATTTATGTTGTTGATGGAATCATAGCTTGAAGGTCACTAACCTGAAACCAATTATGTGTTTTATTCTCGACAATTTTTACCATTATATAACACTGTAGATATATTGTTTAGGGTAAGTGTGTGTTGATCAAATGAAGGTTTACAACAGGTTTAGACAAGTTGAATGGATGGTACTGAGGAATGTTTGATTCAGTAATAATAAACCGCTTGAGTTTTCATTTCAACATGCAACCTACTGAGCACTGTAGTCGGTCAGACAAAAATCCATACGAAGTAATGCATTCCTAATGATACGTTAAGATTACACACACCATCCAGTTGTACTACTGCTCAAATTATTAAAAATGTCTATGCAATAATAAGAAAGTAGTTTTAGCGGTATCGTGTATTATAGGCTAAAATATATCTAAAATTAAAGTCACTGGGTTAAAACATAAATGAAATGGAAAGGACTGGAAATTGATTCAAGGATGGTCACGTGGCTGTTAAAACAAGATACTAGAAACTGAAACTAGGACGAGACCGTGTATGTTAAAGCTATGTGCGACCCACGTAACCGTAAGGAAAGGTGCCATAACCATTCTCCTTTCTGCGACGTTTACTGTACAGTACCTGGTAGATTTTGCTCTCTGGCGTTGATACAACTTCGTATGCAGGGATTCTAACAATTTTAAGGTCAGTTTGCGAGTACACAGGTTCGATGCCATTTAACACTAAAAACTTTAGTGTGTCGAAATTAACCACCTGGGAATTTTTATAGTTTAGGGCGATTCCCTTAAGTTTACAGACGGTGATGTATTTGTTTTTCCTTGTAGAGAACACCTTGAACGCATAATTCTTAGGAGCCCCAGTTACGAACTCCGTGTTTCTACTACCGACTCCGTAGATCTCCACCTCATCGGTCATATCGCCAAGAAAATCACAGACAGGTGGAGTTCACTCAACGGGACTTTGCGTGAAAATCACTGAATCTGCATCAAAGTACAGAACCCGTTCGGCAAGTTTTTCCAGGTAACTGTACAGCACCAGGCGAGCATTGGCGTTTGTATAACCTGTTGTAAACCTTCATTCAATCAACACACACTCACCCTAAACCGTACATCTACAGTGTTATGTAATGGTGAAAATTGTCGAGAATAAAAAACATCATTGGTTTTAGGTTAGTGACGTTCAATCTGTGACTCTATCTACAACGTAAATGAATTCGACGTATTATGAACCCATAATGGAAGATATTCAAGATTTTGAGGATTTAAGGGCCAATTATTAGTGCATAACAACACCTGAAGATGGTGAAGTCGCAGAAGAAGCTGGAGAAAATGGGTCTGCGATTATCAATCGACAACACTGTTGTAAGTGATTATTTTGATTTTATCCCTTATCTTATTTACTTTATTTATTTACTTGCACAGATTTTTAATGTCATGTTATAATTACAGGTATGGATTTATCTACTCTAAACGCATCAACATGTTTTAAACCTTTTAAACACGTTAAGGATTTAAAGACTGGGGTAGAATACAAGATATTCAATCATCATATCAACAAAGTACGGCGAGAGGGTGGTTGTAGAACTGGAGAAATTTAAATTTTGCTACCCAAGCGTTTCCATAAGTTTTTCAAGTTTGAGGACCATCGTATACAACAATTTAAAGATCAGTAAAGATGTTTCAATGCGTTCTTTGGGACTAATAGGGAAAACACACAAGTTATTATTCATTTAAAAAAACGGCTTTATAACTACTATGTTATGTAATGACGAGATTTAATTCATAAATCCACTTTTGTTTCCCAGACACCGAGTGCGTTTATTATTATATTTTTTATTTAATTGGTTTGATTTGGTTAACTGACTTCAAACAAATGACCACGAAAGCCACGCACACAAAACATGACCACCAAAAATGGTTGTTGTATTGATCAAGTTGACTTGATTAATTGATCTGGTCAAAGTACTTATCGAAGGTTCAAGTCCTACTCGAGGTAAACTTTTGCATTTAAAAATTGATTTGATTTAATTGTTTTTGATTAATTGATTTGATTTCAAAATGACTGACAAAGCAAAGATGACCTTCAAAACAAAAATGTCCGACGAAAATGACCGATACCACGGCGTATAGAGTACGCAGTGCCGACACCCTTCAGCCCACAAATTCAGACGTCGGCGCATGCGCCGAGTTTTGGGGCAGCTGGAGGTCCTTTTTAAGCTATGCGCAGATGAGCCCCTTCTACTAATGTATCTAAAATCTACTCAGTTCTATACGTACGACTTTTTATTTTCTTTCTATATATACTCTGAGCAAATTTCTGGTAACGTTGCTATTGAAAATTTAAAAAAAAATCAGCATAAAGTTGATTTTTATATGTTTTAACTTTAACAGTTAGGGAAAAAAT
Organism: Vesta saturnalis; assembly: GCA_036346205.1. Classification (NCBI taxonomy): domain Eukaryota; kingdom Metazoa; phylum Arthropoda; class Insecta; order Coleoptera; family Lampyridae; genus Vesta; species Vesta saturnalis. The sequence continues at coordinate 314,857 of JARFJB010001971.1, forward strand.
TGGTGATATCGATGAAATATATTTATACTTTTACATATATCCAAATTTTACAAAAAAATAAAATATATTTCTTGAATTGCTGTAAATAACAAGTATTTCCTGCTGTACGGCTGCAAATGAACTAAATTTCCGGTAAACTAAATATCGCGGCTTTCTCAAATAACTTAAATTTCGAAAGCTATAAAAATATAGATTTTATTGAACTCGTCTACTAAAGTTGTGCGTTTTAGTTTAACAACTGTAAAAACTGTGGCCGTTTACAAGATCACAAAAAGTGAGCCAATTCATTTTAAATTAATGTAGTTGAAATCGAATACCAGCATAATCGAAAGTATTAACATTTTGTACGTATTAACTTGGGACGGTCTATATACACACCACTACGATTATTTTAATTGTTTCTATGATAAAATTGAATTTATTGAGCCTGAAGAACCGATTCTATAACTAAAGTTTAAAATAGTTCCAAAAGGTATCAAATTTATAGTTCTATGGTGTCTAAGTTAAAGTACCAATAATTTTTGAAATTTGAATCGAACTCTCTTTCCAAAGCCTGGGAAAATATTATATAATTATGTAAAGTAGGTCATAATTTATAATGTTACAATTAAAATTTAGGGTTACGTTACAATTGTAAACGGTTTAGGTGCACTGTAAGTAATATTCTCTATTACTTATAAAACAATAAAAAAAATCTGTATTTCAAGTGCAATAGGAATAAATCACTGATGAATGAAGTATTGATTCAAAATTAAAAAACTAATATCTTAGTTTACTATGCGTTGATTCAAACATTTATGAAAGCTTTTATATAATCACCAAGCCAATTCGTGTTATCACTGTTATTAAATAGAACAAAAAGTGTTTAACTAAATTGTAAATTGTTATCAATGTGTATATCACTGAATTATTAACAAGACACAATTTAAAAACGAGAATCATAGTTCACTGACCTATAAATAAAAATGTTTCAAAAAACGGGCCTCTGGAGATGTAAACCATAAATTGAGAAAAAAATTAGGTAGCGTATTTTTTATGTATTAAATAAATATGAAGATGCACTGCTAGTCCTGTTTAGCGTTTTACTTAGTCACGTTTAATGTTTGGATAAAGATAACTGTTGAAATTCTTTCTGTTTCTTTCAGTCGTGTAAACTCAGATTGATTAAATTTGCAGAAAATTTAAGGTTTGTTTGAACTCTTAATATTAGCAGTTTTGATGAATGTACTTCAATCTTGCCGCGAACTGAAATTTCAAGTAGTTTCAATGAAGGGATTTGCGATCAAGAAGCCGGTTTATCCATCCACGTCCGTCGAGTGTAAAATGATAATACGCCTTAAATCAGGGTGTTCGCGAGCTATCTCTATTAAAGTGTAATCTCTTTGAAGATGACAACGACAATTGCTACCTGTACGACCTGGACAAATACTTCGTGCACTACGTATAGGTCAAGTTATTTTAGCACCTTCTGCTAATAGCCGCAAGCGGTTGGTGACGCGACAACGTCTCGCTCCTAATTCGAGCACGGTTTCGTGGGTGCCATGCCGGTGAACCCACTTCTGGTGTATCCCCCAGGCCGGTCCATCAATCATGATCGATAATGCATGTCTGATAAACATTAATCATTTAGGAGAAACCCTTGAATTAATTTTTTCCTAAATTTAAAAAAAAAATAAATATATAACCCTCGACCCAATGCGTCTGGACAAACGTTTTATGTAGCGTGTTGTAAAATTGTAGTTGGCTGCTATCAATAACTTGAGAAGGAAGTACGAACACAGAATGTGAAGCGCGAGTCTAAGCAGTTTACGAATATGTCATTCGCAATTTATTTAATTCTTTAAAGGTGTAAAACTAATAGGGCAACTTTTAACTTTCATTATTGTATTTAATTTTTTAAGAGCATTTAAGAACCAATAATTGCACTATATATCAAGGAAGTCTGTAGAAATTATGACCTATAGTGATAGCAAACTCAAGATAACACAAATTGCGGTAGGTCAGTGCTTTGCATGCTGATCACACATATATACATACGATCGCACCGTTGATGACTGATAATAGAAGACTCACTGTAAACATTATGATCATCCGAGGTTCCGTTGACGACTCCATCGGGCAGCAGCTGAAGGTGCCGGTTCTTTATGTACATTCTGATTTTTCTAGCGGTGCCAGTAATGTAAGACAAATTTGTACTGCGCTCGCTACGAACTGCTGGATCGTCCTCCGAAGGAGGATGCGGCGACGCTTCTTGACGGTTAAACCGGGTTATCTGGGGCACGGAAGCGGCGCTGATAAAACTACACATTGTAGCAGCTAATAGTCCCAGAAATAACACCTTCACCATGTCTGGGACATATTGCTCCGCACTCACTATCACTCACTGCCGGACCGATGCCGCCACGGCAGGCGCGAGTTGCGGCATTCGTACAATACGCTCATGTTTACGCGCTCTCACAACGAACTACTGACTGCTTCGGCAGCCGCGAATATACTATCGATGTCGCCCGCTAAAGTTGCTATTATTGCACGTGGACGCCACTTTTCGACGAAGTCTTCCTCGACACCGTCCAAAACGTCTATGCCAAACTAAATACCTTCAAAGCTCATATATGCAAATCACTATAATGTCTAGAAACCCTGTAACCCCTCCAAACAGGCGTTCCGTCTGTCACCACTGGAACCAATAAGCCCGTTTCCACAAAAATTTTCTCGGCACGTGGGGGACGTATTTACTACATCCCTTTAACAAATTATTCATAACCAAAAATTTAACAAGAATTCGAAATTATGTGCAATTAGTCACGTACATTTAATTGAAAAATGAAAAATTAATATTATTGTCATGCTTTTAAATTTTTCTTTCGTGGAAGCTACAAATCAAAAATTTTAAGTATTTGCATTTTTGTTATCGGTAATACCTATCAATAAATCTTATGGGATTTTCCCTTTATGGCTTTACCGCGCTTTGAAAAAAATATGAAATTTTGCACGTATGCGCATTTTCCCAATTTGTAAAGTGACAAGATAAATTTATTTAGCTTAGATTTCAATTTAATCTTAAAAGATTATGATCTTTTACACTTTAAATATTGTTTATGATAAGGTAAGTGTTTTAGATTTGCGTAATCAAAACTGCACGACGAGCGTAATGGCACGTTGGTACCTACCTTTTAATTTAAATTTAGTAGTAAAAGCAATTTTAACAAAATTTTTACGACTACTTATCGTTTATTTCCCATATAATAATATTATTTGCAATTGCGCCCCAAGGACAATTTTGTTTTGGGCTCTTCTAAAAAGCAAAAAAGAAAACATACGAGTGCGAATACTAAATATTGAATAAGTCATTAATTTTTTTGTACATAACAATAAATCAAATGTCACTGGATTGCACTTAATATTTTACACATTGTTGTGATTTAATTCAACGTATTGTATTAACACTACTGTCCTTAAAAGTGAATAGGATTGAATTAAGCCTTTACATTTTTTGTTCTTTTTATAAAGAATTTATGAATCATTCAGTGTTGAACATGGACTGTGAACAAGTATTATAAATCCCTAGGTGATTTAATAATTTTTATTCAGTTATTTGAAATAAACACCGATAATTCTAGTTAGTGTTTAATCGAGCTGGCGGGCAACTATTGGTGGTGGCCGTTAAAAAAATGCAGAAAATCGAAATGTAATCTAACTTAAATAGTATTTACAAATTTTTATTCTGGACTAATGGGCATATTTAAGTTTTATGTATATAAAATGTTATGTGTAAATACACCAAACGCTCCTTATTACATAACGTCAGTAGATGATAATGCTAAGTAATGAAATGTACGTTTTAGACCGGGTGTTGAAGGGATATGAGTATGCACAATATGATTAACGGATTCTGGCAGCAGATATGAGTTTCAGTAGTCTTAAATTACAATATTATCAATATTGCCACTTAATTAGATGCCACAATTTTTTTTCATTTAACGTGAAATTATGTATCAATGGCTGCAAGACGTTGAAATGTTAATTGTTAGTAGTAATATATGTGTTTTAGGGATGATATATTGTAAAACAATGTTATCCAATTAATAAATGACCAAAAATAATGTTTAATTTTTTTTTATTTTATTGTTATAAACAAAAAGTAGGTATATCCAAAAATGCTAATTTCGTTATAAGTATTTTTGGTTAAAAAATAGTATATTATAGTTTCAGCAGTGCCGTAGCTAGGAATTTAGCATCGCGGCCAGGATTAGGTTGGCGCCCTTATATAAATTTTATAAATAGGTAAAAACAACTCATTTAAAATAATAATTTTGTTTATTTTTTGGACTATAGAGATACAATGAGTAAAGTGCATTAAACTATATTATAGTATCATAAAATACAAAAAAAAGAAGAACTTACTTATATTACATATAACAGCAAAAAGACAAAATAACAAATACCTAGGTACTAAGCAAAATAACAAAAAACAAAAACTGTAGCAAAACTCGGGTAGGTATTTAAAAAAAAACTAAAATTGCACTCTTCTCGCTTTTAAACTAGCAAAGTCAATTATTTCATTAAAATCTATAGATAAGGATCATTTTCTTTCTGTACTTAAAATGGCCATATTAGTAAGCCTGTCCTGCCCAGTCGATGATCTTAAATAGTTTTTGATTAATTTTAATTTACTAAATGATCTTTCACATGAAGCTGTAGTGACTGGCAAGCTAAGAAACACTCGAAGAGCAATACTTATCAATATTTGGATATACCGATTCCCACTCATCCTTTCTAATAAATGTTAACATTTCTAGGTGAGTAAGTAGAAGGGGGACAGCTGAGTCCCTGATGTCATCAGTGGTCACGCCCACGTGGCCGTGCCCATTTCCCACCCCTATGGCTTCTTTTCGGGGTCGTTTTTTAACCCCAACATGGAATTTTTAACCCTGATGTTAATTTTTACTCCTAATTAGCACCCCGCGGGCGCGATTTGCAACCCCTTGATGACATTTTCAACACTTTGATGGTATTTTCACCCCTAATTAAGGTCTTTTTGCAAGTCCACCTCAGTGTTTAGGGTGCGGGACTGGTGTGGGGATGTTCACGTGACATTTTCATCAGTAATTAAGGCCTTTTTGATAGCCCCTGGAGAGTAGGCAATGCGCGCACATACAGTGTTCTGATTGGTGGGCCTGGGGGTTGGCCAAGCCATTTTGGATTTGTTAAGGAGGGGCTAAGACTAGATAAGGCCCTTCTGGATTCATTAAGGAGGGGCTAAGACTAGGTAAGGCCCTCATGGCTTCATTAAGGAGGGACTAAGATTAGACCACACCCATTCCTTTTACCTGATTTGTCGTGCGAGTGCCCGCCTCTCTGGCTTCTGATTGGTCCTTAGCTCCACCAGACAGCCGCTGAGCTGATTGGAGGACTAAGACAGTGGAGGAGATTTTTATGTTCTGGACCTGCCTCCCCCTATTCCCTAATTTTACATAAGGTTCCATTACCCCCACCTTACCACTCATTAGGTGTAAAAGTAGGTGTAACTTAACCACCTCTGCCCACTCCAGGCACCATAAAAGTAAAAGGAGGCGTAACCTAACCGTCTCCGCCTCCCCCCACTCCAAACACCAGAAGAGTAAACGTAGCCTCACCACCTTCGCCTCCCTCCACTCCAGGCATCAGAAATGTAGGCGTAACCTAACCACCTCCACTTTCCCTCACTCCAGACACCAGAAACGTATCCAGGTAGCAGAAAAGTAGGCGTAATCTCATCACCTCCTGACACCAGCGCCCAATTGCAGATTTACTTTTTGTGTGTAGTCATCCACTAACTACCATTAACCACCTCTGCCTCCAACCCACTCCAGAGCTTCTAAAAAGTTGGAAAGGCTAATATTGCGTACATTACGAAGATCCACACAAAAGGGAATTAACCCTAATTTTCCGCTTTTACAGTCATTATATTATGTATACACTTTGCATGATTAAATCACTAACTCTTACTTATTTATGTTTACATAAGGAATAATTTATTCTAAATTAGTTTACATTAACTAGAATTTTGTGTCAATTTTCGTTTCATCTTGTTTAGTTATCTTATTTTTGCAAAAATACTAAATACATAACAGTTGAGAGCTTTCCACACCACCTAGGAGGTACTCTCGCGCGTTGTCCCTGTAGGTCGGGACTTGCCAGTAGCCGTACTACACCAACTTAACGAAAACATTAATTTTTTATTTTTTTAAATTTTTTCAATTTTTTTTTTTTTTTATTTTTTTATACATTTTATTTTTTTATTGAGATAAATAACTAGCACTCCAATTTGCTTTTTTTTAATTTTTTATTTTTGTTATTGAGATAAATACATAGCACTCCAATTTGCTAATTCTAAAACATGGTTGATGGAACATCTTTTCAACTTTCGATGTTCAAAATAACAAGTGTATGGGCCGGGTAAGGTTTTAATAGATGGGAAGCCGTAGTCCTCTAAATTTTCTACGTCAAAATTAAATTGTTCTAGGTACCGCTTTTTCTCAAGACCTTTGATAAGAAATTGACCTTGAAATGTTTCAATTTTGGACAATAAAATAGAAAGAGTGATCTCGCCGCATTCCTAGCTTATACCATGATAATATTTTGTGAGCCAATTACATTCTCTTTGACGATGATTATTTAGTTTATTGAAACTACAGGGAGACTTGATGAGCCAGAGTTGTAGTCTCAGGCCATTTACAGTACATATGGCAAATTCGTTAATAATAAAATTGTTGTCTTTAAAACCTTGAAAGTCGACAAAAAAAAACATTTTTGTACAGATGGTTTACGAGCGTTTATAGCCTCGGCAGTGACCTTTGTAGCGCTTAAATACCTTTTTAGGCAATTCGCCGAACTATACCTGAAAGTCTGGCTCTTAAATACTTTTTTAGTCAATTCGCCTAACTATACCTCTAATGGACTATATTCTATAATACGGTCGTGAATTATAATACAATTGGAGCTCCTGCTACGAAACTTGGCCGGGACAGGAATGGGCTTTTTGCTTCTTGAAAGAATTATGTGGCAAAAGAAGTGTACAGGTTGTCCCATTTTCGTACGTTTTACGGGGTATCTCGCTTATTTTTTAGGTTAGAACCTTGCGGTTTTCGCCACACCGTGCTATTTTTTTAATGAAACCAAAGATGCACTAATCAAATTTGCCATAGCCATCTTAGTTTGTGTGCTACAGGGGGATTTTCGAAAAATTGCATTTTCAGTCATCCCCTGTAACTCAGTTATTGTCAGACATATTAAAAAAGTAAAAACTGATATTTGTAGATTTTTTTTACGTAGAATTCAGCAGTGTATTCAGATTTTCTTTAGATGTCACAGTTTTTGAGATATTGACATAACCTACTTTTGTTTATGGGACACCCTATATATATATTTTTTAAATATTTTTCCCCTTGTCAAGAGCTTTTCAAAAATATAGCATAGTTTATATTTATTTTTATAGATAACGTGACAAAATGATTTTTTTCTATAATTTACATTGATAATACTGGATAGCCATGGGTAACCATGGTAACGCAACAAAATAATTAACGTTCTGCCATTACTTAGGTATTTGATTTTTGAAGTTTCTGCTTGTCTCAAATTATTCCTTTCCCAAATTTAGTGCTGATATTTATTGTTATTCGTTGTTTTTGTTTATTGTTATCGTTCTTGTTCTTGTTGTTGTTGTTTAATTATTTTTTAATATGGCTCGAAACCAAAAATTTTAAAACTTTGAGAAATATGATATGAATACCTGCTTCATATTATCTAATGAAAACGCAGCCCAGGCCTTAGAACAGGTCAGTTAATCCTTAGAATTTATATTTATTTTATGTACCTATTTTGTCATATAGATATCACGAAAGAAGACAACCCGACAGAAGAATATTTCAAAAATAAAAATTTAATCTTTGCCAACATGGATGTTTTGACAAACCTCGACCCCGAGTTTACAACAAAGAGAAGGAGGAATCAGGGATCAACGTTTTAGGAGTTGTTCAAGCCACTCCTGAAACCTCGTGCAGGAAAATAGATGAAGAGAACGGTTTGTCTAAAACAACAGTGCAAAGGATCTTAAAAAAACATAAATTCAAACCCTACAAGTATAAACTTGTTCATCTGCACCCTGGTGATGCTGAGCGTAGATTGGAGTTCTGCAATTGGTTTATAAATATGAAAACTCAGGACAATAATTTTGAAAAAAAAATAATATGGTCAGACGAGGCACATTTCACAAGTTTGGGAATTCTTAATGGACACAACTCGCCGTTTTGGAGTCAAGAAAACACCCACGTGATTTTTCGTAGAGAGCGTCAAGGCAGGTTCGGATTTAATGTCTCCTGCTTTATTTTTAACCGAAAAATAGTTTACAATATTTATGAAGAAAACCTAAACTCTAATGGGTACTTACAAATTCTACCAGAAAAAACTATGAACATTTTATAAGATATTTCACTGGCTCAACTGAGCGATATATTCTTCCAGCAGGATGGGGCTCCAGCCCACAATGCTAGAATAACACAAAACTGGCCAAATGAACGTTTTCCCAGGAGATGGATTGGAACAAACGGACCTGTTCGATGGCCACCACGATCACCGGATCTCTCGGTTTTGGATTTCTTTTGTGGGGGTATTTAAAGAATAAAATTTATTCAAGGCAATATGCCAACATGCAGCAATTAAAAATTGCAACGGAAAATGCTTTTGCAGAATTATTCATTTATTCATTTATTTTGGAAAATGCTTTAAAAGAATTTATAAACTTTGTGAAACTTGTAGGAGACATTATGGTCTGCAATTTGAACAATATTTGTGATTAATTAATTATTTTGTTTTTTATCAATGTAAATTATAGAAAAAAATCATTTTGTCACGTTATTTATAAAAATAAATATAGACTATGCTATATTTTTGAAAAGCTCTTGGCAAGGGGAAAAAGAAATATATAGGGTATCCCATAAAAAAAAATCAGGTTATGTCAATATCTCAAAAACTGTGACCTCTAAAGAAAATCTGAGTACGCCACTGGATTCTACGTAAAAAAATCTACAAATATCAGTTTTTACTTTTTTAATATGTCTGACAATAACAGAGTTACAGGGGATGACTGAAAATGCAATTTTTCCAAAATCACCCTGTAGCACAAAAACTAAGATGGCTATGGCAAATTTGATTAGTGCATCTTTGGTTTAATTAAAAAACAGTACGGTATCGCGAAAACCGCAAGGTTCTAACCTAAAAAATAAGCGAGATACCCCGTAAAGATACGAAAATGGGACAACCTGTACATCCGATAAAGTTGAGCATAATGACCTTTTGAAAAGTTTAAATTTAGTTTGAATTTAGGAATAATTTCAAGTTTGTTAAATTGCAGTGGTCGAACTTGCAGGTATTCCTATCCAAAGAATTTTTTCGTGATGATTGAAAGCAAACGATTACATATCTCGGTTTCTCTAATTGAGTTGTTGCTTTAACATTCCATACATGGTATTGACTTGTTGGAAGTACAGAATATTCATACAGTTCCCATGTTCTGAAGTTCACACTTAATATTCTTCCATCTTCTAAATGTTTTAAAAGTGCTAGCTTCTTAGTTGTTGAAACACTGATGTAAGGTAATTTCTAAGATAATTTTGTTAATTCAATCTTAGCATTATTCTACACCGCGTCACCTTGAGCTTTTTTTAGATCTATAGCAGTTTTCATTTCGTCTAGAGCGTAGTATAATTAATTCCTGTTTCATGTTTATAATGATTTTTCTGTAGTCATCAGCAATGCCGACCAAAAATGAAAGCGGGATGCATATGTTGAAATTTCCATCATGTGTTATCGATTTGTAGATATCAGATTCTGGCCAAGACCAACCGTAATTTTCAATTTCATTTGACTTGTGTTCAAACAGGGCTACACCTTTAATACTTGTAGTTATTCCTGGGTTATGGACGCGATCTATTTCCACACCATTCAATTCATATCGTATTTCGTCGAAGAGGAAAGTAAACGCGTGTTTAGAAGCAAAATATCATCAGTGGGAAGGCTATCATCCTCTTTAAGAAATTTACCTTCTAAATAAAGATAACTTTGACAAGGTAGAGTGTAAATATCTTGATGTTGGACAGATATAACTATTTCTTATCCAGGTTCTAATTTTGTTGTTGCAAATGGCTGTTGCGTATGATATTCAATTCCTGCTATACTGTGGTCAACGCTGGGAATATTTTGAATAGTTAGTATATCCATTGTAGATAATAATTGTCAGTTATTGATGATGTAGTTGTTTATATAGTTTCTCTCTATGTTTAGTTGTCAAAATAGCTTCGAGAATTGGGGTTGTATATTTTATTCTCTGAAAAAATCGTCGACTGTCAATGGCATACAGGTGCCATAATCCTCTACTAGCCCCACGTTCTTCTTGAGATAATGGCACGAAGAATACTTTTGGAGGGTTATCTGAGAATGTAACGTTCTTCTTCATGATGATTTTTTAAAAACTTGAAGGCAATAGTAGCCACAAAAAGTAGTTCCACGTTCCTGATAGCTTTTCCTGTTGTATGTTACCGGTAGGTTTTTCAATTTCGTCTAAGTGCAGTTGGAAGTGGCTTATTACCAATACTGTTGAAGTATCTAACAAAGCTTCTTTTCTTTTAGTAGCAAACTCAATGAGATCCGTCCTTTGTTAGAATGTTCACAATAGCTTTTCGTTTTCTTTAGGTTGTTGAGGTCAGGTGTCCAACGTAAATATTCCACGAAAATTAGACATGTTCGATGGTTTTACTAAACACATCAAATCAGAAGTAGATAAAGAATAATCAACACACATTTTATTTTTCTTAAAGGATCCACCGATTCTTTTAGGTGTCTTCATACTACGTTTTTTAGACTTTGCATTGAATATTTAGTTTTGATGTAGCATATCCTTATACAGTTTTTACTGGTTGAGGTCCTTGATATATTTCCAAGAGTTGTGTGATGAATCGAAACCTAACCATTTTACGAGAACCTTATTACCTTTATGCCTCACTATCTTTTCCACAAGATACATATCCGGATGTTTCACACTTTGTAATTTTTCTTCAAAAAATCCGCCTTCTATTTTATTACCAAAAGTATCGCTTATGTGGTATGTTAAAGGGTTCGTTTTATTCACATCAACAATTTTAAAAGTTTCAGCTGTCCAGGATGGAGTGTAACCCTTGGTAAACAGTGAACGATACTTTGATATTCGCACATAGTCATCGATTACAAATCTCGCTGTTTGCTATCAGGGCTTGTTTTAATATAGATCGTTTCAAGTAACATTTTTTTCTATTTTTGGTACTTTAACGGCGCACGGTTTCATCTTTATCGTTCGATGTTTTGTGTTATTATAGCTATTTGTTAGCGTCGGCAGTAGAGTAGTCCACTTGTTTATGTTTATGTAGTTCGTTTACTATTTGTTGTTTTATTACAGAATTCATTGTCAGAGCTAATTGGCGGCTTTTGATGGAAATAGCTTGGATATTACTGGCTTACATTTTATATTCGTTGGAAGTCTATTGATCCTTTCTCGTGTCTTGTAACACTTTTATGAACTTTAGTTATAGATAGGATCTTTTGATATTGTCGCAAATCTGATTTCTCTGTGGAATCAACATTAGGATCATTCATGAATATCAATTTGTATAAACCTGGAGTCCTAATAAATGTAGCTTGATTACCAACAGTTATATCGTTTTTAAAAATTATTTCTGTTTCACCCATTAATAGTCGTTTGCCATCATAATGTATACCGTAAACGGTATCAAATCCATCTATATCGTCGTTTACTATTTTCGAGGTATACGTTAACACTAGTAACCCAAAGTAAGATGAATGTTTACTAATCGTTGAAAGTTGGGATGGTGAATGTCTTAATGATGTAGGCTGTTGATCTACAATTATTTTAGATACAGTGTTTGATGAATCTTGAAACATCGAAGAAGTAGGTATTGGAATAATAATTGAATCTGTGTACTTAACTTTCTTTGGCGAAGAGGAAAGTATTGAGAAATCTAGAGGTCTCCTTTTAAAATTACTAGAACTTGTAATAATGGATTCGTCACTTGATACATTTGGTGATAGTTCAGCCTTCTAAATTTTTAATGAAGTCGATGAGCGCTGTAGATTAGGTACGATGTCCATATAACTTTCAAAATTTTTAGGAGTTGGTGTTTGAGACATGTGAGAGGCTAGGTCTTTTAAATGTCTAGTTACGGGGCTGAACGTTTTATTCAAATTCCCATCCGTCTCAATCAAATGATGTTTTAATTGCATATATTTTTGTTTTATATTTTGTTTACTTTCATCTATTTGATTAACAAGTTGAAGTGAAGTTTCTAGATCCATATTGGATAATTAAAGATACTTTGATAGTCACTTCCTTATATAGACATCGAAACCACATCGGTATCTCCCATCATTTAACTCTCGATCCTTGTCAATTACAACAAATCCGTATTTTTTTGACCAACACTTAGCGCAAATAGATGTAAATTTCTTAAATGGCATATCAGATTTGACGTGATCATCATATATTCATTTTAAATTGAGATTATCTTGTCTAAATAATACTAATAGATTAGCATTATCTCGCACTAAATGTCTTGGAACATGGGTATAAACTTTGTCACAGATAAAATACATCTATTCCACTATAGCGACCCTGACAATAGTAACTTTTCACATTATTCTGTTTAACACAGGCAATATCGTCAAAGCTAATAATTGAGTTTGGTATCACATGTTGTGGATGAGGAATATCATCAATGTTGTCAAATGGATAATACTTCTTCAATTATGTTCAAAATTGAAGCCAGTCTTTGATATTTCGGTTGAAAAATAGTTTTGGAAAATAAGTAAATATTTTGAAATCTTAGAACATTGCTAGAGTATAGAGGTGTCAACATTAAATTAGTCTTTCCACAGTTAGAAGGACTATCCGGTAAAAGATGACCGTGGCGTGATACTCTTTGATTACCGCTTGGGTCAAAGTCCTCTTCAGCTCGTGGATTGCGTGGTTGTTGGGATTCGTGATTGTGTGGTATGCCTGATGACATCTTTGTGTTGAGATTTGTGGTATTTCCAAAATAAAGCGTTGTAGTGGTTGGTGATGCTGTTGGTGGTGTGGTTGTTGTGTGGGCTGTCCTGTTGTCGCTCGGTTGTGGCTGATGCTGTTGATGCCCTGCGTATCTGAAATAAATAGAAACATGTGTTAGTTGTGTCAATACATTGTCGGTGTTAACAGAACAGAATTAATAAATTGTCGGTACTGTATACTTAGCTAGGGCACCAGTCATCGCTCCGGACCTTTGTATGATTACCCGAAAAGGGCAACCACCTCTGAATCCTGCGTGAGGATCACTCCCCACAGGTCCATCGCAGTTTGCGCCTGAACGAGCGCCGCTGCCACCTTACGGATGACAGGTAGGGCCTTCTCCATATCGAGACCTCCGAGGAGGCCCAATATGGCGTCGAACCCTAAGGCGGGTTGGGCAGGGGGGGTAACAATAGCGGCGGGAGCTGTTCTCGGTACTTCCGCCTTCTCAACCTTGCCTACTGTCGCTCGCGCGTAAGTGACGCCGGTCCGGGTTGAAGAAGGCGCTGCTGCCGGCGGTGTCCTCTTCGGTCGCTGTGGTACTTCCGTCTTGTTCCGTTGTGGAGGCCGAGGGAACTTCGGGCAGCCCCTGTAGCTAGCGGGGTGGTCCCCATCGCAGTTAACACACTTAGCACGGTCTGTACGGGGTTTCGTGCATTCACTGGAGTGGTGATCTCCGGCGCACTTCACACAGCGTGCTGTCGCCCTGCAGCAACGCTGTGCGTGACGGAAACCTTGACACCGCAAATCCTCTACAGTCACACGGAGGCGGGCGACGTGCTTCACCTCCTGGATCTTCTTGTTGTCTTCCTCGGTCGGCAACTCTACCTTCACGAGGGGGATCGAGCGTCCTTGCTGCTTTATTCTGTAAACAGAAAGTACATTAATTCCTTGCATTTTTAGCTCTGAGCTGACGTCAACCTCAGTTAGTTCTACGGGCACGTCACGTATCACCACCTTAGTCAATCGCTCGCTCCTTGCCTGATAAGTGTGGTACGGAGTACCACACTTATCCATATACCTCATCAGCCTGTCTCTGTCCTGGAGTGAGGCAGGCTGAATCTGGATTCCCTCGCTGAAGACCTTGGGTCTCGTGAAGGCGATCCGTTGTCGTTCTATTTCTCGGGAGAACGCGACCCAGTTCTCCTTCTGACGAAGGATTACCGGAGGCACTTTTTCCCTGGTGTCGTCTGCTCCATCGCTGCAGGGCTGTCGGTGAAGGGTTCCAGGACCTGGAATCCGTTATACGTGGGCGGCGGCGTAGACGGGCGAACCTTCGGGGTCTTCTTCGGCTTCTTCTTCTGTAGCACGAAGTCATCGGGGCTGGTAGATCCGGGGCGGTCCTCTTCTTCGAACTTGTCGGTTGCGGCTGCGGCCACGGAGGTGGCCGGCTAGTCTTTTATTTAAAGTTGACCTTTGCAGAGCGAGATCTCAACCTCGAATGGACATTTTTTTATTTTTTTTAGGTTAGTATGCTCATGCTTTTGGTTAGTATGCTTATATCTTATGCTTACATGCTTATTCGTAGACTGTTCAGTATTCCTCCTCTTCAGCCCTGGTCATTCCATTATTGTTGTTGTTGCGATGTTTTTTGTAATTGTGTGGTTTACAATCATGAGTTAACTATTTTTGGTGACAAAAAATAGAAAAGATAATTTGTTGAGGGTTTGTTATTTGGTGTAAAAAAAGGTTAAAGGTTTGATTTATTACTGTTGTGAATATTTAGATTTAGGTGTGCGTGTGGTTGAGTGTGGTGAGGGGTGTAAGGGTGTTGACGATTCGTTAGCCGGTATCCTTGCGTGGTCGTTATCCAGTAGACGGTGGGATGCGGAGTGCATATGGGATGTTATCGAGGTTCTCTTCTATCTCCTCTGGGATGTCGTCTAATAATTGGGTTAAGATTGCGGGAGGGTGTTTAAATTTACGTTTGGGGTTTTTCCGTGAGAATTTGGGAGGTTGGTAGGTGTAGGAAGTTGTGATGATTTCTTTGGTAGGGATGGTATCGCCGAAAATCCTTTTGTGTGCAAAGTTTTTCTGAAGTGTTTGGATTCTGTTTGTGATTGGTGGTATGCCTGCGTGTTGTGTTGTGAGGTTGCTGGGGTACCTGAAGGGTAGCCCGTGTATACGTCTAAATATCCGGCGTTCACAGGATGCTATAGAGGAAAGGTGGTTAGAGTTAATGTTTGTGTATATTGGTGCTCGGAAATCCATAACAGGGCGGATGTAAGTTTTATATGTGTGTTGGAGTGTTTTGGGGTGGCAACCTCAGGAGCCAATTTAGTGTTCTGGTGAATACGATACCTAGGTATGTGATTTGGTCTTGAAGGGGGATTCTCTCTCTTGGTTAATGGTGAGTGAGACGTTTCTGGAGGATAAGTTTGGGAATTTGTCTTCGATGTAACTAGGGTGGCGGAAAAGGATTGCTTGGGTTTTGGAGAGGTTAATGGAGACTCACCGGTTGGCCCAGTTGGAAAAGTTTCGAAGGGTTTTGGACATGCGGTTGGAGGCCGTTTCGCTGTTCCGATTAACCGACCAGAAGGCGGTGTCATCTGCAAACTGCACAACGACTACTCCGGGTTGGGTAACTTGAGGGATATCTGAAGCAAAGATGGTGTAAAGGATGGGGGCTAAAGCAGAACCTTACGGAACGCCTGCTGTGGGTTGGAAAGGGTCTGAGAGGTTTTTCCCTACTTTCACCCTGACCGATCGATTGGTCAGGTACAAAAGCAGGAGTTTGGAGAAGGGGTCGGGAATGTTAAGGTTTCGGATTTTTTGTAGGAGACCGGCGTGCCAGACCCTGTCAAATACTTGCTTAATATCCAAGAACACAGCCAGATTGCATTGCTTATGGTTGAATGCTCTGGTGGTCTCGGTAAGCAGCTTCAACAAGGGATCATGACACGTCCGGTTTGGGCGGAAGCCGAATTGGCTGTTGGGAAGGAGGTCGTTAAACTCTAGGTGTTCCCTGAGCCGCCTGGCTGGAACTTGCTCGACGCATTTTCCGAGGCAACTCGGGAGGGATATGGGTCTGTAGGAATTAGGTGAGGTTAGGACTGCGTGAGGTTTTTGTATCATGACGGTGGAGGCCGATTTCCAATCCGACGGGAAGTAAGAGAGGGTTAGGAACTTATTGTATATGTTTGAGAGTAGTTGGAGGCATGGGCCAGGTAGGTGGCGTAGGATTTTTCTATTGAGGCCGTCGCGGCCTGGGGTTGAGTTTTTCCTTTTTTAAAATAGGCATTGACCTTGTCGGGCGTAATTGGGGCATAGAAAGGATTCTCGTTATCGAGTAGGGGTTCGGGAAGGTTAAGGTTTCGGAATTCCTCGAGGCGGTTCTCGAGGAATTCCTTGAAAACAGGATCGAATTGGGGATCGTCGGGGGATTAGAATATAGATTGGAGGTGGTGACCAAAGAAATCGGCCTTTCTTTGGTCGGAGGAGATTAGGTTGCCCTGAAGGTCGGTTAGATGGGATTTGGGGTTGACTTTTCTTCTGATCAGTCTGTCAAACTGTTGCCAGAAGCGTTTACCGTCTCGATTATCCAACTGGAAAGTGGCTTTAGCCCAGGAGTCTTCTGTGTGTTTACTGGCTTCTCGCCTGATTAAGGCGTAAAGGCGATTGTATTCCGTCTTGAGAGACGGATCCCTGGATCTCAGGAATTGACGATAGATTCGTCTCTTCTCTTTGATCCAGTTCACTATGTGTCGTGGGAGTGGTTTTTTGGAAATGTCGTTGTTTTTAAGTGGGACTGAGGTATCGACCGCTTCCGTAATTACGGAAGTTAGGTCGCTAATGGCTCTCTCGAGATCTTGGGTGGTTTGAAGATCGGGTGTAGGAAGGTTGTTGGAGATGTGTTCGGCGAACACATTCCAGTCTGCATTCGAAAAATCTTTAATGATTGTGATTTGAGGGGGTGTTGGGGGAGCTGGACAAAATGAAATTTTGACCAGCAGTGGAATATGATCTGAAGTGATCGTGGTGCTTAGAATGCACTCACGATCGAAGTAGTGTGCTATTGATTCGGAAACTATTATGTGATCTATTATTGAGGCTCCTAAGTGGTCAAAATACGTAGGTTGTGTATTGGCGATCCTCAACATAGGCAACTGCAACAGAGCAGATGATAGTCTGTTGCCGCTTCCATTTGTTGCGGTGTCACCGAATTGAATATGGCGGGCATTAAAGTCACCTAGGATGACTGCATTCGGGAGGCTGGAGGCATAAACTAACAGGTCATCGGAAAGTGTATTGTGCCCGGGTGGATTGTAGTAAGATATGAATACTATGGGAGTGGGGAAGTGCACCGTTGCAGCAACGCACTCGAGTTACTGCAGGTGAGCAGGTAGTTGAAACGTAGTTGAAGGGAAACAGTTTTTAATTAGGAGGGCGGTTCCGTGTGGGCTATTGTTGAGGAAGGAATTATAAGTGTTAAATTGTAGTGTGCATTTTTGTGAGAGTTTGGTTTCTGTAATTGAAAGGACGTGTACATTGTGTTTGTATAGGAAGTATTTAATTTGGGGGCGTTTCCGACGAACGCCCCTAGTATTAATGGTCCCTGTTACGATGTCCATTGGGAACAAAGGCGTTTAAGGATGGTGTTGGCGGACTACGGCGACCTTCCTCCGCGTACCGGCTACGCAGACGTTGATACGCCGTTGGAAAAAGTTAAGGGATAAGGATTCGATGGTTCGGATAACACGGCGTTGGTGGTTAGGGAATAGGTCTAGGAGAGAGTGCGTAAGGACTTGTATGAAGGATTTGATAGTGACGGGATCTGTGTCGGGAATAGGTTTAAGGAGAGCGGTGTCTTCAGAGTCAGACTGGTCAGACATGATGGTATCAAGGATTGTCATCTGTGATGGAGAACTGGGAGGTTCCGCCGCATCTGGCACTTAAAGGAGTAGGTGGGGTGGGCATCCCCGCAGTTGCTACACTTTGGGTTTTCCGCGGACTTACAGGATGTGGTTTTAATGGATTTGGGGATATTGCGGATGCAATATGTCGAGGATTGGGAGCGTGCGGGTATAGGATTGAGGGAAGCAGATGTGGGAATCAAGGCAGGGGAATGTGTAGGTAAGAGCGGTGTAGGTAAGAGAGCGGGTATGTGTGTGTGAACAGGTGTACGTAAGAGAACGGGAATATGTTTGTGGGCGGGTTTGGGTGGTTTTGTGGAAGAGGCAAAACGTGTGGAAATGTGGTAATGTGTGGATGTGGTGGATATGGAAGATGCGTTTGGATGGAAACGTGTGCGTGCGGAAGGTGGTGGAGAAGCGAGTGTGTGCGTAGGTGTGTGTAGGTGTAGGTGGACAGGTATCGACGGGGCTAGGGGACACATCTTTGACAGTAGCTCGGTGGCGACCTTGCTTAACCATCTCGGCTGCGTTGTTAGTAATAGGGTTTTTGTGGAATTTGAGGATTAAGAAAATAAATAAAAATCTGTTTTTATCGAAAGGCCGGGTCTCTGCCGAGGTGCAGCCTCACACCCCAAGGAAAAAGTCTTGGAAATCAGAGACCCAATTCGAAACGGAGGAAATACACAGTTAAATAAAAACAACCAAGTAATTAAATTAAAATTCTTTATTAATGATACCTATTACCGTTGACCTTGACCCGACGACGATCCTGCTGATGGTGGTGTCCTGGATGCTTCTGGAATCCTTCGCTGCTGCTGCTATATTCCGACGGCTCCTGCTTGCGGCTAGGCTGTGGCTCCTCCACTGATGACCGCTTCTTCGTATTATCTGTATGCAAGCAGTGACAGATCTACCTACGAAGCGGCGGAGATCACGGTGCCGGAACGATGAGCGAAAACGCTAGGTTCTTTTTTGTGAAGTTAAGCGATTGTAATAAAAATCACAAAGCGCTTACGCTGGCTAGGGGCTTACGTTCGTAACCGAGGTTCGGACTGCCCTGAAGGACAAGTTCTAAAATTTACCTTCGTATATACTCTCTCGCTGAATAAATAAACCTCTCTGATTGGCTAAAAGTTTCCGAAAAAAGTGTTTTTTCGCAAATATCTCAAAAACAGTTTTCGACCTTTCCGAGTGATTTTTTTGACGCATACGCATTGTAAAACTGATTGTTACTCTTAATCTTACGTTTAAACTTGTACATATTCGAGCTTCACGTTCTCGTGAAAATGGTACGAAGAATATTTTGGAGAGTATGATAATGTAACACCCTTCTTCGTGATGATTTTTCTTTAAATATTGAAAGCAAGGGCAGCCACAAAAAGTAGTTCCGCGTTCCTGATGACTTTTACTGTTGTAAGGTTGAACAAACTTAACGAGATTAAAGAAGACTTAATATGTTAAGAGACCGCAGACAGGTATACTTGATCTTTGATCTAGCAGATCAAGTTTCTGAAAAATATCTCGAAAACGGTTGATTTTACAAAAAAAAAGAAACAGATGTTTACATCAGTCGCCCCCTCTCAGAGCAAATTTTTGACGCATGCTCTGTACTCCTTGGCTTAAACATATACATATTATATATTATTGTTTTCGGGATAATATGGAGATATCTTTAGCAGAACAAATAAAGCACGCTGATTGCCTAAAATAACGATCTCTCTCATTGGGTAAAATATCAACCTCATATATTAGCCAATCAGAGAGATTTATTTATTCAGCGAGAGGGTATATAAGGAGGTAGAGTTTAGAATTTGTACCAGGGCAGTCCCAACCTCGGTATCGAACGTAAGCCCCTTCTCGCGTAAGAGTTTGTGATTTTTATTACAATCTCTTAATTTCCAAAAAAATAACTTAGCGTTTTTGCGCTCATCGTTCCGGCATCGTGATCTTCGCCGCTTTGGGTTTAGATCTATCATTGCTTGCATACAGATAATACGAA
Source organism: Vesta saturnalis (assembly GCA_036346205.1). NCBI lineage: Eukaryota > Metazoa > Arthropoda > Insecta > Coleoptera > Lampyridae > Vesta > Vesta saturnalis. The sequence goes on from JARFJB010001971.1 coordinate 334,838, forward strand.
GAAGCGGTCATCAGTAGAGGAGCCACAACCTAGCAGCAAACAGGAGCCGCCGGAATACATCAGGAGCGAAGAACGTAAATAATGAAGCATCGCCACCGCCAACTACAGGATCGACGTCGGGTAAGACAATAGGTACCGTTTAATAAAAAATATTTTTAATTAATTTTAATTTATTGTTTTATTTTAACACTTGTTTTCCACCCTTTTCTATTTGGGTCTCTGATTTCCAAGTCTTTATTCCTCGGAGTATGAGACTGCACCTCGGCGGAGACCCGGAAATTTCTTTCTTTACTCCTTTTTCAAAACCCGATTAACAACAGCCGCGATGGTTAAGCACGGTCGCCACCGTGCTACCGTAAGGGTTGTATCCCCAACCCCTGACGCCGCCCGTCTACCTACACATACACTCACAACACACACATACGCACAAACCCTCACCTCGCCACCACCATCCTCACCTACACCATTCCAATCAAACGCCTCGTCCATTTCTACCTCATCCATACACTCCTACACCCCGTCACGCTCCTCCGCCTCCAAAAAACCACACAAACCCGCACACTCACACAAACCCTCACAAGCACACAAACCCGCCCTCTTCGTGGTCGTTACCCCGCCTGCTCAATCCGCCTTAGGTTTTGACTCCTCGGAGGTATCAATTTGGAGAAGGCCCTACCTGTCATCCGCAAGGTAGCAGCGGCGCTCGCTCAGACGAAAACTGCCATGGGCCTGTGGGGAGTGAAACTCACGCACGGTCCAGAGGTGCTTGCCCTTTTCGGGTAATCATACAAAGCCCCGGAACGAAGACTGGTCCCCTAGCTAAGTATACAGTATCGATACTTTATTTAATTCTGTTCTTTTAACACCGACAATGTACTCACACATCTAACACATGTTTCTATTTATTTCAGGTACGCAGGGCATCAGCATAATCAGTCACAATCGAGCGACAACAGGACAGTCCACACAACAGCTACATCAACAACAAAATCACCACATCAACGCTTCTTTTTTTGGATAACCACAAATTTCAACATCACGATGTCAACAGACATAACACATAACCACGCAACCCAAGAATCACAAAATCTACGCACTGAAGAGGACGAGGAGTCCTGACCAGCGCACCACCCACACCACTAAATACATTATTGCTTATATATATATATATATATATATATCTTGTTAATGTACTTAAAAATTTTATTAAACTTTGTTGAACTGAACTGACTCACCTGAGGTCTTATTTTGACGAATTTCCTGATAAATAACCATAGCAGTTACATGGGTAGAATCTTGTCCATTTTAGGTTTCCACATTAAAATCAACAATTGATGTAGTTATTTCAGTATCAAGAGTTTTTAGGGCTTTATAGCTTATGTAATAAACAAACCTATTTAATATTGTAATTAAATGTTTAGATCGACTGAGATGATGAATAGACTGGGCTAAAGCTATATGTTTAGGTGTCTGCTTCTCAGTTACAGTAAAAAAATAAAGAAAGATAACATATGCTCTTCGACGAGTATTTTCTGATTCTTGACACTGAACATGAAAATTTTCCAAGTAGGTGGAAATTCTATTTTGTTTAAAAATTTCTCAATTATAATTTCATCGCATAGTAACCATTTGGTATCAACTCAGTAGTTGATCATTCTTTCCTCAACTGTTTTGCACAGACGACAATTTCATTTCTTGAATCAAGTTGACGAACACGTTCAATTACTTCAGACAATGGTATGTCGCTCATGAACACCATGAAAGATTTCTACCTGTCAGCTGGATATGAAACTAACACTTTCTCCCCGTACTTATCAATGAAAAGTTATTTGATAAGTCGATTATCGATTACAGCATCCTAAATTTCCGTAAGTTCAGACAATCGTCTTGCCAAGCACGATAGTTCAAATGAACATATCTATCTTCAATTTTATTTATTAGTTTCTCAAAACTATTCTGTAGTAACTCTTTAGGTTTTTAGGTCTTTGTGGAACGGTGACCTGCTTTGTTGGTGAAGGTTCTTGGTAATCTCGTGTATGAAAGATAACAATCTATGTGGTATCTAAATTCTCGGACAAATAATTCTTTAGGTACTTCACAAATACTAATTTTCGTAAAAATATCATCGTGTTTTAAACGTGCAAACAGCAACAGATTCTTGTATTTGTTTTGTCAGTACTATTTCTTGACACCTTATTTTCTCCTCACTGACGTAGCTGGACATACATGTTCTATTCCACGGAAAACGTTGTGTTGTTAAATCCGGATCATCCACTTCCGCAAACTTCTCTGTTAATTAATCTTTCGTATGTCTGCAGCATTTTTATAGTCAGAAACGATTGTTCTTTAGGATTTTTCAGTAAATCACCGTCTGAATCACAAAAAAAAAACACAGTAGCTCATTAAATTATATTTAGTAGAATTAGGCATAACACAACTTACAAAAACTTTCCTTTGAATTAAGATTGCAGAGGTTTATCATCTGCATATTATATTTGCTAGTTTATTCTACATTAAAGGATTGCGTATTTTGTTTTCCTTGCAAAATATTTAAAACCTTTCCTAGTGCCTTTGTTGAAGGGTATAACGATTGGAGAAGTCGAACTTGTAACACAACATCTGGGGCTGATTTAATTAAATCGATTCAATGTCAAACGACTACTGATTCGTTATTGAAAAATGGATATATCAGGAGAAAGACAGATTGGTATCACTGTTAAAATTTATAATTTATACTGTTAAATTTTTGGCCGGTCAAAATTTAAGTTTTAGAGGTAAAAATAATAAGTTGAACGAGAACAAAATGGAAATTTTTTAAAATTAATTGAAACAATTGCACAGTTTAATGATACTATATCAGATCATATCTTTAGAATTAACAGAAATCCAACAATTATGCCTCACTATTTGAGTGTTCATATTCAAAATGAACTTATTTCCATTTTGGGACAGAGGATGAGACTACACAGGAATTTAAAATTAATTTTTATTTTGTGGACATCGCATTAACAAAAATCGAAGAAAGATTCAATCAAATAAAAAATCTTCACCCCGTTTTTGATTTTCTGAACGACTTAAATAATTTCCTTGAAATAGATAAAGTAAATAGGTCTTTAAAATGTAAATCTTTAGAGAACATATTTGATCCATCTAAAAATGAAAAAGATAATATTGCCCAAAATTTATGCGATCAAATTAATGTCATTGCATCCTATAATTCGCCTGATACGAATACATTAAACGTTACTCAGTATCTATACTGACTTCCATAAAAATTGCAACACCTAGAATCTATTGAACGATTTTATTGAAATTTTCGTCAACGATGTCTTTCATTAGAACAAACAAACGATTAAAATCTGAAAACAAAAGAACAAAAACTAAAATTGTTTTTTTCAATAATGAGTTGTTTCGCCACTATTTGTAATGCACTCATTTAGACGGCGTGGCATGCTATCAATCAAGTGATCTATAGCTGCCTGTGGTATATCAACCCAAGCGTCTTGGATCCGTAGCCGGAGATTGTGTAAGTTATCTGGATGGTGTGGTAAATTACCCAGTCGCCTACCGACCTCATCCCATACATGTTCAATGGGCGACAAATCAGGCGACCGAGCAGGCCATGGGAGAACGGAAATGTTAGCTTCTTCCAAAAAACGTGTTTTAGCCCTTGCCGTATGCGGGCGCGCATTATTCTGTTGGAAAATGAGATTTTCCAGCCCCTGAAGATATGGAAGCGCAACGGGTTCTAGCACATTGGCATTGTAACCAGCGGCGTTTAAGTTACCATCAATGAATGCTAAGGGTGGTCTACTACCGTAACATAGTGCACCCCATATCATAACTCCTTGTGTGAAGGCTGTGTTGCGTTCCACAAAAAGTGTTGGATTTTTACGTTCTCCACGCATCCGTCTGACCCTCCTACGACCATCGTGGACCCACAAGCAAAATCGGTACTTGTCACTAAACACAATTCGATGCCATTCTTGCGCCCATTTCGCTCTTTCGTTGCTCCATTTTAGCCTGCGTAGACGGTGAAGTGGTGTACGAGGAAGACATAAAAATGGACGATATGAACGCAGCCCATAAGACCTTATTCGGCGATCAACAGATGACATTGACATTTTGGGTCCTACACCTCCAATCGAATCATTTGCAATCGATCGAGTTGTTGAAAATCTGTCTCTTGTGGCCAAAAGTCTTAAGCGACGTTCTTCGCGATCTGTAGCCCTGCGGGGACGTCCAGATCCAGCGCGACGTTGTTGCACCCCTTCCTCGGACCATTTGGACCAACATCTCAATACCCTTGTAACATTTCGGTTTACACGACGAGCAATTTCTCTTAGCGAAAGTCCGGCCTCTCTCATGCCAATAATACGGCCACGTTCAAAATCTGTCAATTGGGAAAAATGTTGATGACGTACTCTTGGCATTGTTCCGAACGGAGTTGTGAACAAACAATTTGCAAAATTGACAGTTAATTACACACTGATTGGTTTATTTCTTCAAATTTATTGTTACAAAAAAACTACTAGCTAGATTTTATTCAAATTTTAATCGTTTGTTCACATGAAAGACATCGTTGACGAAAATTTCAATAAAATCGTTCAACAAATTCTAGGTGTTGCAATTTTTATGGAAGTCAGTATATTTACGAATAATCTTATTTATCTGTTTCCAAATTTAGTAATTGCTGTAAGATTATTTTTAACATTACCGGTGATAGTTAATAGAGGCGAGAAGAGTTTTTCGAAACTTAAAATAATTATTTCCGATCAGCAAAGGGTCAGGGAAGGTTACCATACTTATTTATTATTAGTATTTAAAAGGAAATTTTTGAGGACATAAATGTATACGATATTTCAGAATTTACTTCAAAAAAGCGAGGAAATCAAAATTTATTCAAATTTTTCATAATAAGGATATATAAATAAATATAAGTATTAATTAGTATAAATGTCTATTCGTGTTAACGTATCAATCAAAGTTTATTCCAACTTTTTTATATGTATCCGTTAATAAGTATCTGTTTATGTTAATTTATGACATGTTCCAGCTGACTAATTTTTCCGAAATACAATTTACGTTTTTCACATTTCCTGTGTTTTATTTAGGGTAACATTTCTTCCAAAGAAATTATGGTTAATTAGAAGTTAGGTCACGGGAAAATGATTTTCGCACACGGGCGACAGATACCTTAGGAATGGCCCTGTAGTAATAAAGTTCTTTACTGCAATTATATACACTGCAAAACAATGTATATAATTATAATGTTCGTTCTCTAGACAAGAACGAACAAAAGAGAAGTATACTTCTTTCTCAATTTCGGAAAAGTTTACAATGTTATCAATATGCCGAGAAAAACCTGGGGTCAAACGTAACATCTAAGTCCTTGATAGCACTGACACGAGATAAAGTATAGGAGTCAGCAATGTAATTATATATTAAGTATTCATGTTTAAGTGTAAAAGTTACGACCTTGACACTTTCATATGTTTAAAGCAAGGAAATTATCGAAACACCACTGTTTCACTAAGTTAACAGACTGTTGTAGGTTTTGATCATCACCATAAAGTAAACAGTCTGTATAAAACTAGGTAAATAATTTATATATTAAAAAATAACGGTGGATCTAAGTTTAAGCCTTAGGGAACCCCAGATAATTCAGTATAGGATTTTAGACGTAAATCCCTTGTGTGTTACATGTTGCACTCTGATGTTGAGGTATGATATAAGTAAATTTAATAATGATGTACCAAATCCGAAGGAGTAAAGTTTTTGAGTAGCGTCACGTGATCAGTAGTATCAAAGGCGTTAGATATATCCATCTATACAACATCAACCTGTTTATTGTTATCTAGCGCTTGAGACAGTATTTGTGTAACAGATATTTTTTGACAACAGATATATACAAATGTGCAATATTAGATGATGTTGAAATCGGCCTGTAATTTAAAGTTTTTATGTCTGTCGAATCTGATCGTTTAGCATAAGCTAGCTACATTAGCCATATTCCAAAATTTTGGAAACGTTTCTAGTTTTAATGCTACGTAGTACAATATTTCAGAGATTGCAGGAAACTACCGCGACTGTCCTTGATGAGAAAACTCGGTACTTGGTCAAAGGCCGCTGTCATGCCGGCACGTAGCTTCTTATATTTATTATCATATTTTCATTAATATGAGTAATGTTTGTAATGCACGAAGATTCCGTAAAATGTATTTGGTTATATACCTTTACAGGATTATTTACAGAATAAACACTAGCAAAAAAATCACTAAATCTTTTGACAATTGATTCAGGTTGGCATACTTAATGTCATTCCAAAAAAGCTCACCGGATTATAGCATTTACATTAGATAAAAGACCAAAACTTTTTGCTCTCAGAGAAGATATTGTTTTATGTTTCATTTAAATAACCTTGATAAGCTATTTTAATTAGATGGTTAAGAAAAACACGATATTGTTTTTTTTTATGAAAGATTATGATTTGAATAAAATTTTTTAAACTTTTAGAAAGCTAATTCTTTTAAACGTTTTAAACGTTTTTTACTATCACAGAAGTAAACCAGTACGGATAAGAACGTTTAGACTTTTTGCGTTTTTAAACATGTTGAACAAATATCCAATATGAACTATACGCATGGACAAATACAAAAAGCTTTAGATTATGTTAAAGCAGGTTTCAATATTGCTCTAATGTTGAAACTTGCGTAACCTAATTTATATTAAAACATTGTTACAATAGACAAAGGCCATACTTTAAAAGTTAACCAAAGCTAGTCAACAAATAGTCAAACATGCAAAAGAATACAAACAGAAGAATCAAAGTTAAACAAATACACTAACACCCAAACATTAACAAATTAGCGAGCCAACACACACGCAAACTCAAACACATACAAACTAACCAACTAATACACACGCTCGTCAAGCAAACATACAAACATCATTAACAACGTAATAAAACAAATAAAAGAAACAAACACTCTTTTTAGGCTCCAAACACGCAAACACTCAAACACAAACAAACACACACGCAAATACACAAATAAACTAGCAAACATACACTCAAATAGCTAACACACATGGGGGGGGGGGGCGCACTGTAACGGAATTTAAAGGCTTGGGTCCATCCTGAAAAACTACAAATTCATTTCTAACGACAACAGTCAAGTAGTATATTTTTAAACGTTAACTGCCCCGTAACGATTTAAAAGTTAATCAACATCTCGAGAAATTCAAAAGCTTTTTGATAAAATGGCTGGTACACTTTAAAAGCTAGGGTAGTCACTTTCGAAGCTAGCTGAAACACCACAAAAACAAACTCACTAGCAAAAAAGCAAATTATGAAACAACCGCATACCCAACATGCAAACACCCAAATGCACAAACCCAAACTTCCAAATCGAAGAAACTAAATAAGTTATTTGATTTTTTCAAACAAACAAACTATCTATCATACCAAAAGCAAATATACAAATATGCAAACACGCAAACACCAAACATTTATGAACAAATCAAGAAACTAAATAAACTGAGTATGCAAAAAGCAAGGGGTCCAACGAACAAATGAGCCGAAAAACACACGTAGATAAAGAAACCAGATAATCAAAGTCTGCACATACAAACATCAATAAACACAAATTTGTCAACAAACACAAAATACGTAAAGGTACAAACATTCAAACACACACAAACAATCAAAAGTAACAAACAAGTTATTCAACGCCCAAAAACATAAACTAGTACAACACAAACACCATGGCAAACATGCAAGCCATGAATTCGCAAGCATACAAACACGTCCTGCGTTTTGAATTGGGCGTTTTTTAGTAATTATGTAGTGACCTTGAGTAGTTGGTTTTTCTTAATTTGCTTTTACTGAAATGGAATTTCTCTGGGGTTATATAATAAGTATGGGCCATCCTAGGATATATAAGATTACTATTTAAAAAAAATAGCAAAATATGTTACTCAAATTATCTTTATGTTAGAATAATAAAAATCGTCTGGTTGAATAAACAATTTTGTTTAAAATTTTCTCTTTATATTTAGCGCTAAATAAGGTTTATTTAATGCATTCATTATTAAATCGATTCGTCTGTTTTTATTTCTTGCAACAAAATTCGCGCAGTGTACAAATTCTTATTTCTTTCTTGCTTCAAAAATCTGGCAATATAAGATTTTTTTTTATTTTCTTGCAACAAGAATGTGCCAGCGCGTGTACACTTTGTTTTCTTAGATAAAGAATCTGACAATATACAAATTCTAGAACATTTCTTTCATTTCCTGCAACAAAAACCCGACTAGAATTTTTTTAATTTTCTTGTAAGGAGAATATATCAATGTGTAAGCACTTCTACACAAATCATAAAACATTTTTAACTTTTTGCAACAAAAGTCTGACATTAAACAATGTGTCCGTACGTCGGCTTGGTATTGGTTCCTAAACAGCTTAAAAAGGTGTTTTTTTTGTATTAAGTTGTTGCTACATATTAAGCTAGAAAGATCAGTGTGAAGTTTCACAATATCTTGGCATACTTCATCAGAAGATCAAACTATACTCCCAATTTTGTCAGAAAATCATCGCATGTCCAACTTATTACGTCACTTGTGCAAAAGTGCACACATTGACTGTGTACTAAAGTGTTGTGTAAAAAACGAGTAAAAAATTTAAACCCTGACTATGTATCAGACAAAAACAAACGAGCAAAACGCTATAAACCTAACCGCGTGTAGTAAGTGCACAATATCGAAATAGTTGTGTTTGTGCACAATATAACTAATCCCATAGACCGTTTACCAACTTTTTGTTTTTGCTATATATTACCTTATGTAATCTAGTTGTGTAAAGTACAGCAGATTTTCCAAAATCAGGGGAGAGAAGGAGTTTAAGATAATAATCTTGCCCAAAATCTTTATTTACGCACCAAATTTACTGTAGACGCAGAAAAATCGAATCCCTGGATGGATCCGAGCTAAATACCACCGTATCAGTGTTGGACAGTACTTGTGCAGAGTGTTATTAAGAATTTGATCCAAATATTGCCCAAAACCTATATTCATACACCAATTTCGTTGGAGAAATGGTAAAAGTAATTGCTTCGATGACCAAGAGCTCAATTCCATGACCCGTGAACGTTGGTTAGCATTTTGGGCTAAGTTGCGCTAAAATCTATGTTGATACACCAATTGCTTTGGGGACGTGACAAATTGGATTCTTTGGATGACAAGGGGTTTAAATTCTGTGGTCAATGGTCAACATGAAGGCTTAGTATTGTCTATTATACAAATTTCGTTGGAATCACGGCGAACCTCGATAGCCAAGAGCTAATCTTTGAACCCATGAGTGTTGGTGCTGCTAAATTTTGCATATAATCTATGTTAACACCAATTTCGTTGGGATGCCAAATTCTGTGGTCCATGAGCATTGATCTATACTAATTTCGTTGGAGGTTACGGCAAAATTGGTTGACACCAATTGATGACACATTATTGGTTAGCATGTGGGCATCTGGTCAAAGTCTATGAACGCAAAAAATGGATTCTGTCTATAACCAAGAGCTAAGTTACGGGGGCAAATTGCAGGAGAGAAAAATTCGCTTCAATCTACTTTGGTCTTTTTTTATTTTTTTCGCATTCGTGGGCCACAAGCTCATCAAAGTAACCAACTTTGCCGTGTCGTCAACGGCATTGATGTATAAATATATATTTTGGAGAATATTCGGTCTAAATGCTGACTAACACTCAGACATCACAGAATTTAACTATTCGTCATCAATTTGATCTAAAAATAAAGTTCTATGTTCAATATTATGGCGCCTTAAAACGTCCTGTTTGTAATGGGCTACGGAAAGATTGTCTTAGAATAATATACTTTTAAACCATAATTTTTCAAGACTTGATTCATACCATTTCTGAATAAATTGTAGAGTGAAAAACTGTCACAGTTACTGTCTACGGACGTTTTTTTCGAAAATCTCGTATACTCAGGATAATTATCTACAAATTGATTACGTAATGTAAACATATACGGACGTGAAGATTCTTACCCAACCATCAGTTATTCCTACATATATCTTTCCTTATGCAACAAGATTTTTGGCCAGCCCAATATTTTACTGGTAAAATTTTTTCGATACTCGCCAATTCTTAACAGTCTTAGACTATGCAGTTAGAGTGATAGTTTGATAGAACCGGATTGCCATTACAAGTTGACAAGTGATGGACCATCTACAAAACAATTCTTGTTAAATCTTTTGCAGTTGCCGGTCTAAACAACACAAATTCATGGGTCACAAAGTCATCCAGGCCATTAATTTTGTCTTGAGATCACAGAAGCTAGGTTTTTCTCATCGAAAGAAGCCATTTTACGCGTTACTAATAAAATTGGTGTATTAGCATAGACTGGAAAAAGTGTAACCCAAATGCTAACTTTTACACATGTATCTGAGAAACTAGCTCTTGGCAATCGCTGACGTGACCTCAACGAAATTTGAATATAAATATAGATTTTGGGCATTACTTTACCCCGAATGCTGGCCAATAATCACGGACCACAAAATTTTGCTCTTCGTCCTCGAAGGAATCCATTTTCCCGGTTCCACAAAAAAATTAGTGTATCAACAAGGATTTTGGGCGAAATCCAGCCCAAAAGTTGACTAACAGTCATTAGTCACAGAATTTAACTCTTGAGCATCAATGCATTAATTTTATCGTCCCAACGAATGGTGTATAAAATAGTTTTTGAGCAACAATCGGCACGAATTCCGACAAACTCTCATAGGGCAGATAACTTAGTTCTTGGTCAAGAAGGAAATATGCTGCCCAAATGCTGACCAATGTTTATGAACCACAAAATTTTGCTTTTCGTCATCGAGGAAATCCATTTTGCCTCGTCCACAACGAAACTTGTGTATCAATAAGGATTTTGGACAAGATCCACCCGTAATGCTCAGCAACAGAATTTAACTCTTGAACATCTAGGCAATTACTTTTGTCGCGACCCCACCGAATGGTGCATAAATATAGTTTTTCTGCAACAATCGGCACGAATCCCCACAAACACTCATAGGACGCACAACTCAGCTTTTGGTCATCTAGGAAATCCATTTTACTGCGAAACCAACGAAATTGGTATGTATATATATATATATATATATATATATATATATATAGATTTTGGGCAACATTCCACTTCAAAACTCACGGACCACGGTATCTATCTCTCAGTCATTCACGACAAACTCTGTAAGTGTTTTAGAAGCGACATTCGCTCTTTTTCGTAACTGTAAACAAAAGTGCACGCACCCGTGGTCTTACGTTGAAATTATTTGTACTCGTTTTTTTTACACAATGCTTTAATACATAGTCAAAGTATGCACTATGGAAGGAATTCGCTTTTACTTTTGAAGAAAGAACGTAATAGGACAACAAAGTTAAACATACGCTGATTTTCTGACATAATTGGAGATATAATTGCATTTTCTGACGGAGTACGCAAAGATATTGTGAAATTTTGTATTGGTCCTTTTGTGTATTTTGATATCCTAAGTTGTTTAGAAATAATTGTAGGAACGGGCGGACAAAGTGATCATATAGCCAGGTAAGATGTTTAGGAATATAATGACATTTTTTCACCAAAAGAAATCGTCTACACAGATTAACGGAGTTTAAGGGTGATGTCGCATCGCATAAGAGAACCACTGGAGTTCTTTACGATAACATTGGTTCAAAAGCGAAACTAATAATTGTATCTGTCTTAAGCTGATAAAATAAAGGTGTCCTGATTTTCTGAAATACCGATTGTCCTGATTTTTAAAATACTGCCCTGGCTGCGTCGGATGTAGGTGTCTATATGAAAAACGCTTTAATCTGTCTTTCTTTAACGGTCGGTATACGTATATTCCTCTTTCATTTTTGGTTGGTACGTTCATCAAACTATAAATGTACCCGACCTTATAGCACACACAAGAGAAGATATGATCGTTTATTTGTATAAGGGATCGTTACAACTTTGAGTGTCGCTTACCTATCGCTGCCACTATATGGCAAGATTCTCAAGGTTTTCGTTTGAAAATAACACGTGAACGTGTCTACGTGACATTATCTGCATTTGCAGCGCAAAGTACACGATTTCAGCAGTGACAGCAGTCGGTATTTTAATATACAAACTAACACAGTCTACTAGTGTCAATGTACCTAAAATACTAAATTAATGATAAATGTAAGTAAAATTATTGTTAATTGCGCATGCATCCCAAGATTAAAATAAATTTTAATTTATAGTTTCTTGCTCAATTGTGGGACAGGAAAGTTACCCTAAATAACTATGTACAACCGTATTTGAAAATTTTAAGAAGAAAAAACGACAATGCCAATTGAATGATCAACTCTCGAATCGCTTTCTGTTCCTAAGAAAATTAGGAGACGGCAGCGGCAGCATCGTAAAATGTGGGACATGTAATTCAATGTTTTCTATTGCCAACGGTGGACTTATTGATATTGAAAAACATACCAGCACAGTAAAACAACTTATTATGGAAATGCTTCATTTGGTACAAATGAAAGTAAATTAGCAACTGTGGAAGGCACCTGGGTATACCATTCTATTCAACACAATCATAGTTTCAGGCCCAGTGATTGCACCTCTAAACTTATCAAATATTTATTTGATAGCAAGTATTCGTGCGATGGTACAGAATGTGAAGCGATAGTCACCGATGTATTTTTTCCTTACATACAAAATCAACTTCCAAATGACTTAAGTAAAACAAATTTGATTACCTCATGTTGTGATGCCAGTAATCATAGGCATATAAAATTGGTGCCACGTTTGGTTAGGTATTTTTTGCCAGAAATTGGTATTCAAAATAAAATACTTCAGTTAGAAGATTTACCTGGAGAAACTTCAGAAATCATTAGCACTTACATAATGAATAACATAGAACAGTTTAAGCTGACAGAAAGGTAGTAGGTTTGTGTGCTGATAATACGAATAGTAATTTTGATGGTAAAGCTAGAGGTGACAAAAACAGTATATTCTTTAAATTAAAAAGTTCCCTAAAAAAATATATACTCTTGTTGGCGTAGGTTGTTATGAGCATAATACCTAAGTAACTACATGAAAACAGCTTGCGACTTTTACCGATCAATATTGAAGCATTTGTAGTCAAAATATATTCTTATTTTCATATTTATACTGTTAGTGTGGAAAAGTTAAAGGATATATATATATATATATATATATATATGTACATATACCATTATTAAAACAGTGTTGAATAATTTGGATGAACACGGGGTTGTAAATAAACATCAAATTGATACAGATCTATTCAACTTTTATACCACCACAGTAGAATACCTACAATGATGGAGTAACCCTCAATCTGAGATATTTACTAAATTTGAGTGGGTGTTGCTACAGAGACAAATTAGTTTTGAACAAATGCAAAATTGAAATGAAAGTAATCTATTTGACGGAATTATGTAACAGAAGAACAAATTTCTGTATGGAAGGGAATTGAAGGTGGTAAGTTAGTGAGCACTAGCAATAGATGGATCGAAGTTAACAATTTCTTTAAAGAAAATAATCATCCATTCAGAAACTTGTTACTTCTTGTAAAATACATTTTGAGAGGGTGTTCTCTCATGTGAGTAATTATTGGTCGAGTGATAAAACTCAATTACAGGTTAAAACTCTCAAGTCCGTCTTAGCGACCAAACTAAATTTAAATTTAAGCTGTTCCGAATTGTGAATGAGCACTTTTTAAAAGCTATACATTCTTCTGAAAAGTATAAAAATGATTGTTCGATTATTGATATTGAGTTATTATTAGTAGTTATAGTTTAACTTGTAGGTTGTATAATATTGCAGCGGAATATGTCAACATAAGCTCCTGTTAAAAGGATCCTTATATATTTTTCTTTTATCTTTAAAAATGTGTGCCACAGAATACGTGCTACTACCCTTACATTTACAAAAATTGTAAGTTGAAGCATTTTATAGTTAGGGTAGGGTATTAAAATAAATCTATTTTATGTTGTATGTTTTTTTTTTAATTTCTCACATAGGATTATATAGTATATAAAAAGATATAAAATATAAAAACCGAAGATTTAAGCAGTAAAAATTAAAAATATTCATAAAAGATCATTAAATCAAGTTAACTAACCCGACCGTCACTCAGATTTGTCCGGAACTGTAATTTCGTCGTTAAAGTTTATCAAATTTTTCTACGTATTCTTTGCATATAGGGGTGAGATGCTCTAAACACATAAACTTATTGCACCTGTGACAGCTAAATCTAGTTTTCCTATTTTTTTTTAGTCGAACAGTAGAAACAACGTCCATGTGCAGGAAGCGTAGGAGGTTGATTTTCATCAATCGTATAGATTTCTTATATTCTCAGCTTGGTTGTTCTGGGAAGACCATTAGAGTTAACACGTTTTTTTACATGAGCTTCTACCAATTGATATCCAAAACCTTCTATAAATGCTCTTCTTGGAATGGGAGGTTTATCTTTGTTGTTATTCTGGTATATTATATAGGAGTTAATACCAGTTATGTTCAAGGCACCATATAAAATTACAATAGGTTAACGCCTTGTATTTCTTGAACAATCGTAAGCCGCTCAGAATTTGTTTACGTTGTCCACTCCACCTTTTGTACGATTATAGTCAATAATAACTTGAGGCTTGTTTGTTTCAGTATCATGAGTATCATCCTCCCTGTGCCAGGGAGAGAGGAAAAACACATTTTTACATTTCTCTTGATAGCTGAATATAATTGTTCTTGCAGGTCTCTTTATTTTCATTTCGTTCTGCATTTGAGGTTTGTTTTTTTTTAATGTATCTGTAACTGTCAGCCCATCATCATTCAATAGTTGATAAGCTAAGGCCGTAGTAGTAAAAAAATTGTCCATAGTGACATTACCCATACGGGTTGGCATAACCTTAGCACTAGTGAAATATTAGATGTGTCTAAACTGTATGGACCCACTGGTTGTTTACCACAATTGATCTTCATTTTGGCTGTGTAAAACATTTTCGCGTCTAGTAGGGAATATACTTTTAACCCATATTTGTTGGGTTTAGATGGAATGTAGACTCAGAATCTACAATGGCCTCTAAATGACCACAACATTTCATCCACGGTAGCATACTTTGACAGCGTAAAATATTTAGGTAAATTTTCATTTAATTCATCAACAAATTCTCTTACTGCTGCCAGTTTATCTAATTTTATCCTCTCTGATCTTGTTGTAACATCATCCAATCGAATACATTGCAGTAAAGCTCGAACCCTTCAAGGGACATACATCGTCAGTCTGAAAATCTAAATTCCCATGCCTTGGTTCTAAAAAGATCTAGTATATTTTAATGACCACTTTTAAATTTATCAACAGTATAAATTAGCCCAATTAGGGCTTTCAGTGGGCTTGGCTGTTCTATATTCCTTGGAATATTGTTTCCTCTCTATTTGTCGGATAGTGTTTACGACAATTTTAAATAAACTCCATATTTCAGTTGCAGTTTTTTTTCCCTTTTGCTTCACCTTTTACGCCTGGCAACCTTGCTATAATATTATCCGAGCGTGTTCTTACATTTATCCGTCTGGTAAAATGTTTTCTCCATCTTGTACCATCTTTGGAAATAAAACAAGGAGTACGAACAGTCCTATTGGTTTCAAGTTCTAAAGTGGCCACTTCCTCTATGTCGTCGTCGAATATTTCTTGCTCGGTATCCGAATTTTCCTCCTGAACTTCTAACTCATCGTCTTCTAGGCTACCTTCACTGTCTTCAGTTATTTCTGTATCACTATCTACCTCTACAAAAAACCGTTCAAGTCGTCTGACTTCTTCCTCGTAGTTCCTTGAAGACATTTCTCTCTGAAGCGATTAACCAACTGTTAAAATGAAAATAAAATCTCCAACAAATAAATTTTTAACTTACCACTTTCGTATCTCAAAACAGTTCCTGGACAACTAACATCGGACTTCGAGACCGATCACGTAAAATTTCAAATAATAAAAACAGTCACAACATCAACCGTTCACATCTCAACAGATACTGATCAGGTAGGAAGGTACTGAGAAGGACAAAATTGTACCGCTGGCGATTCGACTGTATTCGGAAAAATACGAAATCGTCGGTCTCACACAAATACTGTTAGTCCCGGAAGGCTACTTATGTCAAGGGAAGTAACGAATGAAAAGTATATTGACATAAATTTTTTTTTTAATGTTTACTAAATTTTTTTTAACATAAGTGTATATGATCTTCCAGTGTACCGTCCTGATTTTTTGTTCAGAATAGTCGGTCACCTTAGAAGTACATTAAAAAATACCTAAGGTACAGCGCCATCTCTTAACGGGAGCACGTCTTGGCATCGCGACACATTCCTATTATGTTCTACCTTTATCGTACATAATCTCGCATCACGACACAGGCATAAGAGAGCCATGTGCTGGCTACATCACATTGTTTAGTTATCAATTGTTGATCTTACTGGTTGGTTACCTATATGTGGGTAAAATTAACGTAAGGCTTACCTATAACTTATTTATTGCTTTATTATTTTAATGTTTAATGACATAGACAAGCGTTAAACCGTTAAACAATTTCAATTATTCGGATGTCACATTTTTATTAATTTATCTACTTTAATTTAATATTTTGTATTTACGCATTAGAAAAAGTTTAATTGCTTTCCACACTTTTCAAAATTATGAATATTGATTTATCTGAAATTAGACGAACGGTATAAAAAAGGTAATTTCGGATAACTGTGAATTAGAATAGAAATATAATCACTTACATTTTTACGAGTTTATTCAAATTTTTACTATGAGATAGTTAGTTAAATATATGTACATTTGTACATATATTTAGGTTGGAATCTCATTTTATTAAGATTTAAACGCTTTTGATAAATGTGCCCCTAGGTGCATGAAATTATTCTACAATCAGTAATAAGAAAAAATAAAAGCAGTTGCAAAAAACAGAATTATAATCAAGATCTTAGGTCACTAAAAATAAGTGATGCATTGTGATCGAAAAATCAACCGCTAGTTTATAGCGATAACAGTAATTTAGCGCTTTGAGGGCGAATTAGATTATTCTGTAGAAAATAAATCGAGGTAGTATTGCGACAAATACAACTTTAGAGATTATTGACTTAATCAGGGACAATAGAGTAACGTCTATCACTGAATACACCAATTTCTATTCAAAAATGTCACTTTTGCATATACGGTTCTTATGTGAAGAATAGTTCTGGGCAGTTACATCGGTCTTCACTTTCTGTTTCAAGTGAAGTTGTCTCACAAGGTGCACAGCTGAGCGAGCGAAGCCGTCAATATATCATGTAAGCGAATCGTGTCCAGCTGGTGATCGGTCTAGCTAGGTCATTGGAACTTCCGTTGCACGATATCTAGAACCAGATTTTTACACGTAAACAAAATTATCTAAGAAATCTTAAATTTGATTTATATTTGCAATTTTCTATGTACAATACACAAGATCAGCATTCTTTAAAACTTGAACAGCAATTTGACAAATCAGGGCTAATTATACCAGAACTTAATACCCAACTCAAATCATTACGCTTTCCCTTATCACCTGCTCATCTGCTACGCGAAAAATATATTACATCTATAAAACAGTACGTACACACCGTCTCTTTAAAATCTTAATATGAAAGTAATTATGGTCGTCATAATTATTCACGCTAAATGCCAGTGGGGCTTTGCATTCCAGGTTTGGAAGAAACCTCTTTATAAGCTTTAGAGCAAGTGACAAACAAGTTTTTTATAATCTAAAACTTCCGTTTTAATACGTCTAATATACTGGTATATACTGATGATCAAAACACGCTAACGGATATTTCGTCTGAATACCAATAAACGAAAATTGCGTCACAGTATATTATTATAAATTCTTAGGGATACAATGTTTTTCATATCATCGCCAAACTACACTGTTTGCAATAAACAAATTTTCATACATTACAGGATCACCTCCATAGCTGATTACAGTTACCGCTAAAGTAACTCTTTGGTGGCCGACAACAAACCGTAAAAGTTTTAGGAATTTTAATTTCAGCGGATTGAGTTAAATGCACAATCACAAATTGAATAATATTTATAATTTGTGTTTAATAATATTAGAACAATAATGACGAACAGAAACGAAGTGTCCTTATTAAAGAGAAGTCTAATCCCCTTGTTTCTTATAAGGTACTCGCTCTGAGTATCTATAATACTGAAAAACGAGAATAAAATAAAAACAATATGATTGATTACTTATGTAATAAAATCCGCCTATTTACTTAATATTCTAGTGCAACATGAATATTGTAGATACATAACGCGGCGTACCCCAAGGATCGGTGATAGCTCCCACACTTTTCCTGCTATACATAAATGACCTCATTTCCTTAACAACTAACCCGATCTATTGCTTTGCAGACGACAGCACTCTACATTGTAGTTATTCTCAGTTTTACCACAACAATAAGTGTAGTCACGACGTTAAATTGAAAATGGCAGCATCAATCAACAGTGACTTAGAACGTGTCCTTGAATGGGGAAGGAATAATCTACTCACGTTCAACGCCGACAAAACCCCGTGCCCGCCAGGAAAGGCCGATTATTTCCTGCTGTAAACATGAATGGCTTAGATCTCAAGTTTTCAGACTCTATTTCTATGTTAGGGATGTCTGTATCATCGAACCTTTCATGGGTTGACCACCTTTTGTCAGCAGCAAAACAGCTGCCCGTAAACTAACTGGGCTATCTATACAGATCTAAATAGTACTTTACATCGCATCAACTCCTTTTATTATATAAGGCTCAAATTAGACCTCATCTGGAATCCAATTTCCACCTCTGGGTCAGTGCGCTCCAATACACCCTTGATATGGCAAACCGCATCCAAAAAAAAAAACTATAAGGCTTATAAATGACCCGTCTCTGACTTCTGACATACAGTCTCTTGAGCATAGAAGAATAGTTTCGGTTCTTTCCTTGTTCTATCGCTATTACCCTGGTAAGTGTGCCTCCGAAATACACTTCTTAATACCTTCGCAGACCATCTTCGCTTGGAACACTCGGTTGGCCCATTCACACCATAATTACGCACTCAAAATTCGATCTTGTCACACTAAACGGGCGCCATCTACATTTTTCCACACGGCGACCAAATTGTGGAATGCGCTACCCAATTCCTGCTTTCCTCTAAACTTTGACTTAAGCAAATTTAAGGTAGCCATTCATAAACATTTCTCGGCAGTCTAAGACTATCCCTCACCCTCTCAATGTTCCTGAGTATTTTAGCACGTCAGGAAAATCGTAGCCTGTTCAGGAATACTATAAGTAAAAAAAAATGTTTGGCTGTGCATCAAGCCATTACATAACAGTAAAATAATGTTACTCGAAGTGATAAAGTTTTAATAGTGACATTAGCAGTACAAACCATTACATTAGATTTGTGGGTTGTGTTTTGCATGTGGTACATAACATCCATAAAAATAATGTGGGTACGTAAATATCGTGCACCAACTTCACAAACCGATTAAAAAAGTTTTAAACCTGACTAAATAAATACCAATAGTCATCATAAAGCGATTAAAATTAAAAAAATTACACCTAAACTATTCAACCAAGATTCTAAAAACTGTTCAATGTTCATAAACAAATTGAGTGTACCAATGTTCTTCATTTCCAAAGAATTGGCCACAAACAATTCTTTAATAATTAAGATGTTTGAATATAAAAATCGAAAAAAACGGGAACCTCGATATTCAACAATTACCACGAATTATATACGAGGATTATATTTGAGAAATACCTTTTATTTTAAAGAAATTTTAACCTAAAGTTACAATTTGGCGCATCCTTTTAAAATACCATCCAATTAGCGAAACCTCAGACAACAGAACCCACCACCATCGCCTTGTAAAAGCCTGCAAGAAATGCGGAAGGTCTTGTTTATGTTATTATTTTCATGTATTTTACATTCTGGTTTCCAACTGTTTCTCTTTCTCGTTTAATTTTTGAGTCGTTTTATAATTTACAACAAATGTTTAAAATATTTGTATAAATAAAATTAAATTAAATTATTAATTACGCTAATGATTTCAATACTTGTATAAATGAAATTAGATAAAAGTATTTATATCAATAAGTAACCATTTAGATGTAACTTCACACGAATAACACATTTTTGAAGTATTTTAGGCTGTGGTGCTGAAAAGTTTGTGTACGTGTTCATTCATTCTCGGTTGGCTCCCTATGCTCAGTTTCTTCGTCCGCTATGCAGATGGTTTGTGTATTGTTCAGTGGCGGTTCGTGACTATTTGTATCGGCAGGGCACTTGTCTTGACTGTAAGTTAATGTGGCTGCGGGATATTCGTGTAAGCAGTGCAGATATTGTTTTGAAATTCCAAGTCATTGAACTTTCTTGAACCTCAAGATATTTATGACGAAAAATGTTCATAAACCGAATGTAGTTTTTTTTAACTTTGAAACTGATTGAAAGTCGATATGCGCAACGTCAAACCAAAAGGAACTACTTTATAGCATTTATACGAGTATATGGAAACTTTCCATCTCTAATTATTATCTACGCTTCCAATGAATATATGCCGCCACTGGAGGGAGGATAGTCAAAGTATGGCAACGGATTCGCTGTGAGTAGCCCGGAGGTAGAAACCTCCCGAAAACGCGCCACTGGGGAACAGTTTTTTGATAATGAAAATAATGTATGGGTTTAGAATTTGGACACAATATATGTATACAATTGCGGAATAAATTAGAATACCTTACTCTGATACTTGTAGAAATCAGCTCTTCTAGTCTTGGTATTTGCAAAATGTCGATCACCGTGTTATTAAAGTCAGGAATTTGCACAATCACTTTCCTCTCAGTAGATAACATTGCCAATAAAGTAAGACAGTAAGCCTATCTCGACTCATTGTAATGCCCAAAACGTATCTACTAGTTCCAAAGTAGAGATATACGAAACACATTTCACTTTCCGCAGTAGTTACTGAAATAGGCGCGACAGGTTATAATTCTGATCTGCCCTAAGTCTAAATCCATAATCATTTTCTATGTAAGACAATGTAAGAACTCTTCTTAACACACGTGAGGGTTTTGATATAGATGAATATTAATATAACTAACACTAAGATTGTTTTGCAATATCATTTCTCACTTTTTTTATAGACGCCTTGAAAGATGCTACGTTGTTTTTAAGCGTTATGACATCAGTAGAACGTTTTTGAAGCTGGCTAAACAGAATTTCACTATTTGGCATTATCAGATGAAAAAAATTCAACCAGTATAAAAAATCTTCGCTTATTAGAAATGTTTTTAACCCAATAGCTTGATTTAGGGTTTTAGAATCTTCCTCAGAGTCGATAATTTTCTCTAAACAAGCTAGAATGTCGGCTTGATGCAAAAAAAAAACAGTCTCTACACAACGGGTGGTGAAATTCCATCTTGTAGGTGCAGCTCTAGGTAGACGAACTTTCACAAATTCATTTAGAACTGATGTGCGTTTCGGTGATCTGCTGAAAAACGTTGAAAACCCTTGCAAATTAGCAAAAAAAATTTTTACACTTTTATCCTGACTCGCTGCTTTTTGTAAAATTAAATTCAACTGATGGGCGTAACAATGAATGC
Organism: Vesta saturnalis; assembly: GCA_036346205.1. Classification (NCBI taxonomy): domain Eukaryota; kingdom Metazoa; phylum Arthropoda; class Insecta; order Coleoptera; family Lampyridae; genus Vesta; species Vesta saturnalis. Next base: position 356,533 of record JARFJB010001971.1, read on the forward strand.
AAATCGCCGTCGTATATTTTTCTCTAATTTTGGTTTGAACACCACCTAATTTTCCACTCATAGTAGAGGCTCCATCGTAGCTTTGAGCAATTAATTTTTCGGGGGATTTACTAATATCAAAATTTTCTAATTCTTCAAGTATTACATTTGTTAGTATCCCTGCAGTGGTGCCTGTCGGTTTAATGAATTTCAGAAACCTTTCGTGAATAATTCCATTTAAAAAAATGGTATTTCTCTCCATATATTCTTTAAATATAGAGTCCAACTCTGATACGAAGTTGATCAGTCCTCGAGACACACCTGGATTCTCAGATGACTGTGTCTCATCGTGCCCTCGCAATGCCAACTCAAATGCACCACAAAATTTAACGCAATCGATAAGTTTACCTAGGAATTATCGATTTTTTGCTACATTTTCATTATAGTCTTTTATATATTTTCTGTATGCACTATCCAATTGTGATCGAATATCAACACGACCGAAGGTACCGTAATTCATAGAACTTTTCATGTGATCTGCCGACAGAGAATGTTTTTTAATTTTATCTTTCATTCTTTATGTTTCAAGTCTGTTATACCATTACTACACCAGGAGTCACTAGAATTTGAAAATAATAATTTCACATCCGCAAATCCACTCGCACAAATCGTACATATTTTCACGGAAGTAACGAGTCACTTCTCTGCTTTTATCTCTACTTGACTGTTTAATTTGTAGCTTTGGTTGAGGGCGACCTTTTGCTTTAAACTCTAGACGTTTATCAGAATTTAAACCGTTATTGTTTTTTAGTTCTTTTAATATTTGAACCACCGACATGATAAAATAGGCAGCGAATATTATATATAATAACGTAAGTACTGTAAACTGTTCACTGTGTGGGTGCACGCATCGCAGAACAAGTGAAACAGTACTGACTGGTCGACATTCGAAATCACGGCTTGTGACCGTAAGGCGAGATGCGACCGAGCTTTGGCTCTTGTTTAATACATACGAAGTTGCCATTCTATCCGTCCTTTTCTCGGGGAAGGCAGTCTAAGCATCGAGGATAATTTGAAACTGTGACAGCGGTGAATTCAAGTATAATAAAATTCATAGTATACACTATACAGTCGCGTATTGATTTAAAATAAACCTACCTATATTTCAGATATTTGGTGAGATGGATAATAATACTAACAATATTAAATTAATCTTACTCAATATATGTTCAATTATCATAGTCATGTCTTACTTTTGGGAGGTCATTGACCAAATGACCTAATGGACAAACCGCCACTGGTATTGTTACGGCCCCCAATCTAATCTCTTTCTCGTTTCTTCTTCTTGGGTTTTTAGTGAGTAGTGTTGACTTTCTGATACGATATGTTGAGTTCTACTGACCTTTTCGCACGCACATATTCCTTTTACTTCCCATTTTGAAGCTTGGTGAGTGGGTCCCGTTTTATATAGCGTGATGTATCTTAGTACGAATGACGTGAATTTTATTTTGTTAAGCACTAATTTTGCTATCTTGTTCCTATACCTCTTAATCTCGGTATGTTACCACCGGCCTTATTACATGAAGTTATATTGCCTCATGGTTCTTTTTGGTACCCCCTATCTCTCCCTATTAGTCTGTACAATTTGGTAGCTATTTTACCCTAATATTTGTTAGTTTCTCCAAACGGTAGAATCCTAACCCAAAGTACATTATGCTTTTTTTCGTTCGTTTGGCTCCCTCTACCTAGCTGTTTCTGGAGACGCTGCAGCCTATATGGCTTATTGTGTTCTCCCTAGTGGATTGTTACTCCCAGTCCGTGACCTTAACGCACTGTAGCAGAGCGCACAGGTCACTCGCGGAATGTGTGTTTAAATCTTCCCGGTTCTATTCTTGAGTACCTGAAAAGCCGCTGTCTTTCAGCAGCCAGCGAGTCACAGTCACATGTCATGTGTAGCTGTTTCTGGTTCCTCACCACAAAATCTACATGTGGGGTCTCCCCACATGTAGATCCTTGACCTTCCTTAAATGATCCTTAACAGGCGCATGTCCTGTCAGGAGGCCGGTGAGGATCTTAAGCTGTGTCCTGATTAGCGTGAGTAATTCTGTGGTTCTTTTTATGATTTACGACAGAAGTCTCGATAATTAGTTCTGGGGGTTTTAATAAATCTTCTTATAGCCATATTCCGTCTAGCTTGCTATCAATTTTTATTGGAGACTACCCCGCGAGTATAAGTACTAGCGTCTTTATTGAGATTTGCAGGGCGTTCTTTCCCCATCTCCGCTAATCAACATTCTATCAGCACCAACCAAAGGACTGACCGACAGAATGAATTTCCCATTTATTTACTAAAATCGCCGTCTGTTTAAAGTTAGTGTCTTGCGCAACCCTTTTTACCAGACAATAACCTTTATTAATATGAAAACATACCTGATATTCGTTACGTAATATTCTCAACTTTCAAAATATTCCTCCGGTTCAAACTGTATATTAGCTTGCTAATCAATTATTGTAAAGGTTTTGCCAATTATCTGTGTTTGTCAGCTCCCGTATATGTGTTATCCAGTCTGTCATAATATATAACCGTGACCGTGAATTTAACAAATTGTTCCTTTACATCCCACTATATTTCTAGATTGCGTAGGAATTACGTTATTATACTTGCTCGGTGTTTATACCCATATTAGTGTTATTGGGTATTCTAATGATTCACCGTTCTTCTAGCGATAACTCGGAGGACGAGATGAATATTCGCACCAACCAGCGTCCTTCATGTTGCTAACATAGTTTGTTGCACACACCTTGGAATTGTAACTTGTAGTGTTAATCACCATCGTGTCATCTACCGGTACAGCTGCGTATTGCTCCTGTTCCTGCTCTCGCATTTTTCCCTCCTACCTTTTACACACTCTAAAAAAGTCTAGTGTTGTGATTACGTTTCCTTAGTTAACGCACATAATCGCCTTTTTATTTGCAAAGAATTGACACATAGTTAATTTAATTATATCATCTTTTCACACTTAATTTCAGTTAATCAACATTTTCCCATTCGTACATAACCTCGATACAGGGACCGGGTTACCCTTACTATATTAATTCATTATGGGTACTTATCCTAGATCATCTTACATTCCCCTCGATTAAATCAGATTATTCATATTTTATAATCCTGAGCCTGTCCACCCCAAGCTCAACCCGTTTTGTAAAAATTCATTAGTAAATTACCAAGCAAGCACATATCTTTCAAATTTTCATATTTGTTCATTAAGATACATATGAAACCACTACTTTTAAAGGTAAACAATTGCTTCCTGTCGTAATTTATAGATTCAGCGCTTATTAATTAAATATCACATTTTTGGTATTATAATTGTAGGAAAATTCGCCTCGGTCAATTCATCTCCAAAAACTCGCCCACGGAATATTCGCCCCGAATAAAATTTGCGTGGCGGTGGTATCGCCCCCAGAATATTCGCCTCCGGAATATTCTCTCCGGGTAAGTTTGCCTCCCAAATACTCGCTCCCATGATAACTCGCCCTCAAAGAAAATTTGCTCCCTCCGAAATAATCGCTCCCCAAGAAATTAACATTCTGGAAAACTCTGTCCCAAGGGAAATTGTAAAACGGCGCAACCAAATAAGATTGACAGGCAAATATATTTGGACCTTGACTTATACACCTGCAATTTTGGACGGCACGAGGTGCCACCGAATGATGTAACTACGTGAGATGTCTAAGCGCATAATTGTCGTAATCATCGGAATGGAAACTATATGCAGGCTCAATAATAACGTCAGAGTCGTACCCATTATTGGTCACATGACGAACATAATGCTTCAACACTATATGAGATGTCATTGATGTTATCACCATCATCGCCGGCGTCGTCTATAACAAAAGTTACAGTTTTGTCGTCATCCTCGTCATTGACAGTGGTGACTTCAGCATTAGTCAAGTCTAGTAGTATCGTTTCTGCGTCGAAAGCGTTTGCAGGTGAAATTCCAGAACTAGGTTTCATTGCCATCACTAGTTTGGGTAATCATATCCCTACAAGAAAAGGAGAAGGCAGCGAAGAGGAAAGGGGGATAGACTAAGGCGTTGGAGTAGATGGTATGCCGGGAAACGGCATACAAGATTCGAAAGGGGTACAATCAAAGATTTAATCTATTGCATCAGGCGATGTTGACGAGGTAGTAACTTAAACCTGGAAAACAAATTAAGAAAATACAAAAAGGTGGCATTGTCTGAGGCTATTGAGAGTTCATGTTTTTAATATTCTACTTGCTTGTAGGAGCTGTTGTACAAATAATCCGTACTATTATTGTTTAGCTAAATATAGGTTTTTACTCCACTAAAAACGTTATTTGCTGGCCCCCACAACAAATAAGTGTATCGATGGCCTTGACATACTTTCCATTACCTTTCCCATTTCACCTTCCCGCATGATTTCTCACAACCAAAGAATTTGTATATAAGTGTGCATTGTTCCACTAAAGACTTATTCAGTGTCTATACGACAAGTGCTTCAAATAATGGTGTTTATTTTACGCTTAAATTGTTTTTTTAATACTTAGAACATATTTTCATATTTTTCGTATATTTAACACTAAGTTCTTGTTGGACTTTCACATGTTTTATTTATGCATTTCATTAAGAGTATCAATTGGTTTGAGATTCAATAAATTAAGTTCCCGAAGGTTTTAGAGGCTCTGAAGGGGTGAACAAATTATCATCTGCAAAGAGAGGCAAGAATGCGTGAATAATTTACGTGAAAGTAGTACCTATTGTTGTTTTTTGTTCATACGTTTTCTCTTGCGTACTTGCTCCAAGTTCTTTTTACTAATGCAGTTATTTTGTACCAGAAAAATAATTCTTTTCTTTGGATTTTAGGTACGATACGACCACACGTGCCATATGACCTGCCAGTAATAGGGGCATTAGAGTGAACATCATACCTCACGTAGTTATAGTATCTCAAGATAATACACCCATCTTGAGGGATTGCTGGAAGGAAGACCCGGACCTGCAAAATGGCAGTGAGGTTTATTGATACAGGTTTAGATGAGGTATTGGACTGAGACTACGATCAGCCTGCGTGGACGAATTACTGCTCATGTTAGTATAAGTATAAGTGTAAGTGTAAGTATAAGTGTAAGTGTAAGTGTAAGTGTAAGTGTAAGTGTAAGTGTAAGTGTAAGTGTAAGTGTAAGTGTAAGTATAAGTATAAGTATCGGTATAAGTATAAGTATCGGTATAGGTATAGGTATAGGTATAGGTATAGGTATAGGTATAGGTATAGGTATAGGTATAGGTATAGGTATAGGTATGGGTATAGGTATAGGTATAGGTATAGGTATAGGTATAGGTATAGGTATAGGTATGGTATGGTATAGGTATGGGTATAGGTATAGGGTATGGGTATAGGTATGGGTATGGGTATGGGTATGGGTATAGGTATAGGGTATGAGGTATAGGTATAGGTAGTAGGTATAGGTATAGGTATGGGTATAGGGTATAGGTATGGGTATAGGTATGGTATGGGTATAGGGTATGGGTATAGGTATGGTATAGGTATAGGTATAGGTATGGGTATAGGTATAGGTATAGGTATAGGTATAGGTATAGGTATGGGTATAGGTATAGGTATAGGTATAGGTATAGGTATAGGTATAGGTATGGGTATAGGTATGGTATAGGTATAGGTATGGTATGGTATAGGTATAGGTATCGGTATCGGTATCGGTATCGGTATCGGTATCGGTATCGGTATCGGTATCGGTATCGGTATCGGTATCGGTATCGGTATCGGTATCGGTATCGGTATCGGTATCGGTATCGGTATCGGTATCGGATCGGCATCGGCATCGGCATCGGCATCGGCATCGGCATCGGCATCGGCATCGGCATCGGCATCGGCATCGGCATCGGCATCGGCATCGGCATCGACATCGGCATCGGTATCGGCATCGGCATCGGTATCGGCATCAGCATCGGCATCGGGATCGGCATAGATTCGGCATCGGCATCGGCATCGCCATCGGCATCGGCATCGGCATCGGCATCGGCATCGGCATCGGCATCGGCATCGGCATCGGCATCGGCATCGGCATCGGCATCGGCATCGGCATCGGCATCGGCATCGGCATGAGCATGAGCATGAGCATGAGCATGAGCATGAGCATGAGCATGAGCATGAGCATGAGCATGAGCATAAGCATAAGGATAAGTATAAGTATAAGTATAAGTATAAGTATAAGTATAAGTATAAGTATAAGTATAAGTATTGTGACATCAGTTCGGACAAGAAATAATACTCGATAGTTTTCTACTAATAGGAGATTGTACGCGAGATATTATCGTCGGTCCATCCAGTTGTGCAAAGCAAATGTTATGATTGCCTTGAGTATGCCTCCTTTGAAAAAGTATATTGAATAATGATTTTTGACCATGTAGCATGTCATAAACGAAATGAAATTAGATATCTTTCTGCGTTTCAGTAGGCACTAAAATAATTATTGTTTCTATCTCTTCCAAACGTATTCATCTATTCCAAAACTACGTGTACGTGACAATGTGAATTTCCATGTCTTTTTTCAAGATCACACCAATCTTAAGCATATGTATGACGACTACGTTAATATAGATATGTCATTTGACAAGTTTAAGGGCTTGTTTTTGCCGTTGATGGACATTACAAATTTGGATTCCTCTGATTTATAAAAAAATTCGTTTTCGCAAGGGGTTTAACGTTCCGTTATAAATAGTACAATATTGTATGCATGGAGAATCTGGAAAATCTGAACCTGCTGCACATGAAATTGAAAAAGCCAGTTGAGATTCCGCAGCTAACAGTTCTGATTTCAATTGATGTAAAGTAGTAGCTGACAAGTATATCGTTCTCTGTAACGAAGGTACTGTATTACAATGTACGTTGACTCATTCTAATTTTCGCCTTCACCTAGATTGTAAGAAATGTATACAGACACACATTGTAATAGGTCACAATATAAAAAAGTACGCTGTACTTCAAGTGAATATACCGGAGTATATAGTTTTCAATACCAACGATTATCATCATAGAGATCTTATTAAGATCCAAAGTGACCAAATGAGTAAAGCTGGTATAAACTGCACAAACTGGCAAGAAGAAATCTTCCGAGGGGTTGTGTAGTGTTCTAAAGTATTTCAAGCTAATTTAGTAGAAAATATACCTCATACCTACGTAAATAAGGATTTTAGATACATTTTAGTGAAAGTAAACTCATCTTCTAAGTACGTCTGAGCTGAATACGTCTGAGTTTTCCAGATTAAATGCACGAATGGTAAACTAATGGCGGATGAAACGAATAAACTTTTGTGTGATTTGCCGAAGAATATACAAACTGATATGTGGTGGAGTTTTATTAAGCAGAGTTTCAAAAAGTAATAAAAAAGTCAATCCTTACAGTAGTTATTCCAACATAATAGTTGAATTAGTAAATCGCACTCTTAAAGCAATAATGTGGAAAACATTTAGCATGTTTCTGTAACTGGTTATCCATATTGCCCTAAATCGTTGTTATAAGTCAAGACAGCATAAAGCAACTGGATACAAAGCGATAGATCTAATGTCACGTGTGGTTAAAATCTACCACAAATTCCTTTTTAAGCTTTAGGATATTTAATGGTACACGGTCTCGTGAATAGGGTATAGGTTATTCAAAATTTTGGTTAGATTCGATTATAAGTTTTGAAAGTATTAATTTAATTACACATGTTCCTCTGTATGACGATTTCTGGATTGATTACAATTCGAAATAGAGTTTAGTATACTTATTTTGTGAACGGTATATAAATTATTTTTCTTTGGGTTTGTTTGTTGTTACTGAATTGAAGTCCTTGGTAACATTACGATCCATTTCCATCCGTTGATTTTGTATATATGGTAAAGGAGTTTAGATTATTTTTTTTTGTAAATAATGGTTATTCCTATTATTGTAATTATCATTAATTTTAGTTTAGTTTGGGCTAAAATGACGTCATGGAAAATTTAATTTAGTATTATAATGGTCACTTTGTATTGAACATCGTTTGCAAATTTAAGCATCGGGCGACAGTCAGACGGTTCATTTTGATAAATTTATTTTAAAAGAACAAAGAGCTTGAACTTTATAACACGTTAGATTAGAGTTGATATTTCAGAGTTTTTAGTTGACGAATCAGGTCATATTACATGATGTTTTTCTCGAATGCAGCTTAAGTCTGTGACGTAATTTTTTTCGATCGTTTCCGGAAACTGTATTTCGTTTTTATGGCGTGTTAAAGTTTGAAGTAATGAGGTCGTATAATTGGCTAATTAGGATGTACGGGAAGATGGCGAAACCTGAAAGATGCACAAGTCAGTCTAGTCCTAGTTGCCTTAGCGTACAGTTGAATTGCGTTTTGCACTGTGGTGAATGAACTTTCGCTGAGGAAGTTCCCTATCAATCCTTCAGGGGATATTGAAGTAGATTCGACCATCTCGGTAATATAAAATCGTAAAGTCTGTCCGTGGTGATATCGTTAAGCATCTTTAGAAGGGGGGTTGGTGTTAGAACATAGTGTTTCCCTTGTCCTAGGTTAAAATCGCCGAAGTGCGGGTAAAAGATTGCTAATTTACGAACGTTAGTACCTTCAGGTTTACGGCTAGGTCAATCAACAAAATATCGCTCTAAATCTACCGCTGAAATAAGCTTTGTGTAAATATAACTCTTGTATAATAAGTTATAGATAAATAGATAAAGATTAAGAAAAATTGTAAAGATAAAATTTATGTACACTCATATGAAGCCAAATGAGGCAGTTATCAATTATCATGTTTGGTTTAAACGACCTGTCGAAGTCAACGGAGTAATTTTGCAATTGAAAAGCCGTCGCTTGTTGTTTGCAAGACCGGAGGCCTTCTGCGGGCGGGTTTGTACCAAACCGTCAGCTGGAGGTCAACTGCCGTTAAACTACCTTAGACCGCAGTATTAAGGGACGGAGAGAATGCAGGTGATCAATTGAGATTGTGCAGACAGGTAAATTACTACATACATTTAGTATGTAGTATATATAGTTTAGACTATTGCAATAAAGTGTGTTTCGTTTTTTTTATTGTCTTTGTTGAGCGGATAAATATGCTTCTTTGTAAGCAATTTTGAAATTAAATCTTCTTTCTTTATAAGTGTATTCACACGCATACAAATATATATTTCATAATATGTTTATCTGTATTTTGTTTTGGTTATGCTTTACCAAATTACGTATGACAAAGTCGTTTAATTCTAAATGTTCGACGTTCAGAATAATTAGGAATGAGTTATGCTGGTAATAGGTAAAAATTAAGATACACTTGCTTAGTTTGGGAATCTGAACTTGCAAGCGACGAACCCGATCATTGTTTATGTATTTCAAATTGATTGATTATTTTGTTTTATAACTTCTATATCAACATATTGGCGGTGTATAATATTCATGTGTAATTTTACGATAATACATGAATAGGTTTTGAATTTGAATAGTATTAACTGCCCTACAATGTGCAATATTTTTGTAACTACGACACTTTTACTGTGAATTAGCAATATTTAGGTATGATTTAAATTCACAGATTAAATATTTTGTTTGTGCTTATGTTACCAAATAGTTTACTTAACATTTGAGGATTTCAGTAAACCTAAACGTAATAATTTGAGAAAGAGGCCTTATTAAGCAATTAGAAATTTTATTTGGTTCATATGATTTCATTTAGTGACGCACTTTAAATTATAACGTAGCGCAGATTAAAAAAGGGACCATTATTACTCGATCAACTGTTTTCTTTGTAACATTTTCTTTGCATGTGCAAATATTGTTTTGTAGTTTTTCAGGAATTAACGTTCGAACTCACGGATTCACCTGTATTTACGATAAATCGAGTTTTTGGTAGTTTAGACTAGCTGTGAACCTCCGGAATAGGTATGTCATCCCCTATTGAGATATTTATAAACATTCTGGCGCCCAATCGATTTATGACAACCACTACTGTGTCTCACGTATGATAACTTATCTTAAAAGCAAAAATTTGTAATACACCCACCACCTTTGGAACCACTGAGCTACCGACACCCCTATATTCATCTGTTACTTTCGCTCTATTTTCGAACGTAACAGTAACCGAACGAAATGCTGCAACTATTTTGAAACATTTAAAATGCCATAAAGTGCTGGACTGTAAAATACCTAAGTATAAAACGGAGTATTCGTACTTATTAGCAAGCATAGAATTTTTTTGTCAATTTAAACTTTTATTTATGTCAGTATATAAACATACTACATTCTACTAAAGCGTTTTACAACTACACAGTCACGATGTTGATTTTCAAGGATTGTTGAAATTATGTTACTATAGTCTTCAATTCTTTTAAAACCTACAGTCTCTTGCTAATCGTTTTTATTTTCCTTTTCGCGCTTGCCTATGCACCCCTATACGGTGAACTTCGTTTTTGAATTCATAATCCGTACGCCCTTCACTTGGTAAGTTGTCATCTGATGAATTATAATTCGGTAGATGTCGTTCTATGTCGTGTAAGAATTGTTCCAATGATATTTCTTTAAGGCCTTCTTTTAATCGTTTCAAGCAACAAATACACCTTACGCCATCTTTACACGATTGGAAGTACTTCTCACAAAGACATATTCCTTCACCATATTTGTATACCAAATTATCTAAATACTCATAACTAAATATACCCTTCCATATTGTATTTCATGTTCAGCATCAAATTCTAATTATTGAAATTAATATATTGTTTATTAACACAATTTAGCTCCTCTACAGACTTCCAACCCCAAAAAGATTTCTAATTATTCACAATCACAGATAAGAATAATTTTCTTCTTCGAAATAGTTTCATACGATACAGTATTCGAACCCATCTTTATTGGTAGCCATGGCTCGTCACGTGAGTCGAATTCATTTGTAATTATTACTTGATTGTTCACAAGTATTCTCCATCCCATTACTCCATTACACTTTGATCCACCAAGTATTACAACTGGTTCAAGACATAATTAGGGTTACAGATCGATACCCATGCATTTGGATTTACTTTTATTTACTGTATATTATTAATTAAAATATCACTTGATATGATTAAAATACTTATCTTTTGGGTAGATTAAATCGTGGATTTTCTTTATGTGTCTTTTGTATAAATTTATACGTTCCGATAGCAATTACAGTTATCGTCCTCAGTAAATCTTTAAGAATTACTTGAGATGTTAAAACACATTTATGAAATATGAAAAAGACGAAAACTCAAATATAAAAGATAAATAATGAAAATAAACGACTTAATTTTTCCAAAAGATAAGTATCTTAATTATTAGTGACGTAATATGTTTTCCACGATACACGGCACTGAATTCAAACGTGCCACATCTCCATTTATATCTTACCCTCCTCTCCCCCTCCTATTTCTCATGTAGGGTCAATATTCAAGAATATGATCTCGGTAAAAACACGACTCCAAGATTTCATCCCACAACACAAATTAAGGTTATTTCACCTCCTGTTCCGCTTCGCTACATACTCACACAGAGCTCATCACCTACTTCATCATAACAAAGTTACCAACCCCTTTTTCTACAAGGCGATACCTTCTTTAAAAGGCAGGAAACCACATACATATACCAGCTCATCGTTTTCAACATTATCAGTATGTCAACCATCCCATTATGTGACGATTGGGAGTCTCGTGAATGCTACCAGCCATCCTCTCTGTTTAATCCTAGTGTACTACATTCTATTACAACAGAAGCTCTACGGAATATATTTGAAGATGTGCGGTGGAATTCGGAATGTTTCATCAAGTTGGATAAACGAATTCGATACTTCCACCCTTCACGTCTTCATGGGTAATGTATGTTATCATTCATTCACACTTCCCTTTCACATACGTTAGCTCTTGTTGTCCATATGCATCTATGTTATGGATGCTATAATGCATTGCCACCAAGTTAACTACCGAATTATTGACTACCATAAAAATATGGAGAGATGGGTTGCACTGTACAAAATGCGTTTTTTGTTGGGAAATATACTAGCTGCACGATTAATATTTCATTTATATATTGTATACACAATTACGTTCCACTAAAGTTTTATTATCCAAATATTACAATTGTTTCAATAAAGTTTTACTAACATATCGTACATGGTATGGAGTTCACTCACCTTCATCGCTTGCTGCAGTAGACTTTATTTCCACATGTACCGACGACACAGTTGATTGTTTCCTGTGTGGGATTAGTATGAACCATTGACAATGATCGGATAATCCACTGTAGGAGCATTTGCGATGGGCACCACACTGCACGTCCACACACGTGTAATGAAACTGAAGTGGAAACGACTTTTTGCACTTGTACAAAATCAAAATGTTTTGTTCATAAGGCAAACTATATGAATAAATACATATACTAGTTTCACATGTGAACGGTTTTAGTTTGAGAAGCATGACCTGAGTTAAAATTTGGGCGTGGTAGGAGTAGAAATTACATTCTGAACTGTGCGACCTTGAGAAGTTGCAATCGTGTCAATGTAACAACCTCGGAATTTTGTAGCTTTGGAATTGTGGGATCTAGGAAATGTGATATTTTGAAATTGTGTTCCAAACTCCCCAGTCTTACCCAATGACAGTTAGGAAGGTGTACATAAATTCATTTGTACGTTAAAAAATCTATAATGAACACTTTCACAACAAGGACTATATGCTAAACGTAAACACATATTTCGGACGTATCTATTGCAACCACCACCCACCACCTTGAGAAACGTTGCAAAGTAACATTTTGTCACGTTCTTTAGTAAATATACCTAAAGTTTTCTAGTCAACTCGTCATAAATGCGACGAACGCTCACTACTTTTACTTACAGGATACTTAGCAGAGCATTGCAACTTTGACAACGGCCCACCTCTTATGAGGTGCATACGAGATACTCTTACAGTTATCTTTAAGGTGTAATGAAGTTGAAGTATACATATTCACTTACATTTAAGATGTACATGTAACTAACGAAGACTTGATAAGTTAATATTTTTGGCACCTATGAGAATATCAAAATTGAGAGGGTGAATTATTTTAAAGTAATTAGGCGAGTATGAAGAGTTGTATTTATCTCACAGATGCTCCGTATGGATAATATGATGAAGCTAATCCATTAGCACAATTGCTATTTAGTAATCTGTCACTATTGCCGTCAATTGCTATTACCCAACACATTACGAAATGGTAAGTTGTATTTGGTGTCTGCATATATGTTTCAAATCAGTGCTTAAAGGAAATTTACTCTATTACTGTTTTATTAGTTTTCCGATCCAGTTGGCTTTTAAGAGATATAATACGCGCATTTTGTTATAAATTAAATTTAACCACACATCCATAGTTATGTACGCGTAATACTTGGTTTTACAAATTTCAAATTTGGTGTCAAATAATGCAATCATTTTTCACAACTACCTCGTCTAAAGTACGTCCCAGAATATCAGAGAGTAATAATTATTTGAATTGTGCTGGCTTTTACTTGATGGAAATTGTGGTGGTAGGTTAACAACTAATCGTGTGATAAACAGGGAAGGTCAAACAATGGCGAATAGTATAAATCAATTTGATCGTTTAACAACAAAACCTGTATTTTTGTTTTTAAAAATTTTGAATGATTCTAAAACATCAAACCTTTTACCTTTATTTTCAATATGCAAAATTTCAAAATTTTTATTTAAAATGTGATTTTCTAGGTTTAAATGTGACGCATAGTTAGAAGATAAAGGTGAGAGATTAGATGTTTAGAGTGATTACAAACATTTTAACAACAAAAAAACAGGTTTGTTATTAAACGATCAAATTTATTTATACTATTCGCCATTGTTTGACCTTCCCTCTTCATCACATCATTAGTTGTTAACCTCCCACGACAATTAGTATAGATAGTTAATTATTTTGTAACGTTGTAAGTTAGTTTAAGACTGAATCTGGAGAAGACACTGTGTGTCGAAATAGTTGTTATTCAATAAATGAGATTTTGGCAATTAGAAACTTTTTCGCTTCATTTTGAGTAGGTAGTAATAAATCATGTTATTAGTGAAATAGTGTCGTTTTTTGCATGAAAGCGGCAAACAGAAATCAGTAGCAACCCGGGCTAATTCACACGAATATGCTTTAAATGTACTGCCTGCAAAATATTGTGTTAAATAAAGACGGTTCAGGTAAACGGCAAACAAAAGACGACCCTTTAAATTCGACTTAAGGCTGAAGATCAGACAACTTATAGACGTGCGGTTGGGATTTCAGTGTATTAAAAATTGTAGATTTTTATATTTTACAGACCTTATCGTATATGCCTTTAATAAGTATGGCACTGACCTGTGGCTGTCAAGATGATTTATTACACTCTGATATTCTAGGACGTACTATACTAACTTTAAATAAGTATTCGGCTGCAGTAATTTGTTATACATATAACTCTACCTTTGTAGAAAAGTATTGTGATCGGTCAAAAAATTCGAAATTGAAGTGAGGCGAGAAGTATTCGTTTTGAAGTCCCCTGGGCTCAAAAGAGTGGTTTTTGAAAAATGTCGAAAACATTTATGTGGGTGCGTGTGTGTGTATGCACATGCGCGCGTGTGATGAATCGTTCGGGCAGGATACCTCAAAAACTTGAAAAGTAATTGCATTGCATATAAGTATTTATGACCCACAATAGCTAAAAAAATTGAAAGAAGTAAGATGGACTGATTTGATTTTTGTTTCAATCGGAATAACTCAAAAATTTGAATTGCGATTTCATTCAAACTTGAGACACTTATTTAATATTCAAACGTTTAGATCCTGGTAAAAGTTTGTGGAAATCGGTGCAGGTGTTACGGAGTAATAGAAATAACATCTGCAAAATTACGTAAATCTTGGGCAAACAAACCAAATTCCGGGAAACGCTTATGTCCCCACAGATACGATGTATTAATTTGGAATTCACAATAATTCGGTTTAACAACTTATATTAATATTGTAGTTATATTCTAAATGATATCTCAAAATACGGCCATTTCTGTTTTGCCGGCCATTTTTGTAATTATGAAGGCGGGAACACTAGAAATTTGAAATAGCATTTTAATAAAAAGGACCCGCGTATTACCTCATAGACAGCTATAGAGTTCCTGAAATTGCTCTCGGGGCTTCGCTCCTTGTGGGATCGTCGCTCCCCTTGTCGGGCCCCTTGTTTATTATGGCGGGAAAAGTAGGAATTTGAAATAGTATTTTAATAAGGGTGTGCTCATGTTACACAATAACACCCTTTCACTGTTCAATGTCCACAACCCTCTAATATGTTCGGAAAAACCCACTAATTGGGTAATTACATAAAAGGTAAACATACCTTGAAAATGCAATTATGATGTACACGTTCTTGGTGTGTCCTGTTATATAAGATGTACATGCCATTACGGCGTGGGGATTTTCCAGTTATGTAACCACAATAACACCCTTTCACTATTCATTGCTCAAAAACCTCTAAGGTGTTTGGAAAACCCATCTAATTAGATAATTACATAAAAGGTAAACAGAGGTTGAACATAAGTTTATGATATTTACGTTCTTTGTGTGACAAAAAAATCCGGTAATTAGGTTGAGCTTATAAAAACAGCGCACCATCCTTCTTTCCTTCGTTTACAGTTCATACGTTGTGTGTTAAAACTATACTACAATGTCATGCTTAACAATTTCAACAGATTTAAATATTTTCGAGAGTGGATTGATGTCCGAATATGGGTTGTACAAATGTGCTATTACATTATTAATCGCGTAGTTGGTGGTGAAAGCATAACCGAAATTGGCGTTTCCAGAGATTGCGTGACGCAATTCAAAAGATTCAGTACCAATTTGTGACCCTTGTAAGTAATATTTCAGCTTCATTAAAATTTGTCGTTAATATTTATTTATCATTCTAGATGCCTGCTAAAGTGAACGGCGGCGTTAGCGGTGGTTGCGGTAGTGGTGTACAATTATTTAAGAACGTTGGACATAACCATGTAAGTAGAATAATTTTTATAAATGCAATACTGTATTGTTTGCTGCACATCCTATCATATTTTAAATATTATGGTAATTTTAAGTTAGTAATCGAGATATTGTTTTATAGAGACCATCAACATCTTCAAACCCCATATTCCACCGTAGTCTGCAAGTGCGGCCGTGGACCTTCCTGTAAGTGCAAACAATACAAACGCCTATACTTATATTTTTCGCATCTTAATTTGTATAATTTGTATTTTTAATTTCAGAGTGCAGTCGGGGAAATGATGTGATAGTGAAATGACCTCAACGTCCACTGAGGATAATAAATACTTTCAAACTGTATTTAAGGGTCAAAAGTACATCAAGAAGTTTAATACAACCTCGAAGAGCGCTGTGTTTAAATTTAAGGACGCTGATTCTAATCAATCGCCAATTGCATGGCTTAAGGTACGCACCACTAATTTGTGTATTTTCAATCTTATTAGTTGATTTCTGTTGTACTAAGATGCATTTACTAAAATAACATTTTTGTTGCAGGACTCGTTAGATGAGTTGTTAGGCAAAGTGTGTGCAGGGTTTAATCCATCGGGCCTGGCTGGAATGGTGCTGAATAACAAAAACTTCCCCGATAAACTCTTACAATTTTTATTCCGCCGTGCAGATCAACTGAGCACTGTGATGGTGGCGACACTTGAGAAAATCTTGCAGAGTAATGTAAGTTTCTTTAATAATTAAACGTTAAATTTTCAAGTAGACAGAGTTGTTTTACCTGTGGATTACTGTGGTCCAGGACGTCAGAGAATCACGGGCGTTAGTTTTACAGAGTTTTGCGAGAGTAAAAATGTTATTATAGCTATCAACAATAGAGATAACACCTTCATCCACACTCCTACGTTGTGTGTTGGCCAGCATGTCTGCAACCATTGCTTTAAAATCGATAACGATATCGTGCAGGGTTGAGGACATTGTGGTCAACGTCAACATATATTTTCAACTTCACCTGTAACCGAACTATTTACCTACTTCTATCTCCTCACTCTGCAAGAAGCGAGCATCTATTATAGGCTTAGACCAAAACTCCAAATCCTATGACTGCCAAGTTATCCTTGACGAAATCCTAAAATACCCTTCTACTTGGAATCTCAAAATCATATCTAACGATACTAAAATCATGTCCTTTACCTGAGATAACAAAATTCATAGACAGCTTGAACCTCCTACCCATGACGTTATCAAAACTTTCAATTTACCCGGCTAAAATGCCTCTTCCCTCGCCTATTTAATACAGTGCAAAACCAAAATTATGGTGGCGTTTTACCAGTCATGCACTTTTACGGTGTCGACGAAATGCCTTCCAGCATTCGAGCACACCTTATAAAGTGGTACAATGATGAATTTCAAAAATGAAATAGTGCGTTATTATGTGCAAGACGTGAGTATCCTTAGAAAAACCAGTCTTGAGTTTTGGAAGAGATTTGTCGATGAAAACTAAGTCGATCTCTATAGCGAATGCTGCACGATCGCTGGTGCTTGTAGCTTTTTTTTCCGCAGAAATTTTATTCGTGAGAACACTACAGGTCTCATCCCAAGCGGAGGGTACAGATTAGGTGACAATCAGTCGAGGATTGTTATTCAATGGCTTCTCTGGCTCGATCATTCTGAGGGTAGACGTATTCACCACGCCAGGAACTCGCGTGAAGTACGGTTAAGGGAAGATATCATGGTTGATGGGTTTTCTCACGACACGAACGCTGTACATCAGTTTCACGGCTGCTATTTCCACGGTTGTGAAGGGTGTTACCCCGAACTAAGTGGTAATAGTAAACGCGAGCAGACCACAACGTTTTTGCGGCATGAGAATACGGTGTCAGTACGGTTAGGATACGTTCTTGTAACTATGACTTAATAGAAATTTGGGAATTCGAACTCAGCTCATTTTTTAAACAAAATCCTGTCGTAAGAGCGTTTGTTAGATCAAACAACGTACTGAATCAGTCACCTCTGAATCCCCGCGATAGTTTCTTCGGGGGTCGTACTAATGCGATTAAGTTATATTGTAAGGCAGAACAAAAGGTACAAATCAGGTATTTGGATGTTTGTTCACTATACCCCTATGTCAATAAATATTCCAAGTATCCGGTGGTCCATCTTACACTCCACATGTGCTGAAACTATGTTTCAATATGATTGCACGCATACTCAGGACGAACGTAAATTTACCGAAGCTCACGTAACGGACGAACTTCGAAAAGCTATAGATTTAGGGTATCGAGTTTTAGAAGTTTTTGAAGTGTAGGAGTATGAAGTTTGCCAATACGACAGAGCTAGTACGAGTGGAGGTCTTTTCTCAGGTTACGTTGATAACTTCCTTAAAGTCAGGCAGATGTGTTCGGACTGGCCTTCATGGTGTAACGACGACGAATCGAAGGATCGATACATCCGCGAATATTTGGAATGGGAGGGAGTCCAACTGGACAAAGACAAAATTTGCGCAAATCCTGGCCTTAGATACATTTCAAAATTATTTTTAAATTCATTTTGGGGAAAATTCGGGCAGCGGGATAAGTTAACATAAACCGCAATTATTTCTGATCCTCATGATTTTTTCAAAATTATGATCGATGCTTCATCCATTTTAAATGCAAATGAGAAAGTTATGGTCGTAAACTGGCTTATATCCGAGGATGGACTCGAACTACTCAATATGGTCAATGTCGTCTTGGCCGCTTACACAACCGCCAATGCTCGTATGTTCCTGTATAGCTACCTGTAAAAACTCGCTGAATGGGTTCTGTACTTTGATACAGATTCCGTGATTTTTACGTAAAGTCCTCGTGAGTGTGCTCCACCGGTTGGTGATTTTCTAGGTGATATGACCGATGAGGTAGAAGCCTACGGAGTCGGTAGTAGAATCACGGAGTTCGTAAGTGGGGGTCCTAAGAATTATGCGTACAAGGTGTTCTCGACAAGTAAAAACGAGTACATTACCGTGTGTAAAGCTAAGGACATCACACTAAATTGTAAAAATTCCCAGCTAATTAATTTCAAAACACTGAAGTCCTTAGTGTTAAGTGGCATTAAACCTGTGTATGTGCATACAGACCGTAACATTGTTAGAACCCCTGAATACGATTGTATCAAATCCAGAGAGCAAGATTTACCAGGTACAGTACAGCAAACGTCGTACGTATAATACATGATACCCCACTAGTAAAAATCTTTTGTTATAGTACAGGCATTTTACTAATTGAACTGCAAACGTATTTTATCACTGTATGCAAAACTCGACAATAGTGACGCACGTTAATTTGATAACGTTTAGGTAGTATTACAACTGGATGGTGAGTGCAATCTTAACGTATCATTAGAAAATTCAAGTGGTTTATTATTGAATCAACCATTTATCAGCACCATCACATATCGGTCAACTGATCTAAACCTGTTGTAAACCTTCATTCGATCGACACACACTTGTTACACCTTAAACCGTACATTTGCAGTGTTATGTAATTCTAATTATTATTATGACTGTGTGATGGTGAAAATTGGGTAAAATAAAACACAGCATCGCTTTTACGATAGTAACTTTCAAATAATTCGTCGTATTATGAGCCCACAATCGAGGATATTCGAGAATTTGAGGACTTGAGGGTAAATTATTATTGTATAACAACATCAGTAGATGAAGACGTAGAAGACAACGAGCCTGATAGTGGGCACAAAGTTGATATTGACACCGAAACCAGAGGAAAAAGAAGAGGTAACTGAATATCTAATAGATAAGGAGAATGATGGTGCCGTTGTTGATACATGAGATGTGTTTTTATGTAATCTTAAAAATAATAGTACTTATAATAAATTTTAAAGAACCTCTTTATCTTTTTATTACCGGTAATAACCAAGGTGTTTTCATAGAAGTCGATTTCAGATCAACAGATTCAATTTATTTCTGTATTACTTTGGGGTGTAATTAAAAATCTGATTATTTATTGGATTTGCTTGATTGATTTGATTGATTTATTTGGTTGATTGATTTAATTGGCTGATTTGATTGATTGATTGATTGATGGGAGTCTGTAGGCTGAGCGGAGTCTATGGACCAATCAGAAACCAGGGTGTGTGGCCTATCTCAGGCGCTCTAATCAGTGTGACAGGTTTAAGAGTCCTAACGGTGTCTCGTGAGATATTAGAATACTCTTTCAAATTTCCCGCCATAGTAGTTAAATCTACTTTTAAAATATACTACTAGGTGGAGCCACGATCAACCTCTATTGCAGAAAACGTTCATTAGTTTTTAAAATACAGATGGCGTCACAAACAATGAGGTGGCCCGACAATGGGCAAAAGACCTGAGAACAACTCCAGGAGCCCTATAGTTGTCTTATGAGATAGCATGCGGGTCCCCTTATTAGAACACTATTTCAAATTTTGAGTTTTCACGCCATAGCTAACAAGGGGGCCCAAACAGGAGGGCGAAGACTGGAAAGTAAGCTCCGGAGTCCTATAGGTATGTTATGGGATAGTGTGCGGCGCCACTTATTAGAATACTATTTCAAATTTCTAGCTTTCCCGCCATACTAAACAAGGTGGCCCAACAAGAAGGCAAAGACCCGTCAAGAGGCGAAGGCCCGAGAATAAGTTCCGGAATCCTATACCTGTCTTATGAGATAGCATGCAGACCCCCTGTATTAAAATGCTATTTCAAATTTCTAGTTTTTCCGCGGGAATAATTACAAAAATGGCCGCCAAAACACAAATGGCCACCAAAATGGACCAACCAGAAACCAAGGGGCGTGGCCTGCCCCTAGGTCCTCCAGTGACCCCTCAGCCTGAGACTGTATGTGCGCGCACAACCAATCAACTGGAAGTGGGCGTGTTTACGTAGAGGAGGGGCTGATCACGTGTCTCCCCCACTACTTTTAATTACGACGTCGTCCGATTAAAAGTGGTGGGGAAAGCTGCCCTCATTCTACTAGTATTTTATATCTTACATTTAATTTGCTCGCTATTTATTGAATAGACTCAAATAACCAAAACTGGGAAAGTTTTTCGAATCGGCTAACTTCCAAATGTTTTTGAACACGAACCTTATTTAATGGCGAGTCTTCTTTCCTTGGTGGTGGTTTGAAAAAGTAACATTAGCCTCCCCCTTAACAGATACCTTAGCCAGCAGGTAATCTTGTTTCTTACTTATTTAAAATTGGATGGATTTTTTTAAAATCTTACTGTTATGGTTATACCTAATCTGTTGGGGTCCATTAATAGTGCAATACCACTACTTTCCGAATGTGCCCGCGTAAAAGAAGGTAAAAATTGATAAAGAACAACCCTGATATACTTATATGGACAATTTAATACGTACCTATTGAAAATTATTGAACAAGTATGTTACCGTAAGTGCACAATACATAAAATATGGTCACAAATAATAAATGTGATCTAAGACTTGACAACTATTTCAGAAATTAACAAAAATAAAAGGTTCGTTGACCTCATAAACTATGCAAAGGCAATAAATATGTGAAATCTAATATGAAATTGAAAACCGACTAAGTAAGTTTTAGTGTTTGTAATAAGGTAGATATTGATATTAATCTCTCATCATTAAATTAAATATTGCTGTTTGATGTGAATTTTCTTTCACCTTTGGATTTATAAACCAAAAATTAACGACGAAATCAGCATCCTTAACTTACTCGCCTCTAGATAATGGTTTTAAATTATGACATTCTGTAAGTGTATTGCAATATTACAAAAAAAATTGTATTTATTACGTAATTAGGTGATTTTAACATTTGGTATTTAACTATTAAACTTTTAAAACTAGTTAGAGTTTACTACTAATTAATGGATCCTAAAAGTTTGTTGGTTATACTTTTGATTTAACTATATAGATTATAATGTTATGGTTCCATGTTGTCACATTATAGAACCAATTAAGTGTAGTTGAGTAATTAAATATAAACATTAATCTGTATTCTGTGTAGTTTCTGTGTATAAGAACTGTATAACATGGGGCAAATATACACAATAGAACACTAAACCAGCTAAGTAATATTTTTCTAAATTCTTGATAATGAAAACTGTTGGCCTATAGGCTATAGTACATCAAACATTAACACTTTAAAAAGTTCGAATTTGTAGATTTCAAATTAACTAAGCATTTCTTTCCAATTAAACTAAGAAGTTATTATCGAATGCTTAATAAAATAATATAATTTGACTTAACTATAGCAAGTGGTTCTAGTAATAATAATTAGAGATTAATATGATGTACATTTTGTAGAACTCAACGTTAATTGTTAAATAAATGAAGAGAATTTCAACATATAGGTGGACCGGTGTTGGTATATCAATAAGTCAAAAAGTGAATGAAAACTATAACATTTGGTAATAATAAAATTAGAAATAAGACCTCGGCTTTTAACCTTTCGGAACTGGCGCCTCGTCTGACAGGCCGAGCAATACTGAAAAACCGGTTAATTTTATAGTGGGGTGAGAACGAGGCCGTCGCATTCATGTAGCTTCCTAATTCTCAGTCAGTTACATCGTGGTCAACGGATGTAGTGGTACGTTCTACGATTTTCGGAAAAATATCGATTTCGGCCTGCGAGACGAGGCGCCAGTGCTAACGGTACTTAAATACAAGTAGAGTTATTTTTTAAATTTTAATTAATCCAGACGTTTGTTGATGTTTTTGAAGTGGGTAAGTGTATTGGTCATCCATATTTTACAACTAGATATTGAATGTAGCGGTCTTTACAGAAAAAATGGATTATGAAAAAGATCAGCGGCGATTACAGCAATTATTAGATGAAGAAGGGTATCTATCAGATACAATTTATGATGATCAATCTGAAAGTGATAATGAATATAATATCGAGGAGCATTTAGATTCAGACTCAAATTCAGAGCAAGATGGCGACGACACTGAGGACGAACCACCGGCGCCGAGAAATAAAAGAGAACCTTCATTTACTGCTAAAGATGGAATGGAGTGGAGAAAACATTTTACAAGGTCAAGTTACAAGGTCAGAACTCGTCAAGCCAATATAGTGATTCACCTTCCTGGAGTAAAACCCCGTGCAAAATCTGCAAAAACTGCTGAAGAATGCTGGAGTCTCTTTTTTTCAACAGAAATGTTGAACATTATTGTTGAAAGTACCAATAAATATATCGATAATTGTTCACAAAACTACAAAAGGGAACGATCTGCTAGACCCACAGACATTATTGAAATAAAAGCGCTTATTGGACTTTTATATATGATTGGAGGACTCAAAAGCAGTCGTCTGAATGTAAAGGAAATCTGGGATAGACATTCGTATGGGATTGAAAGATTCTGGCTAACGATGTCAAGAGAACGTTTTCTCTTTCTTCTACGATGTTTGCGTTTCGACGATTTTAACACAAGAATAGAAAGAAGAGAAATCGATAAATTGGCACCGATACGGGAAATATGTGAATTATTTGTAAATAATTGTAAAAACTCATACACTTTGAGCGAATTCGCCACAATTGATGAGCAATTACTGGCCTTTAGAGGAAGATGTAGTTTTAAGCAGTTTCTACCTAAAAAACCAAACAAATATGGCATCAAAGTCTTTGCGCTTGTAGATGCCAAGACATGGTATACATCAAATTTGGAGATTTACCTAGGCCAACAACCGGATGGTCCGTATCGTATGGAAAATAGTTCGCTTCAAATCGTGGAACGTCTAATAGCTCCTATTTCGAAAACGGGTCGAATCATTACATGCGACAATTGGTTCACTACCTTTCCATTACTGACAAAACTTGTGAAGAATCATAAATTAACATATGTTGGGACTGTCCGCAAAAACAGAAAGGGTCTTCCAAGTGAATTCAAAAATACTAAAGGTCGTGTAGTAGGGTCTAGCATGTTTGGGTTTCGAGACGAGGTGGTACTAGTTTCATATGTTCCAAAGAAGGGAAAAATTGTCCTCGCAGTTTCTAGTATGCATGATGATGATGCCATCGATCCAAGCACAGGAGAACAAACAAAGCCGGAAATAATAACATTCTACAATGCTACGAAAGGTGGGGTAGATACAGTAGATAAACCTTGCGAAACATACAACGTGGCAAGAAATACAAGAAGATGGCCAATGGTTATACTTTATTCCCTCCTCAATATAGCAGGAATAATTCTCAAATAATTTATAATGCGAGTAACATACCAAAAGACGGGGATAAAATCAGAAGGCTATATTTAAGACAGCTTTCATTATCCCTTACAGAAGAGCATTTAAAACGAAGAGCCTCTCTTACAAACATACCACCTGCAGTAAGGCCGAGAAAACAAGAAGTTGCAGGAACATCTTCGTCATGTGCAACATCAGAAGATTTTCCACCAGGCACTAGAAAACGGTGTTATAAATGTCCCAAAGAGAGAAGAAGCAGATACTTTTGTAAATTATGCAAACAGTTTATTTGTTTATCTCACGCAGAATTTTTATGCTCTACCTGTACAACTTCGGTAGTATCTAAAAGATTTTAATTACTTGTATAGTACTACCGTACTATTTTTTTATACAGTGCTTATTTACTTTTAAATGAAATGTATATAAAAAAGCCACGTTGGCTAACTAGTAGAACTGAATTACTTATTTTGAAGTACTGTTTTGGTTTTTTATTTTTTACCTATAAAGCATTGTTTGTTTATTTGTTTATTTTTAAATTAAACATATATAAAAAAAGCCACGTTGTTAGTAACTAATAGAACTTAATTACTTTATTATAGTATCACCGTTTTGACTTTTTATTGACTTTACAAACAATCTTTTATTTATTTTTGAATTAAATATATATACAAAACCATTATTGTTAAAAAAAACTAATTTTTCTATCCGGGCCTGACAGACGAAGCGCCAGTGTTCGTATTCCACTGAAGGACGCCAGTTCCGAAAGGTTAATTGATTAAATATTGTTAGTTTCAGAAATCCAGAGCACCCTCAACTCAAACTGAAAGCTAATAGTGAAAATGGCATAATAAAAACAAATTTAAACACAACATTAAACATTGTAAAAAATATATGCAAGTCCTAAAATAATTACTTACTACTTGGAATTTGCACGCTCCTAAGCCCAGCCCACGTGGCTGACCCAGTTTTCATCTTCTATTTTATTATCTTCTCTTTTGGTCCATTTTCCATTCCCTATCTTCTGTCATATTTTTGAATCACTTTTTCAGCCGCTATATTTTGTCATATTTTTGGCCCAGATTTTCAACCTCTATTTTCTGTCATGTTCTTTTTGAACCCAGTGGGTTGAATGGTCCAGCATTGCTGTCCTCTTTTGGATTATGTAATACGAAAGTCATGCATTTCACTTATTACTCATCACTTGATTACGTAATGGGAAAAACCCAAGGGTCTTCTTTTCGCTTTAACTCACCACTCTATCAAAAAAAATTTAGGATAACCCAAGGTAATGCCTTTCACACTTGTTTAGGTAATAATGGTTAATGATACCAACTGTCACGTGTGATTAAAATTTGCCCCAGATTCTTTTTTTTTAATACTAGGATATTTAGAATATTGTATGTCGAGTTCTAAATTAAAACATTGTTACCGTGAATTATTATTTTAAAATTGTTATCGCAGTTTCGAAAGGAATTTAATTTCATGATGGATGAAGTATTTGTAAGTAACCTAACATGTTTGGGTATGTAATGGTTTGTATCGTGGTTGATAACAAAAGCTTCAGTCCCGTTTAAATATTTCCACATTTTTTAAGTTTACCAGTTCATTTATGTATTGAGTTGTTTGTTGGAGAGTATAGAAAATTTACTTGAATAACAGGTCTCTTATTGAAAAACAGGATGTAGGTGCGTGACTCGTTTCTAGACATCAAGGCTGTTTCTTTCAATGGGAATTGTCCACTATGCAATTTGGATATGGACATTTTTATGCGGCGGTAAAAAAGGATGACGTGACATTGTGATGAAAGGGAGTTTTGTTTTTCGTTAGGCATTCGACGTCAAGCAGTTGAAGTTGAGGTTTTGACTGTGAAAGATGAAGTAGAAAACAGTTAAGACGTACGGAGAATTATTGTGTTGTGTGGGCTATCAGCGTCGCCGTCGTGTCGTTATGGTTAAGCGCAGGCGCGTTTCGTAATTTGATTGGGACCGTACAACATCGGTGCTATATTATCAGTTGTTGATAATAATGTGAGGTGTAATTTCCAAGTTTTATTTGATGTCGCAGAATAAATTTCGATATTAGTGTGGTTTTAACGATTTTGATTTTCAGAAAGCTATTGTTTGTTTTTATTTTAGTAATAAAGTTAGTTGGATTCAAATTGAATTGAATTTGTATATATGCATTGGTGATGCTTACGCAAAAAGAAGTAATTGATATTATTTTTCCTTGACATTAGCTACAGTTGCTGCATAGGTGACGCAGCTTTAATTTTTTTTAGGTGTTAGGTATATTTTCTTTTGTCGAATTACTTTTGTTTACACCCCACGGCCAAGGGAACGTTTCTTGATTGTACTTGCCCTTTGTACATTTTTTATTACCGAAATTTAAGCTATTAACATTCAGAAATGTAAAGTAAGTTTTGATTATTTGTTTTGATTTGTTTTGTTAAGTGACGTTTATTAAATTATGGGAACTGTTAAATATACAATCGCGTTTTGTTTATTTTTAGTGGAGTTGATCGGCTTATTGCCACAATTTATGCTTTTTGAGCGCGACGTTTCGGAAGCGGACTCTGCTTCCGTCATCAGGCTTAGTCCTGAGAAGGACTGTTTTCGCACTTCATATGTTATATATAATTTTTTCCCAAGCACTTGACTACTCTCAGATTCGAACTTGGTTGTTACTAGTTTGACACCTTTACCGCTGAGCCACTGAGTAATCCAATATATATTTTTTATATGTTTATATGTCTATATGTTTTATATATTTAACTTTTTGGTGGTTGCGCAGAAGTTTATTGCGCATGTTGCGCGTAACCTCTTGCGCAGGTATATTGCGCTTAAGCTGTCGCGCATTATCGGAATCCATATGGGTTTGATTTCTACACTAGCTTGGCTTATTGGATTTTCTGCTAGTGCGATGTATGTGGCTTCTTTAAGTTTCCGACGAGTTGTATTCTCGTCCTTTGCCACTGTCTGTATGTTATCCCATTGGATTCGGTGGTCTTCGTTTCAGACATGTTCGGCGATTCTTGATCTTTCTGTTTCGCCCTTGTGGACGTTGTTCTTATGTTCCTGCGGTTCTCACTTTGAGTGGTCTACTGCTCTCTCCTATGTATGCTCTGCCGCATTCGCATGGTAGGTTGTATACACAATTCTTGGAATTCTGATTTTCATTGTATGCTTTGGTTTTGGTTAGTATTCCCCTAAGCGTTCTGGTCGATTTGAAGGCAGTGCGTATCTTGTGTTTTCTGCTTATCCTTCGTATTTTGTCTGAGGTACCTTGTATATGTGGTATTATCGCTGTATATTTAGGTTCTTCTTTTTCGGTTACCCTTTCCCTGTTTAGGTTAGGTGTTAGATCGGGGTAGCCATTTTCTTTGAGTGTTCTAGCGATATTTTCTTTTTCTAGGCTATTTAGATGATCTAGGAATTCATCTATCTTATGCTTGCCGTGTTGCCAAACTACGAAGGTTTGCTACAGCAAACATCCGCATCTGTACGGCCTACCAAAGATTCACAAGGAAGGAATTCCTCTGAGACCAATTGTAAGCTCGAGAAATTCACCTTGTCACCCATTAGCACACTATCTGCTAGGTATCATCACACCCTTATCGGGAAAAAGCGAGTCTATCACTACAGCAAACCTCCGCATCTGTACGGCCTACCAAAGATTCACAAGGAAGGAATTCCTCTGAGACCAATTGTGAGCTCGAGAAATTCAACTTGTCACCCATTAGCACACTATCTGCTAGGTATCATCACACCCTTATCGGGAAAAACCGAGTCTATGGTCAAGAATACGCAGCACTTCGTCGAAACCATCAGAAACTTCCAACCAAACCACGAAGAAATACTGGTAAGCTTCGACATTGTGAGTCTTTTCACAAATGTACCTACCAATAAGGCACTAACTATCATAAGGGACAAGCTGGAAAAGGATGGAACGTTAGACGAACCCACGCAACCCTCGGTAAACACAATAATGGAACTTCATATTTCCAGGTAGAAAACAAATTTTACCAACAAGAGTTTGGGATGGCGATGGGTTCCCTACTATCACCCATACTGAGCAATATATATATATATATATATATATATATATATATATACATACATATGGAAGACTTTGAAGTCCAAGCGATATCCGAATTCACAGAGAAACCACAGATGTGGCTTAGATACGTGGACGATAGCTTCGTAGTTTGGCAACACGGCAAGCATAAGCTAGATGAATTCCTAGATCATCTAAATCCGCGCACCCTCCATCAAATTCACAACGGAATTGGAGTCGGAACAAAAACTGCCATTTCTGGATGTACTTGTACACAGGAATTACAACACTTTCACGACAAGCGTAAACAGGAAACCTATCCACACGGGGAGTTACCTACACTACAACTCCAATCTCCACAAAAACGTGAAATTAGGCGTGGCAAAATGCTTGCACGATAGAGCAAACACAATATGCTCAAAACAAGAGGGCCTGAACAGAGAAAAAGAAAATATCGCTAGAACACTCAAAGAAAATGGCTACCCCGATCTAACACCTAACCTAAACAGGGAAAGGGTAACCGAAAAAGAAGAACCTAAATATACATCGATAATACCATATATACAAGGCACCTCAGACAAAATACGAAGGATTGGCAGAAAATACAAGATACGCACTGCCTTCAAATCGACCAGAACGCTCAGGGGAATACTAACCAAAACCAAACCATACAATGAAAATCAGAATTCCAAGAATTGTGTATACAACCTACCATGCGAATGCGGACAGAGCATACATAGTAGAGAGCAGTAGACCACTCAATATGAGAACGCAGGAACATAAGAACAACGTCCGCAAGGGCGAAACAGAAAGATCAAGAATCGCCGAACAGGTATGAAACGAAGACCACCGCATCCAATGGGATAACATACAGATAGTGGCAAAGGACGAGAACACAACTCGCCGGAAACTCAAAGAAGCCTCATACATCGCACTAGCAGAAAATCCAATAAGCCAAGCTAGTGTAGAAATGAAACCCATATGGATTCCAATAATGCGCGAAGAGCTTAAGCACAATATACCTGCGCAAGAGGTTACGGCGCAACATGCGCAATAAACTTCTGCGCAACCACGAAAAACTTTAATATATATGTAAGTTCTAAAAAATATATATTGGATTACTCAGTGGCTCAGCGGTAAAGGTGTCTAGTAAGTGAAAGGTACCAAGTTCGAATCTGAGAGTAGTCATATGAATTCGACTCAAGTGCGAAAACAGTCCTTCTCCAAACATCGCGATCAAAAAGCATAAACTGTGGAAATAGGCCGATCAACTCCACTAATAGGAAACCACAGTTACAAAATACTTATAATACAGAATTGTTTATTTTTGTTGTGACAAATATTCATTTTAAATTGAATAATTAATGACCGTGTTAACCAGTTTTTTTTTGTTAAGTGAAAAAGTAATTTCACGCTGAAGTTTACATCGAAACGGTATAATGAATTCTGAGTTTAGTTATAGCAATTTAAACTTTGCGTAGATATTTTTGAAGGAGAATTCCAGGTAGAGGTGAGTGTTTTCTCTTCGATTGAACATTGTTTTCTTGTAGGGCCATCATTTTAAGATCTAGTTCATGACGTTTTTCCCGATATAAGATTATTTAATAGGTGGGGCTAGGTGACATACTTTTCCTGATTTTGACTTTATTGAGTTGTGACGAGTATCTTTTTGGAGCGATGAGTAAGAACCCCGCCCATACCACAGAGCTATGCCGGTAACATGCAGTTTACCTTAGTATAGAGGCTTGTACGTTTCTTTCAGTTCCCAGTTAACAAGTAATGTGTCATGTGTTAACTGGCACTACATAATTAATATCAATTTAAGGATTCGTCATCATGTTATAGGATTCACCATGCTTTCTGACTGTACTAGTTTTATTTTAGTTCTCACTCTAAGTTTACGCTAAAAGACCTAATAACAGCGTTCCCTAACTGCCGTAAACCGAGATCCCTTTTTATCCTTGCGGGATTAAGGTGAACACCTTCGGTTTCAAAATAATCTTGAACCAATTTATCCTCTTTTTCAGGAGTGACACAATAAGACGGCCATCCTGAGCTCTATTGTTTAATACTCAAAAATGTACTTATATATTCGCTGAATAGTTATCCAGTTTTAGTGGTACCATTACACTGTTCGGTTCGGTACTGCCATATTTCATAGGTTTCTAATATTTGGTAACCGTTTTCGACTGATTTTTTTAAGTTCATCTATTACGCACGTACCTATTAACGAGCGTTCATCATTGTTATGTTCCAGTTCCCTTGGTTAAAACTTTCATCGCATGAACTACAAAGATCAAACATTAATTTGTTATTTATTTTTACAGGCAGTACTAGGAGAAACAACAATTGCGGTGGTAGTACTTTACGCTTAATTAACCTATCTGTTGTTTTAATGTTTAATTTTATACATTCTTCACCAATATGCACGGTGGGGTGACCCAAGGGATAATTACCGTACTTATGAACATAAGGTTATATTATAGTATAGTATTAACTTTTATGTTTAAATCTAGAAAAATAATGGCTTTATTTTGTTCTTTCTCTAGTGTAAATTTTATGTTAGGAAGATCATCAACATAACGCAACCAAAATACAATCTTGACAGAAACATTTCATTCAAAAATATAATCTTCTAAATTATTGATAACGATATTAGCTAAAATGGGCGAAATTGGACCGCCCATTGGTGAACCATTTTTTTTTGGTAGATAAATCTTAATATTGAATATACAATAATTTTGATTAATACAGGATCAAATAATCGAATTATTTAATAAACCCATAATTCTTGAGGAGGTAATTTAGAAAACATACTAGTAACATCAAAACTTACAAGTATATTATGTGTTGTGTTTATAAACATAAACAGAAAGTACCTTTAATGAACGAACAGGTTGACCGTATAGACTAACATTTTAAATATAGAATTATAGTTTACATCAACTTAGCTGTTTTACCTTAATGATTTGTTACCATAACCACTTATTATTTTACTTTTGTATTTTCTCTCGATAATGCTACATGCGGTATTGAAACGAATTGAAAAATAAATAATTATATTAAATAAATTGTGGAACTATATTGTATTTAAAACATTAGTGCGATTAAATATCTAATTCCACAGAGTAAGATTAAAGAATATAACTTTTATATCAACTATTGTCTACAAATTATTAGATGTATTATAACGTTTTCGAGAGAAAGGTTTCAGTGAGTGGTAATGCACAAACGGTGTAAACGTGTTTGAACTAATCTAAATAATAAAAATTCAGACGTGAATGTATTTTTGAATCATAACACATCGTACTGTACACCTTTACATCCTTTTAGCGCATCTCTCTAGGAAACCGGTATTATAGTGACTATAAAGGATGATATGAAAAAATCAATCAAGCTCCTTTGAATTTATAGAGAAGTAGATATGCACTATTTTTTTACACTTTTTTTGCACTAATGTGATATGCACACGCACCGTAAAATAAAATACCTGTCAAAAATCGTCTTAATGTGGTCTACTGGATTATGCTTGACGCTTGACCACTCTTTAATTTAATGATATTTAATTTATAATTTTAACTATTAATGATTTAAAAAATATGAAACGATATAGTATTACAGTGCTTATCTATGGGTCTGTATTAGTCTCTGGCGGAGATTTTAATTTACATTTGACAATATTAAAAGAATTAATTGTTATAACGCCTTGATTATTGTTTTATTATTTTTTTATTTTTGTCTACATTTTGTGGTGTTCTTATGTTACACCGATAGTAAAGAACAATCGCAGCATGTCGTATAGATTATAGAGTGTAATATCATGTTTCACAAAAACTTGACTGTTTATTATCAGGTTTTTATTGATAAAGCGTTTAATCTAAATATTTATTATATTTTGTATGATAAATTATTAGTATCCCTATTTACTAATTGTTTATATCAAACATTCACTTTTAATCCATCAATTTCGAATAACTATGACAAAATGCGTCTTCACATAAATATCAAACATTTTGTCTCCATCTTTCTTATCATTAACAATTTAGCAACTTTACTTTTTTCAGTACAAAATGGAATTTCTAAAAAACAGTAAGATTGGAAATGCGGAGCTTGGCATTAATTTTGAAATGGTGGCTAGATTGGTAATATTGATAGTAGTCACTTATTATCTCCAGACATTTTGTGTATTAACACTTAAGTGAAATAAATAGTCTCTAATTTCCACGACAGAAATTTTTATGGATAATTTAGTTAGAGAGCTAACGATCAACAAACACCCATTTAGTAAATTCTTAGTTTTTTGGTATAGATATGTTGATGACATATTAGTTTGCTTTAATGGTTCTAATAGAAGATTACAAAACTTGTTGAGTTACTAACATTACATACAGATATTTCATTTACAGCTGAAGTTGAAAATAATACTCAACTTAACTTCTTAGACCTAACAATAACAAATCAGAATAATAAAAACTAGAATTTTCAATTTATCATAAACCTTCACATACTGACAGTTATTCCTACGAATTCTTGTCATGTTTATAATTACATAATGGCGGCTTTCTTCTAACTATTTCGATGTCAAAAACAAATTTTGAAGTAGAATTAACATAATTAAACAAATTGCCGTAAATAATGGTTACACAGAATCTGATGCAATAGAATTTTAAAAAAGAAAGAATACAAGTTTGTATTAAAATCAGTTTCCCTGCCTAACTCAAAATTCAGTGCCTTATTTGCCATTACGCAAATTACGCACGCGCGTAAAGCGCCAAGTTTTAGGGGGCTCCAAAATTTATAGATGATAAAAAGAAATTTAACTTAACTTAACTTAACCTTCACGCCATTCCCTTGCGGGGTAGGCAAAACAATCCCTGCCTCTTATTTATTTTTCATTCACAATCTTTCGCCATGCTTTCCTATCTCCATACTCCCTAGCTTCGCAAGATTCATACATAGTCTCTGACATGCCCTTTTGTTTTAGAACTCCTTATCTTTCTTTCCTTTACCATAGATTCTACTATATTCAGCCAAGTTTTACGGCCTACCAGACCAACCTTTCCCTAACCTCACCCACATATATTTGTTTCGTTAATCTTGCGTTGTTCATTCTCTCAATGTGACCAAACCAACGTAATGTACAACTTTTATATCTATCCATCATCGTCTTTTCCTCACCACACTCCCTCATTATGCATTCATTTTTTATCTTGTACCTTCTCGTTTTACCACATGCGCTTCTCAGAAATCTCATACCCACGGCATTTATTTTTCTTTCGTGCTTTTTTTGACATACCCATGTCTCACTTCCATACAGTACTGATGGGACGAATACGGCATTATATATTGCACGTTTCGCAGCTAAGCTCATGCTTTCATTTCTCATTATCGTCCACATACTTCCAATCACTTTCCTTCCAGCATTGACCCTTCGTCCAATCTCGCTCTCAATTGTACCATCTGCAGTAAACATTCTACCGAGATATACCAGCTCGTCCACTTGCTCCACAATTTCATCTTGCAGAGTAAATACTCTACTCTCCTTTCCACCTTCCCGATTGAACACCACAATCTTAGTTTTGTTCACATTTACCTTTAGTTCCATGCTCTCATAGACTGTATCAAACTTCCTCAGAGCGGTTTGCAGCTCATCCGCACTGTCATCTGCATACACCAGGAGTCGTACATTTACGTCAGCAACCATTACACCATTTGTATCGTTACATGCTTGTCTAAGACATTTATCCATGTATACATTGAACAACCACGGTGACATCACACAGCCTTGTCGCACTCCTTGCTCAATATTATGGTATTCACTCACACCTCCTCTCACCCTAACACATGCCAGACTACCGTTGTATACTGCCCTTATTCCATTTATTAGACCTTTATTCAC
Organism: Vesta saturnalis; assembly: GCA_036346205.1. Taxonomy (NCBI): domain Eukaryota; kingdom Metazoa; phylum Arthropoda; class Insecta; order Coleoptera; family Lampyridae; genus Vesta; species Vesta saturnalis. The sequence goes on from JARFJB010001971.1 coordinate 390,682, forward strand.
GCCATATTCATTTAATATTTCCCACAGCTTCTCTCTATTCACTCTGTCATATGCTTTCTCCAGATCTACAAACGCACAGTACAACTTCCTTTTTTACCTTTAAACACTTTTCGATCACCTGCTGGAGAGAGCAACCATCTGATCGACAAATCCTCTCCCTGGCATGAAGCCACCTTGCACATCCCACATCTTAGATTGTGTAGTTTCTCGTGCTCTATCAATCAATATTCTTCCAAATATTTTACCAGGTACGCTGAGCAAGCTTATTCCTCTGTAGTTCTTACAATCACTCTTGTTCCCCTTACCCTTATACAATAGTACAATGATCGCGCTCTTCCAATCACTCGGCACTTTTCCACACATAAGGCATACATTGAATAATTCACACAATCTTCGTATAAGCTTTGCACCATCATACTTGAGCATTTCACCAGTGATTTCATCTACGCCTGCTCCCTTGCCGTTTTTCAACCTTCCTACCGTTTTCTCTACATCATTTATCCCAACATCCTTCTCAGTTTCATTCATCATTTCTTCTATATTATCCTTATTTAACCCTTCAGTCTTACGTTCCTCACTACTGTACAGGTTTCCGAAATACTCTTGCCAGAATTTCCTCACTTCACAATCGTCCCATACTATTTTGTTTCTATCATTCATCACTCCTGCAGCATTCTGTTTTGGGCCACGTTTTGTATTTTTGACCCATTTCCAGAAGAGTTTTTTGTTTCCCTCAAAATCATTCTGCATTTTCTCTCCTTCCACAGCCATCACTTCCTCTTTACTTATTCTCACTGCCTCCTTTGCTTCGTTGTTTCTTAATCTATACACCTCATACAATCGTTTCTTCTCAGTCTCATTTTTTGCAGCAATCATTGCCATGTACGCATATTTTTTCTTACTTACTGCCTTTTTTACTGACTCATTTAAATGACGTAAAATTAATTGTTGTAAATAAAACTTTAAATCAAAATCCTGTTAATTATTTATCTTTATAGTAACGTTTTCTAACACTTTAAACATACTATAGGATACACACACGTATAAACCTTCCCAAAACAATCTGACAATTTTATTGAATTGAAATACATTTGGTTTATGTTTAAAACACGGTGGCAAGTACTGTACTTATGTTTTACCTTACCTTGATTGTATTATGAATGTATTCATTGCCAACTAAAATGTTTGAGTTGTTTTTCTTTTGTTTGGGTTTGGTTCAGACGTGAAAAGCGTCTGACCAAACAACCGACTGGACACTGCCGCAAGTTTGCATTGAGACGATACAGTGTCGACAATGTATTGAGGAGGTGCCCTGGATAGTTAATTTTCTAATTTTGTTAATCCGAACACATTAAGTTTCTGCAGTCAAATATTTCTTGTTTATTTTGATTCAGTAGGTATATTATATTCCTGATTCTGATTTCAGTTGTACGTTGTATACCGTTCGTTGCCTTGTACGCTTCCAATTTGTATCACTATTGTAACGCACCTGCATAGACGATAAGAAACTACCCGTATGCTAAAAACAACCAACGCGGTAAATATGAAAGCGTGCCGTTATCGTCTATTCAGTCGCCTAGCGATGAGTCACTCAGCATCTAGAATATTCCCGGTGCACACGATCTCCCGTCTAACTTTAATCTTTCGCACGATCCCGTCCGTGGAGAACGTTATATCATAGGGAGGCGCTAATCCCAGACATGAAGTCCCGTCCGGCGGAAAAATGTAATTGACGTGTTATATGCTTATCACTAGCTTCTTATTAAAAGTACATTAGGTATTTTTTAATAATGTTTCTAGAAATTCTGTATTTCCGGTGGAAAAATATAATTAACGTGTTATATGCTTATTTACTAGATGCATATTAAAAGTACATTAGGTATTTTGGAAGTTATATTTATAGTTATATTAGAAGTGCGGAAGCCATGCCCATAATCTACTCACCGAAAAAGTATTGAATCGACAAACGGTTAACAACGGTTTAAAACGAGAACGAGAAGAAGAAGTCTGTAGTGAAGAACTACCATCTAAACTGATTCACACCTTTTTGGAGACGTCGACTAATGTTTTGGATACTCTCAGTGTAAGGGACATCACTTACATAAGAAACAACATTAGCCGAAGTCAATCAAGAAAATTTCGAAAGTTGCCACGTAACACGCAAGCAGTGCACGATTATGTAGAATCGATGCAGTTCCACCTTAAGACTGTTTATAATGAGAATTTTTTAATCATTAATGACAAGATAAACAACATTATAGTGTTTTCCTGCAAAGGTAACATGGAACTTATGAACAAATAAAGACATTATTATTATTATTATTATTATGTGTAAATGTGACAAGTTTTACGTCGATGGTATATTTGATTATATTTGATTTTGTGCAACTGTTCACTATACATGTGTTTTTTAAACACGTATACATTCCTGTGGCATTTTGTTTGCCGAACAATAAACTGAAACATACCTATCGGAAGCTATATTCACGTCTATTAGTGAAAAATGTAACATAAGTAGAACAGAGACACCTTGGCCGCCATCTTGGATTTTGACGTCATAAGACAGCCTACGTGGGCGACCGCATTTTCAACCCCTATTTTTCTTTTCTTTTCGGAGGACTTTTTCAACCCTATTTTTTACACACCCACGTGTGAGACCGTATTTTCAACCCCTGCTGGAATTTTATCCCTAATTATTTTTTACATACACCCACGTGTGAGACCGTATTTTCGACCCTTTCTTTTCGAAGACCCTTTTCAACCCTAATTATTTTTACTCGCTTACGTATAGGACGTGTATTTTCACCCCTATTTTATGACAGCTCATGTGTAGGGCGCGTTTTTTCACCCTATTTTATGACAGCTCACGTATAGGACGCGTATTTTCTACCCTATGGTTTCTTTTCGAGGGTCAACCCTAATTAAAGCCTTTTTGGCACATGCTCACGTGGGGGGCTGGTCTTGGTGCTGGAGCTGGACCTAGAGCTGGACTTGGACTTGCACTTGGACTTGGGGTTGGTCTTAGGGTTATTTTTGATGGTCATCTAATTAAGGTCCTTTGGCTGTATTAAGAGCAGTGCCCCTGAAAGTTAGGCAAATGCACACACATACAATGTTGGAAATTGCATAATTAATAAGATATTATTATTAAAATTATCGATCCTATTGCTTTAAAATGGTGAAATGCTATTGGATGATCTTTTACCTATACGAGAACACGTTGTATTTCTAATAAGGAGGTTCTTGTAAGACACGTGTAGGGCTTCGCAACTTGTTTTCAGACCTTCGCCCCCTGACCGGAGATGGTGTGGGAACCTAACCTTATAAGACAATTGTAGAGCAGCCCCTATCGTGGCCCCCTTGATGCAATTGTATGAGGGTTCTAACTTAATCTTACAGCTGTAGGCCTTCGCCTCATCGTACAAAAATGTATTCTAATAAGGAGGTTCTTGTAAGACAAGACTTGTATCAGGGTCTCTGCCCTGGCCCTTTGAGTAAAAATTGATTTTAGCGCCGTCTAGTGGCGTATAGACTAATGAACATTTTCTATAATAGAAGCTGATAATGCACACCTCTCTCTTGCTCTATCTTGTTTCTTCCTCCCCCCTCTCTCTTTCTCACACACACAAACAAATCAATTAATTAATCAATCTCAAACAAATCACGCTCGATCACCAGATCAATCTCAATCAATCAACTGAAATTATGTCTTACAGTTCGCGGAAACCAGATTACAGTTCTAACTGAATACATTAAAGTCTAATTAAATATGATGGCCGTCTAAAATACCTCAACCATAAAAAAGACGTTTAGATTTATAAACATGTCCCTAGAGGCGATGTTAGAGCGTGGTTTGGTCAATACTTCAGATATCCCCCGAAGATAACCGATTCTACCCTAACATTGACGAGCGCGCTTGCACACAAGACCGTAGGCTAGCTGCGTACTTATTTCTCGTGTGTTTCGCTCTTTAAAGTGTAACTCATCGAGTGAGCATTATTATAATGTATTCTCCTGTTTATGAGCCAACATGGTTGAGCTGAATGTATCTCACATCCAAGGAGATGGTGATGGTTCACAGAAGAGAAAGAAGAGCGATGAGGTAGGGAAGAAGGGCGAATCTCAAATACACGATGATGATGACGACGAATCACGGTTCAAGAAGAAGAAAACCGATAAAGCATGTTATTAAATAATAATGATGTTTTGTTGTTTATAATAATAATAATAATAATATATTTTCAAACGTTAAGCTTTCCTTCAATTTTGTTAATAAACTTTTTTTTTCCTAACGGTGCTCCACCGTCTTGATTCATGTTTGAAGGTTTTACGAGTTTTCGCTTTTGCGTGTTTTTCTTGTGTTGGCGTGTTTTCGTATTTGCGTGATTTCGTTTTACGCGTTTTCGCATTTGTATGTCTTCGCGTTTGCGTATTTTTGTGTTAGCGTATTTTCGTGATAGCGTTTTTCGTTTGTGTGTTTTTGTGTTAGCGTGTTTTCGCTTTAGCGTGTTTTCGTGTTTGCGTGTTTTTGTGTTAGTGTGTTTTCGCGTTTGCGTGTTTTCACACTCTCGTGTGTGTGTGTGTGTGTGTGTGTGTGTGTGTGTGTGCGTGTGCGTGTGCGTGAGCGTGTGCGTGTGCGTGTGCGTGTGTGTGTGTGTGTCAGTGTGTGTGTGTGTGTGTGTGTGTGTGTGTGTGTGTGTGTGTGTGTGTGCGCGCTCGTGCGTGTGTGTGCATACGTGTGTGTGTGTGTGCGCACGTGCGTGCGTGCGTGCGAGCGTGCGTACGTGCGAGCGTGCGTGCGTTCATGCGAGCGTGCGTACGTGCGTGCGTCCAAGCGTGCGTGCGTGCGTGCGTACGGGCATGCGTGCGTGCAAGCGTGCGTACGTGCGTGTGCGTGCGGACGTGCGTGCGTGCGTACGTAAGGGCATGCGAGCGTGCTTGCGTACGTGCGTGTGTGAGAGCGTGCGTGTGTACGGGCGTGCGAGAGTGCGTACGTGCGTGCATGTGTACGGGCGTGCGTGCGTGCGTGCGAGAATGCGTGCGTGGGTGCGTGCGTGATTTCGTTTGATCCTCGTGCTAAAGCAGTGCTTTTCGATTGTATGTAGTTGTAGGCACTATTGTGTTGACTAAAAGCTATAATTGGAAACGCTACTTGCTATGTTCAGTCCTTGGAGTTATGTTTAATTAGCTTTTTGACAGATGCACTTATTTATGATAAGATCACTCTTGTATGTAAAATAATATAGAGGTGAAACTAACTAGCTAATGTGTTTTGCTGCTACACGTATCACTGTATTGAAGATTCTGTTTATGTATTAGAAAACGTACTACAGTCTCGAAACAGAATGCAGATAAATATTGAAGGAAATAAATACGGTACAACTTCTGCGAACGGACTGAAAGATTTGAAGCGTGTGCAGCATTTCCAGAGCCGTTGAAACCAGTTAATTTAGGGCTAACCTCATGTCCATGTAATAATAATAATAGTGTCTGATAAAAGCTGTCAGGGGTTATTAGCTACTTTTATAGGTTGTTACAATATAATCGTTCAAGGTGAAATGTGTGTGTGCGTGTGTGCGTGTGTGCGTGTGTGCGTGTGTGCGTGTGTGCGGGTGTGTGCGTGTGCGTTGTGTGCGTGTGTGCTGTGTGTGCGTGTGTGCGTGTGTGCGTGTGTTCGTGTGTGTGTGTTCGTGTGTGCGTGTGTGCTGTGTGCGTGTGTGCTGTGTGCGTGTGTCGTGTGTGCTGTGTGTGTGTGTGTGCGTGTGTGCGTGTGTGTGTGTGTGTGTGTGTCGTGTGTGCGTGTGTGTGTGTGCTGTGTGTGCGTGTGTGTGCGTGTGTGTGTGTGCGTGTGTGTGTTGTGCGTGTGTGTGCGTGTGTGCTGTGTGCGTGTGTGTGTGTCGGTGTGTCGTGTGTGCGTGTGTGCTGTGTGTGCGTGTGTGTGTGTGCGTGTGTGTGTGTGTGTGTGTGTGTTGTGTGTGCGTGTGTGTCGTGTGTGTGTGTGCTGTGTGCTGTTGTGCTGTGTGTGTTGTGCGTGTGTTGTGTGTGCGTGTATGTCGTGTTGTGTGTTTTGCGTGCGTTTGCGTTGCGTGTTTGCGTGTGCGTGTGCGTGTGTCGTTGTACATGTGCGTGTGTGATGTAATGCGAGTTCGATGCGTACTTGAAAGTAATTCTGCGTATTGTAATGTATATTTGTGAACGTAATTTAGAATAAATAGTTTATGTAAGTCTGAAGATTCAATTATTTAAAGTAATTTCTGTAGTTAGCAAAATTTTAAAATATTTGATAGTGTTTGATGTAAATTTTTGTAAGATACAAGATAGATTGTTAAATATTAGTTAAGTTCGGTTTTCTTAAGAATTACTTTCTAAAATACGTAATGGTTGTAATGTATTTTACAGTCTGTTTATATCAGCCATTCACAAATCGTATTTTATGATGAGATCACGTTGATATCTAAAAAAAATTCAGTTTTAACGTATTGGTACAGTTCGTATAGGATAATAAACTTCTAAAGGTAAGCGTATTATTTTTAATATATGATTTTACCTGATATTGCTAACAAAAATGTCGATAACAGGTTTTAAAATGTATTATTTGTATATAGGATGACGTCATAAGATCACTCTACAAAATAGCAGGTACGCACGTATTCGAGGATTTTAAACATGTAGTTATTGTTAATTCACGTATAATAATAAACCATTAAAACCTTTTGCCTTTTATTTCCATTGTAGCAGTTTGATATTCTTAAAACAAGTTAATTTAACTCTATGTTATATAAGTAATTATTACTTTCCGTTTTTTTTAATCGGATTTTTACAGCTGTTAATGACCACGTCACAATGAAACAATTTTGTGTGTATGTAATTGAACATGCAAATAAATCAGATATGATGTTCCGAATGTATAGGTGGTGACTGTTTAGAGAATCTGCCTATACATAAAGCATCATTGCATTAGGGTAGAAATTATTTATTATTTCACGTCATATTTAATTAGACTTTAATGTATTCAGTTTGAACTGTAATGTGGTTTCCGCAAACTGTAAGACATAATTTCAGTTGATTGATTGAGATTGATCTGGTGATCGAGCGTGATTTGTTTGAGATTGATTAATTAATTGATTTATTTGTGTGTGTGAGAAAGAGAGAGAGGGGGGGGGGGGGGAGAAACAAGATAGAGCAAGAGAGAGGTGTGCATTATCAGCTTCTATTATAGAAAATGTTCATTAGTCTATACGCCAGTAGACGGCGCTAAAATCAATTTTTACTCAAAGGGCCAGGGCAGAGACCCTGATACAAGTCTTGTCTTACAAGAACCTCCTTATTGGAATACATTTTTGTACGATGGGGCGAAGGCCTACAGCTGTAAGATTAAGTTAGAACCCTGATACAATTGCATCAAGGGGGCCACGATAAGGGCTGCTCTACACTTGTCTTATAAGGTTAGGTTTCCACACCATCTCCGGTCAGGGGGCGAAGGCCTGGGAACAAGTTGCGAAGCCCTACACGTGTCTTACAAGAACCTCCTTATTAGAAATACAACGTTTTCTCGTATAGGTAAAAGATCATCCAATAGCATTTGACCATGTTAAAGCAATAGGATCGATAATTTTAATAATAATATCTTATTAATTATGCAATTTCCAACATTGTATGCGTGTGCATTTGCCTAACCTCCAGGGGCACTGCTCTTAATATAGCCAAAGGACCTTAATTAGATGACCATCAAAAATAACCCTAATACCAACCCCAAGTCCAAGTTCAAGTCCAGCTCTAGGTCCAGCCCCAGCACCAAGACCAGCCCCCCACGTGAGCATGTGCCAAAAAGGCTTTAATTAGGGTTGACCCTTGAAAATAAACGATAGGGTAGTAAATACGCGTCCTATACGTGAGCTGTCATAAAATAGGGCGAAAAAACACGCCCTACACGTGAGCTGTCATAACATAGGGGTGAAAATACACGTCCCATACGTAAGCGAGTAAAAATAATTAGGGTTGAAAAGGGCCTTCGAAAAGAAAGGGTTGAAAATACGGTCTCACACGTGGGTGTGTAAAAAATAATTAGGGATGAAAATTCCAGCAGGGGTTGAAAATACGGTCTCACACGTGGGTGTGTAAAAAATAATTAGGGATGAAAATTCCAGCAGGGGTTGAAAATACGGTCTCACACGTGGGTGTGTAAAAAAAGGGTTGAAAAAGTCCTCCGAAAAGAAAGCATTGAAAATAGGGGTTGAAAATGCGGTCGCCCACGTAGGCGGTCTTGTGACGTCAAAATCCAAGATGGCGTCTAGTGTCCCAGGAGGCGGGGCTTGTGAGGTAAAAAAAGTGGTGGGGCAAGTGTCTGTCTACTACTAACATATTGGGATATTCATGGAAACCAAAACAATGTGTATGTGGCTTTGAAGTTAGTATTAATAACGCTATAACAGAAGTATTTCCTGAAGCGCAAATAATTGGATGTGATTCCATATTTCTCAGGATTGGTTTAGAAAAATTCAACAATTTGGATTAGTGGTGGAGTATAGAGACAAGACATCACCAATTGGCAAGTGGCTACATCATTTATTTGGTCTACTTTTCCTTCCTCCAGAAGAAGTCGGAGTTTGTTTTGTTTTAGATTTTTGGAAGACGCACCTGTTGATAAATGAGGGACAAAATTCTCAGACTATATCACTACAACATATATATCAGAGGACTCTATTTTTCTACCAATCATATGGGTTAAGGATTCTGTCGAAATGACTCGTACAACTAATATATGCGAGTCATTTCACCCCAAATTTAATAAGTATTGCTTCACACCCCATCTAAATATAAATTCATTTATTGCTGCATTAAAAAACACGCAAAAAGATTCTTATATTAAAATCAATTCAGCAAATAGTGGAGAAATAATCAAACTGAGAAAAGAAACTTTAGTAAATTACAAATTTTGCCTCAGAAAAACATTCTCAATACCAAATGTGGTTAATTTCTCGATATAATTTTGTTAAATGTGTAGCTTATAAGTGGAGTTTTTGTAACACTGACTAGGTTTCATTATTTATGTTTGCATATAATATATCTTTAAATAAAAAATGCTTTTTTTTGCAAGATTTTCTTTTTTCCGTTATATTAACGTAGTTGTGCAGTTTCACCCTCAATAGTTACATACAAACGGGAGTTAATGTGCGCGATTGAATAATTAAACATACTGATAAGGACTTGGACGGGAGATCGTGTGAGGGATTGTAGACTGTGACGTCACTCTACCGATTAGACGGGACTTCGAGTGCGCTCAATATTCCTTCTAGATTATTCCATCTATGCTTATTTATATATAAAAAGGAACCGATCCAGAGATGATTCATTGTGAATTTAGTCATCGTGCAGTATTGAATATAAATTAGAATTGTACTGGATAAATTAAAAGCTTAATTGTTAATTATTTAATCGTTATTCGCAGTGCGTAAGATTTTCGTGTTAACATTTGTGTTTGTATTAAATAAATTACGTAACGTTTCCATCGTTATTAAAAACGTAACACTATTATAGTTTTTTAATTTTTAAATTCAATAATGAGTGAACATCAGAAAAAATTAAGTGGTGCGCAGTATAAAAAACTTGCTGATGGAAAACGCAAACAGTAAGAAAATGTTTTGAATACAACTGAAAGATAATAACACTATTTCAGTTTACAAGCGCCTGCAATGACTATTTATTATCCCAAGAAATCAATCAGCACATGTTCGATGATTTTTCAGCAACGATAACAAAAACTGTTGTAGCAAACAATCCTAAAGTTGGTTCAGCGTTCCTTGAATAAAAGTGTGTTTCGTCTAAAATTAAACAATGGTGAAAAACAGTTACGAAAATGTTTAACATATTCTTCTTCGAAAGAAAACGTATTTTGTATGCCATGCCATCTTTTTGGTTGAATTTCAAAAATAGCAACAGTAGGTATCAACGACTGGAACAATGTAAATAGAATATTAAATCTTCACGAAATATCTCGCGAACACTCCAAATGTCAAATATTATTACATAGAAAAAATAGTGCTGGTACGGACAGAATAGACTCATTATTTTGTGAACAAATTAAAAGTCAAACTGAGTATCGGAAAAATGTGTTGCAAAGGATAGTTTGTAACGATTTCATTCCACACAATTCCATTGTCAATATTTAAATTTTGTACATGCATACGCCAACTTACGATAGAATAGTCATATAAAAAAAATGACAATAAAGAAGGCACTACAAAAAAAAAAAATGAGGAGCGTTGTCTAAATAAATATTGGGAAAAGACGATTTTTTTGAAAAAGTAAACGTTGAGTTTACGATTACCAAAGTTTACTTCGCATTATCGCGGAATTTGATTATTAAGAGTTTGGTGAACTTTAATTAAGTCATTTTGATTGGAAGGTCTTCTTAACAAGGCGTAAGTTACATATTTTTTAATTACCCAAAACTAATTACAATCCCTTAGCTTTTGTCCGTACTTCTCGTCTCAGATTTATTTGATACGAAATATTGAATTTCTAAGCTACCAGAATCTTGGGAAACATGATAATAGTCGTGTAAGTTTGTTTGAAAAGCATGCTGGTAGTTAGAGTATTATTATTGGAAATGCCAACGACGAATTTTACTTAATTAATGACAAAGTATATATTAAGAACTGGATAATATACTTGGGGATTTTCATAGTTAATGTCGGATAACACCTGGGAGCGGAACCTGCTACAGATAAGTGTTTCTCCATTTTATTCCGCAAATCAAAATATTTGTTAATTTAGTTACAAACAGTATAACTGAGATTTTATGTTTTGTTTGACTTTCAATTTAATTTATAGCTTTTTTGATCACTGTGCTTAGTTTTGAATTATCATTTTACATACTTTCCACTTTAAAAATTACAAGTAATATTTAAGTTCAACTTGTTAATTATAAATTTATAATAAACTAACGATCTGTACCATTTAATTTGTCATAGTTAAAAAAAAAAGAAAGCCGGTGAAAAATGTGAGATTATACGATCGTATATTCATTTCCTTTTGTGCACCCTTAATTGTAAAATTACCATAATTATTTGGATAGCATGAGTGTTACAGTAGTTAACAAATTTCATTAAATAAATGTAAAGTGATAAAATTTACTGATTTTCGATTATTATTAAAATTGAGATACACTCCCGATAGGCTTATTGGCACGAACCCAGCATAAGTTACCCGTTTACATCTCATATTATTATTCGTTATTATTATAACCAACACTGATGGTTATAAAGTGGCTAACGTGCCTCGATTTTTAGTGATCTCGATGTAAATGTTTCTTTTGAATTCAAATAATACATACTTACCATTTTATTTTTTTAAGAATTTCATCATGAATGTTAACGCTTTAAGAGCGGATGAATTATCGATTGACAATCGCGAGAAGTTAGTAGAAGACGTTAACCAGCTCTCTGATCTGTATTACACAATAAAACAAAAATTGCATGCGGCATATAACAAAAATTCAAGGTCTTATAATCTTCGTAAAAGACCATTAAAATTTAAAAAAGGCGAGGCAGTCTGGAAACGTAATTACACCCTGTCAGATGCCAGTAAGGATTACAACAAAAAATTGGCTCCAAAATACCAGAAGTGTACCGTTAGAGAAGTTACAGGAAATCTAACTTATCGGTTATTTAGCAAAGACAGTAAAGATATCGGAGTTTGGCACATAAAGACCTTAAGCCTTATTATACAGACGAAAATCCGATTAATTAGTTTAAGATAATATTATAGGTTAATTTAAGTTAGATTAGTATAGGATTTCAGTAGGATCATCGGATAAAATTTTTTAGATTGGAAGACGTGTGCAGATCCTAGTATGTACACACTAAACAAAATGCGTTGTAGGATCGAAGATTTATTTTTGTTTAACTTATCTCTGATCGTTAGTTACGCTAGTAACATGATTGACACAATTAGTTGTAGTTCGTGTCGGACGAAGGCTACTGCAATGAATTATTGCACATCACAATTTTCGTAATACCAATTTATTGGGCTAGGTTCCCTCGGTATCTTCCTGTAGACTATTGGATATAGGTGATAATTGTTCACCAGGGAGAAAAGACTTCAAGGACATATGAATCGGTTTACGGTTTTAATTACCTTGAACGACTTCCAATTTTCGTGAGGTTCTTTCAAATTCTTTAATATTAAAGTATGAATGAGAAATTAGGTTTAAGATAGATTAAGGTTATTTAGGATTTTTTTGGTCTAATTTTGTCTGCTCAATAGGTTGCTTTACCTAAACGTAGTAAGTTCAGTAATTTACATGGTCCATACTTCGATTTTCCCATCGTTTAGACAGGTATCCCACCACCGTGGTTTTGTCTTGGTAGGGGGCAGTGTAACGATTTCATTCCACACAATTCCATTGTCAATATTTAAATTTTGTACATGCATACGCCAACTTACGATAGAATAGTCATATAAAAAAAATGACAATAAAGAAGGCACTACAAAAAAAAAATGAGGAGCGTTGTCTAAATAAATATTGGGAAAAGACGATTTTTTTGAAAAAGTAAACGTTGAGTTTACGATTACCAAAGTTTACTTCGCATTATCGCGGATTTGATTATTAAGAGTTTGGTGAACTTTAATTAAGTCATTTTGATTGGAAGGTCTTCTTAACAAGGCGTAAGTTACATATTTTTTAATTACCCAAAACTAATTACAATCCCTTAGCTTTTGTCCGTACTTCTCGTCTCAGATTTATTTGATACGAAATATTGAATTTCTAAGCTACCAGAATCTTGGGAAACATGATAATAGTCGTGTAAGTTTGTTTGAAAAGCATGCTGGTAGTTAGAGTATTATTATTGGAAATCAACGACGAATTTTACTTAATTAATAACAAATATATATTAAGAACTGGATAATATACTTGGGAATTTTCATAGTTAATGTCGGATAACACCTGGGAGCGGAACCTGCTACAGATAAGTGTTTCTCCATTTTATTCCGCAAATCAAAATATTTGTTAATTTAATTACAAACAGTATAACTGAGATTTTATGTTTTGTTTGACTTTCAATTTAATTTATAGCTTTTTGATCACTGTGCTTAGTTTTGAATTATCATTTACATACTTTCCACTTTAAAATTACAAGTAATATTTAAGTTCAACTTGTTAATTATAAATTTATAATAAACTAACGATCTGTACCATTTAATTTGTCATAGTTAAAAAAAAAAGCCGGTGAAAAATGTGAGATTATACGATCGTATATTCATTTCTTTTGTGCACCTTAATTGTAAAATTACCATAATTATTTGGATAGCATGAGTGTTACAGTAGTTAACAAATTTCATTAAATAAATGTAAAGTGATAAAATTTACTGATTTTCGATTATTATTAAAATTGAGATACACTCCCGATAGGCTTATTGGCACGAACCCAGCATAAGTTACCCGTTTACATCTCATATTATTATTCGTTATTATTATAACCAACACTGATGGTTATAAAGTGGCGCAAAACAACGTGGGGCCTCGATTTTTGGAGTGATCTCGATGTAAATGTTTCTTTTGAATTCAAATAATACATACTTACCATTTTATTTTTTTAAGAATTTCATCATGAATGTTAACGCTTTAAGAGCGGATGAATTATCTTATGAACTTCGGTGGAGAAATATTAATCCGAGGGTATGAATGTCGATGCAAAACGTAGATCCTTCGTGCTAAAATTGCACTAGAAAAATTAATGTTTCTTTAATTGCATCTTATACACCCGTTGTCTTTGATATAACACTAGAACTCGATGTTTGCGACAAAAAAGTGAGTGAATTAGGGTCGTTAGTAAATAATTATATTCAGTCTCCGAATATTTCTGAATACAGTAAGTTAAATACCAGACTATCTCATATTTTTACTCGTTTAAACAGATTAGAACCCTCTGATGATAATCTTCAACAAGAACATACCAAAATATGTTCAGAATGCCTTGATTTAATTGAACTCTTAAATAATACGGCAGAAAACCTTGATGATAATAGTGACCCGGATAGTATACGCATTTCTCAGGATTACTTACAAAATGAAATCCTCTCGCGAACTCTACCACCGCTAGAACACGTGTATCATTTTCCGACCCTATTAGTCAACAATACCCTCCTGGCGAGAATGATTACCTAACCCGTACATCACCTTCTCATAATGAAGCACCCTTACCTGACCTTCATAATTTGCGGCAAGAACTAGATCGTATGCAATTTCCGCATAATATTTCTTATAGATCGGATGCTGTTAAGTCAATTCCAGTGTGCAAGTGGAATTTAACTTTTACTGGCGATACATCCGTAACTGGTGTTAATTCATTTTTACAAAGAGTCGAGGAGCTGCGAGTTGCTCGAAACGTTTCAACCTCACAACTTTTCGATAGTGCAGTTGATTTATTTTCGGGATCAGGTTTAGTTTGGTTTAGGGCAATTCGTAACCGAGTTAATACTTGGGAACAATTAGTGAATAAACTCCGCTCAGATTTCCTCCCAATTGATTTCGATGAAGTATTGTGGGACGAGATTAAACGTCGTAAGCAAGGTTCAGATGAGAGGCCTACAATTTTCATAGCCGCTATGGTTAACTTATTTGATAGATTACAGGAACATCCTACGGAAGACAAACAACTTAGGTATATTCTTCGCAATCTACAACCTTATTATGCAACTCAGTTAGCTTTAACCAATATTATTTCTTTTGACCAATTAATTTCTTTGTGCAAAAGGTTAGAGGAAACAAAACTACAAAACGCCCGCTACCGCAACCCTTCTATTGCCAGCTACATTCAATTAGAACCAGATTTAATGTACAAACCTGCTATGAGTTCTAAAAAAACTGAGGTTTGCGCGACCAAAGTAGCATCTCCAAAAACTAACGTGTCAGGACCTAAAAATTCTTACCCCGCTAAAAGATATTTTAATAGAGTCAACCCGGAATTAGTCTGCTGGAACTGCCAAGACAAAGGGCATACGTTCAGAACCTGCCTTTCCGAAGAAAAGAAAGTTTTCTGTTTCGTTTGTGGACATCCCGATGCTTACTTTTCAAAATGTCCTCGTTGTAACCCAAAAAACTTGTAAAGGGGAGGAAGTCTTTCGGTCGCTTTACTCCTACTGATGAACATCTACAGACTGATAGTATACAATGGAACTTTTGGTTAAAAACTGTATATGAATTTTATAAACAACCTGTCACAATTTCTACAATGTTTTCCCATACAAATAATGATAATCGCCCTTACGTGACTGTTAGCATTTTTCAAACTCAAATAAAATCTCTTTTTGATTCTGGTGCAAACCAAACAATTTTAGGAAAGTTAGGTATTTTCTTAATTAAGGAATATGACCTCCGTTTAATAAGAACTTTCGGTACCAAATCGTTAAAAACCGCTGATGGTCAATACCAAAATGTTTTGGGAACCGTTAAGTTACCCATCACTATTGAAGATGTGACTAGAACTATAGATGCACTTGTTTCCGATAGTATAGAAGCTAGTCTGATTCTTGGTATAGATTTTTGTTACAGTTTCGGTATAAAAACAGATTTTTCTCGAGACAGTTTCTTTGTTTCAGAATCATTCTCTTTACAAAATGTTCAGGGGATTGAAGATTTGGACCCTAAACAGTCAATTATTCTTTCACACACCGTCGAATTATTCAGAGAAATTTCCTGTCCAATTTTGGGCAAAACAAATAAAATAATACATAAAATAGATACTGGCGACGCCTGTCCTATAAAACAGCGATACTTCCCTTTATCACCGGCTATGCAAGTTCATGCTGACAGAGAGATCGATAAAATGTTATCGATGGGAACGATACGTCCTTCTACGTCACCTTGGTCTTCGCCTATGCTGTTAGTAAAAAAGAAAGATGGAAATTATCGCCTTTGTTTCGACGGTAGGAAACTAAATGCCGTTACTAAAAAAGACGCGTACCCGCTTCCCTATCTTTCTTCTATTCTGGATAAATTAAGGGATGCCAAATATATTAGTTCTATCGATCTTAAGCAAGCATTCTACCAAATCCCTCTTCACGCTGATTCGTGCGAAAAAACGGCATTCACTGTACCTCGACGTGGACTATTTGAATATACTGTCATGCCTTTCGGTATTGTAAATGCACCGCGACGCAACAACGTCTTATGGACCTCATATTCGGACCTTTAATAGGAGAAAACCTGTTTGTTTACCTTGATGATATAATTTTAGTCTCTTCCACTTTTGATGAGCATATTAACATGCTGAAGGAGATTTATTTTCGATTAAAAAAACGCCAACCTAACCATCAATTTCGATAAGTGTGAGTTTTGTAAACCCTCTTTAACCTACTTGGGCTATGTTGTTGATAAGGATGGATTACACACGGATCCCAAGAAGATTGAGGCTATTACTGAATATCCCCGTCCAAAAACAGTAACCGAAATAAAGCGATTTCTTGGTATGAGTTCTTGGTTTCGCAGATTTGTTCCCAACTTTTCCACAGTCGTTGCACCCATTTCTAATCTTATCAAAGGAAAATTCAAGAGCCAACCTATTGAATGGAATGAGGAAGCTGAACAAGCATTTGTTAGGATAAAGTCTTTACTGACTTATTCGCCCATTTTGTCAAGCCCGGATTTTAGTAAACCTTTTATTCTGCAATGCGACGCTTCTAATTACGGCGTTGGTAGCATTTTGAGTCAAGGAGAAGGTGACGAAGAAAAAGATAATTGCTTACGCTTCTCGAACGTTAAGCAAGGCGGAGCGAAATTACTCAGTGACAGAGAGAGAGTGTCTTGCAGTTTTATTCGCCATAGAAAAGTTTCGAGGATACATTGAGGGTACTCACTTCACTGTCTATACAGATCATTACTCTCTGCTATGGTTGAACAACATTAAAGAACCCACGGGGCGATTAGCCAGATGGAGCGTAAAAATGTCTCAATATACGTTTGACATCAAACATAGAAAAGGAAAGCATAACCTGGTTCCTGATGCCTTGTCTAGAGCTCCAGTTGAAATTTATTCCTTACAACTAGAAGAGTGCGATCTCGATGCATGGTATAAGAAAACGTTAACGAAAGTAATCGAAGATCCCCATAAATATCCTGACTGGCGAATAGATGAACATAGACTTTATAAGTTGGTGCCTAATAAACATAATATTACGTCGAACTTAATTGAATGGAAGCAAGTTGTGCCTAGTTCACGGAGAAGCGAACTAATCAAAACATTTCATGATGACCCTATATCGGCTCATTTTGGTATTACTAAAACATTCAACAAACTATGTGAGCAATATTACTGGCCAAAGATGAAGATTGATGTTATTAGGTATGTAAAACGATGCGAGATATGTGCTGCCAGCAAATCTTCCAATTTTGCTAGACCAGGATTTATGGGAAAAGAGAAAAAAGTTAGTTTCCCTTTCCAGTGTCTATCTATTGATCTTATGGGTCCTTTTCCACGTTCAGGAAACGGAAACACAATGCTATTAGTGGTTACAGATTGGTTTACTAAATTTACTCTTGTACGAGCTATCCGTCGAGCTACCGCTAAATCTATTATAACGTTTCTTGAGAACGATGTTTTCCTTATTTTGGCGTCCCACAAATATGTATGATAGATAACGGTCCCCAGTTCATTAGTTCGGAATTTAAGAAGTTTATGAAACAATACGCTGTTCAACAAGTGTGGTATAATGCGTCTTATCACCCCAAGTCAATTTTGTTGAGCGTGTAAATCGTGTAATAGGAACAGCTATTCGTTCATACGTAAAAGAAAATCACAAATTATGGGATGTGGAGATTTATAAGATAGCTCATGCGATAAGAAATGCAGTACACGATGTTACCGGTTACACCTTCTTTCTTGAATTTTGGAAGATCTGTGCCTATCTCTGGTTCGTATTATGGGAAACTAAGTAATTTGAAAGAAGAAGAATTATCTATTGACAATCGCGAGAAGTTAGTAGAAGACGTTAACCAGCTCTCTGATCTGTATTACACAATAAAACAAAAATTGCATGCGGCATATAACAAAAATTCAAGGTCTTATAATCTTCGTAAAAGACCATTAAAATTTAAAAAAGGCGAGGCAGTCTGGAAACGTAATTACACCCTGTCAGATGCCAGTAAGGATTACAACAAAAAATTGGCTCCAAAATACCAGAAGTGTACCGTTAGAGAAGTTACAGGAAATCTAACTTATCGGTTATTTAGCAAAGACGGTAAAGATATCGGAGTTTGGCACATAAAAGACCTTAAGCCTTATTATACAGACGAAAATCCGATTAATTAGTTTAAGATAATATTATAGGTTAATTTAAGTTAGATTAGTATAGGATTTCGAGTAGGATCATCGGATAAAATTTTTTTAGATTGGAAGACGTGTGCAGATCCTAGTATGTACACACTAAACAAAATGCGTTGTAGGATCGAAGATTTATTTTTGCTTAACTTATCTCTGATCGTTAGTTACGCTAGTAACATGATTGACATAATTAGTTGTAGTTCGTGTCGGACGAAGGCTACTGCAATGAATTATTGCACATCACAATTTTCGTAATACCAATTTATTGGGCTAGGTTCCCTCGGTATCTTCCTGTAGACTATTGGATATAGGTGATAATTGTTCACCAGGGAGAAAAGACTTCAAGGACATATGTATCGGTTTACGGTTTTAATTACCTTGAATGACTTCCAATTTTCGTGAGGTTCTTTCAAATTCTTTAATATTAAAGTATGAATGAGAAATTAGGTTTAAGATAGATTAAGGTTATTTAGGATTTTTTTGGTCTAATTTTGTCTGCTCAATAGGTTGCTTTACCTAAACGTAGTAAGTTCAGTAATTTACATGGTCCATACTTCGATTTTCCCATCGTTTAGACAGGTATCCCACCACCGTGGTTTTGTCTTGGTAGGGGGCAGTGTAACGATTTCATTCCACACAATTCCATTGTCAATATTTAAATTTTGTACATGCATACGCCAACTTACGATAGAATAGTCATATAAAAAAAATGACAATAAAGAAGGCACTACAAAAAAAATGAGGAGCGTTGTCTAAATAAATATGGAAAAAAGACGATTTTTTTGAAAAAGTAAACGTTGAGTTTACGATTACCAAAGTTTACTTCGCATTATCATGGATTTGATTATTAAGAGTTTGGTGAACTTTAATTAAGTCATTTTGATTGAAAGGTCTTCTTAACAAGGCGTAAGTTACATATTTTTAATTACCCAAAACTAATTACAATCCTTTAGCTTTTGTCCGTACTTCTCGTCTCAGATTTATTTGATACGAAATATTGAATTTCTAAGCTACCAGAATCTTGGGAAACATGATAATAGTCGTGTAAGTTTGTTTGAAAAGCATGCTGGTAGTTAGAGGATTATCATTGGAAATGCCAACGACGAATTTTACTTAATTAATAACAAATATATATTAAGAACTGGACAATATACTTGGGAATTTTCATAGTTAATGTCGGATAACACCTGGGAGCGGAACCTGCTACAGATAAGTGTTTCTCCATTTTATTCCGCAAATCAAAATATTTGTTAATTTAATTACAAACAGTATAACTGAGATTTTATGTTTTGTTTGACTTTCAATTTAATTTATAGCTTTTTTGATCACTGTGCTTAGTTTTGAATTATCATTTTACATACTTTCCACTTTAAAAATTACAAGTAATATTTAAGTTCAACTTGTTAATTATAAATTTATAATAAACTAACGATCTGTACCATTTAATCTGTCATAGTAAAAAAAAAGAAAGCCGGTGAAAATGTGAGATTATACGATCGTATATTCATTTCTTTTTGTGCACCTTAATTGTAAAATTACCATAATTATTTGGATAGCATGAGTGTTACAGTAGTTAACAAATTTCATTAAATAAATGTAAAGTGATAAAATTTACTGATTTTCGATTATTATTAAAATTGAGATACACTCCCGATAGGCTTATTGGCACGAACCCAGCATAAGTTACCCGTTTACATCTCATATTATTATTCGTTATTATTATAACCAACACTGATGGTTATAAGTTGCTGTAGTAAAAAAGTTGTCATTTAGTGGTTTACCTTTTAGGGGAAGCATAGAAAACTTTGGGGCTCTGAAAAATGAAAATTACATGATGTATTTAGAACGTATCTGAGAGTTCGACTCCTTTTTAGCAAAACACATCAGAATGTGTACACCCTGGCAGTGGCAAAACGCCTTATTTATCGTCAACAATCTGTAATGAATTTATTGAATTGATGTCACGAGAAGTTTTAAATTACATAATTCGAGGAATTCATAATTCAAAATATTACAACAATATTGTCGACTCTACACCTGACTTTGCCCACATAAACCAATTACACATCATTATACGATATTTTCAGATAAACGGAAAACCTGTGGAGCGGTTCATTGGATTTTTGCCGAACGTGGGTCATAAATCAGAACAAATAGAACATGCGTTATTATCAAAATTGAAGGATCTTAACATGGAATTAATAAATTGTCGTGGTCAATTTTATGCCAACGCTAATAACATGTCAGGGGTTTACACCGGCTTGCAAGCTCGCATTATGAAACGTATCCATGTGCTTACTATCTTCCTTGCACGGCACACCCTTTGAATTTAGTAGGGGTGTGTGCAACGAAATATGTTAAAGAAGCTGTTACATTTTTCGATGCTTTGCAACATTTATATACTTTTTTCTCAGCTTCTAGTCGTCGATGGGAAACTTTACAATCAAACTGAAAAAATAATGCTAAAGTTCCAAAACGAGTTGATGGGCACGTTGGTCTTCACGACATGATGTCGTAATTAGTTTGTGTGAAAATTGGAATGAATATTTGCAAACTTTAACAGAAATCATGGGAAATTTATCTGAAAAGCCAACCACACGTATAGAAGCAACTGGAATAAAACGACAACTGCGCCGTTTCGAATGCTTCTTTATGAGTGTATTTTAGGAAGTGTTATTAGAACGTTTTCACAAAATCAATAAAAGTCTTGAATCCGTTGCTATCGATACCGGCGATATAACGCAGCTCTTTTCCTCTTGAATTCGGTTTCTAAAGTCCTTAAGATCTGAAGACATGTTTACAACTTTTATTAACAAGGCAAAAGAGGAATCGTATGAAGATGAACAGCAACGAAGTCGAAAACGGAAACTCTTTTCAGATGAAAGCCGAGATGGCGAAATTACTCTAACTGGACAGGAAAAATTAAGAACTGAGGCATTTTATGCTATTTTGAAACGAGTTGTGATGGAACTAGACAAAAGAGCTGCAGCATATGAAAATGTTTTTCAGAAATTTTCATTTCTCTTCTCTTTAAATCAATGTTCACAACAAACGTTAATTCAGGAATGCGATTATCTCCAAGAAATTTACAATGATGATTTGGAAGATTCCTTTTCAACGGAATTTTTGCACTTTTGCGGATTTTTAAAAGAAGAGACTTCAGAAAAAGGGAAAATATCCGACTTATTATATTTAATTCGATCCCAAAATCTACAAACAAATGCAGAAATTGTGTGACGCATACTCAAGTTGAGACCTCATAAACACAAAGTAGAAATTAGTTAACGAGTCGGCATTTGAAAATTTCTACAAATGAACTCCAACAGTTTAAGGCATCATTAATTACAAAATTTATGTAGTTCTTAAAATCGAGCTTGTCGTCTAGTATAACTCCTAAATCTTTGATAGACAGCGAGGAAGAAGTTCATGGCCAAACTTATAGTGATACATGATAGAATCTTTCTTACGTGTAAGTAAGATAACGTTGCACTTAGACACATTTAAGTTGAGGCTGTGTTCAACGCACCAATTATTAATGACATTAAGCTGGTTTTGCAAAAATAAGCAGTCTCTGATAGAGCTAATAGGTATAAATAATTTGAGGTCATCTGCAAACATTAGTTTATTTGATCTAATCGTATCTAAGAGGTCATTGATGAACACAAGAAACAGTAGTGGTCCTATATTCGATACTTGAGGTACTCCTGAAGTAGCAAGGAATTTTTTAGAGTTATGACCGTTATATATTACTTTTTGCACTCGCTTAGTTAAGTAGGACGACATGATCTTTAAAAGATTATGGCTACACCCCAGTGCATCAAGTTTACTCAACAGCAGTTGATGATCAACTCGATCAAAGGCTTTTGAGAAATCGGTGCATATAACGTCAATTTGTTCTCGATTATCGATAATAGGCGTAACATAGTGCATAAAAGAAGCCAAATTAGTAACTATAGAACGCTTAGATATAAATTCATGCTGGAATGGAGATATAGATTTAGGCAGCATAGGACAAATTCGGTTATAAAGCACCATTTCAAAGACTGTTGCAAAATTACTTAATACAGCAATAGGCCGATAATTTTTAATTTCAGGTGACAGATTTTAGTCACCCTGGAAGGGTGCAGGTTCTAAATATTAAATTGAATAGTATCCGTGGCGGGAAGCTAAAGATGGGAGCACAATATTTTAGTAAGGAACTGGGAAGTAAATTAACACCAGCAGTTTTAGAGTTTTTTAATTTTTTTAAAGACTGTTTAATTTCATTTTCGGAAAACTTCGATAGTGAGATGCAGGTACTGGAGTGTAAAATGTTTTGACCAGCAGTAAAATAATGATTTGTAGATGCCGAATGAGTAGAACTAAAGAAAGATGCAAAACCATTCTAGAGCTACCTGTTTTAGACGGGATATATTTCAAAATAATTTTGAATCAGAAGAAATTGAGTCCTCTACATATCGTAGGTAAGCTTTATACGCTGCAGATATTTGGGACTTCATTAGAAGGCGCAATCGCTTCAATTCCTCATGGTACGATTCGCAATAATATTTTTTAAATTTACGGTGGTATTTCGGCTTGAGCCTGATTTAAATAATTTCTTTAATTTAGGATACTTAGGTTTAGATGGTTTAAAGCGAGGCACGTGCTCATTCAAAATTGAAGTTAAGATTTTAAAGAATTCGGATACAACTGCGTTAACTTCAGAATAGTGGTTAAGAAATGACCAGTTACTATTGTAAGCCTATCATACGGAAGGGAAACGTTTACGCTGTTGAAGTTATAATGTTTGTTGCGTGCATTCTCAGTGAAAAGATGCTTAGCTTTCTTAATTGAAAGAACAATGAGAAGCACGGGATGGTGGATGTCTTCGTTAACGATAGGGACGTTTTCATGCAAAACCTCACATGTTTGATTAGATATAACTAAATATAATATTAAACATGAAAATTAATAATTTGTTAAATTGCATAAGTTCGTAAAAGCTCACAAAATTGTTTATTTACAAAGATTTTAGATCAGTGCCATTATCATTATCATAACGGGAACTATTAAAATCACCTACCATCATTAACTTTACTATGTCAGTCCATGGAACGGATGTAAAGTTGGATGGATTAAGTTGAATAGCAGGAATGTAACTTTTAATTGCTAATAACACCCCACTACCACGTACTCTATCAACTTCACTAAATTTGCGATCACTTCTGTAAACATTATAGTTATTCGGGAAGAATTTACTACTGGTAACATCCTCAGATAGCCACGTCTCCACTGAGCATAAAGTGTCTTATTCTTGGCAACTGACTACAGTTTGATTTTCTTTAGCACAGTGTGTTGTACTATCCGTCGTAGGACCTCTACATCTCTTTTATTTAGATTATTAGGTCACCTTTCAATCTCAATTGCTGCACGTATAATCATTTCTTGTAGAGTGTATGTCGGTGTTATCAATCTTATTTCATTAGTGTTTACGTAATGACCGTGTCTATATGATGCTTATCTAGTTTTATTTAGTTCTCTTGTGTTTAATTTATGTTCTGAGGCCTTGCCATGAATCTTTCTGCCTCTTTTTCCCAGATACATTATTGCATTTGACCAATATTTAAATTTGTAGAGTGACGTATAAGTTGTTGAAAGGTGATATGTAGTTTGACGGTTTAGACGTATTAAAAACATTACACATTTCCAAACTTACGTTTTTAACAACAGTTAACGATTTCATTTATTCCGATTGGTATGTGTTTAAAATTTGTTTACATATGCCAAATTACAAGTCTTAAAATAATTAATAAAACAAATTTTCATTTTCGTGTTTTAATCAACGTACTTATAATTGAATTCTAAAAGTAATTGAAAAAAAGTATAATGAGAGTTATAAAATAGATTACAGTTACATAATATCTACAATTCAGTTGAATTTTTGTTTAATATTGCATATAGTTTTGATATTAATTAATTTACTAGTGCAAAAAACAGCTACGTGACCCATAACACGTTGATATGAATAATAACTTAATTATTGATGTGAGGCATGATATTGTGATTGGTTTCAGCAATTCTTGTACTTATGTATATTAAATTTCGCAACAAAAAAGGAACGTGAGTTCAAGCAGGAACTTGGCGTTTGTTCAATAGAACTCGTGAATAAAATCATGTGAAATGAATAATTTGGCGCGTGGTTTTCCTTACTTCATTAAACGTTCTTTAATTAAATAAATAGATTAACGTTTTCATACTATATTTATATTAATTCTTAAATGAATCAAGGAAACATTTTATCGTATAAAAATGATGACTATCTAGAATGTATACATTTGTGTTTTATTTACTTTTTTGTGTGAATTAATTTTTTAAATCATAAATATTTGTGTATGCTACATGGTAATTCATTAATTCAAAGAAATATAAAACTACTAATGTATTATACATACATGGATCAGAATCGTGATTTAGATCTTGTCGGTTAGGCGTCTATGGTCAACTGGAAAAACCATGCGGCCTAGAAAATAATTCGGATATCGACTTAAAAATACACAATACTTGATTGTATATGATTTACGCTGTAATAACTTACCGTGACTTTATCAAAAACGAAAATATGCATCAATTAATAGTCTTATTCACACGGTTACAGGAAGCAAAACAAAGTAGCACCACATCAATAAAACAATTTAAGAGTGCTTACGAAACACTGGTTAATTAATTAAAGGACTCCAGTTCGTACGACTGAGCTATTTCCCATCTTAGTCCATTATATGGCATTATTAGACGCAAATTTTATGTTTATTATTTTATATCTCTATAAAGCACGTTTATTGGATGTTTAATTTATGTAGGTATTCTACATGAAAACACTCAATTACTCATATTAAATATGTGTAGGATTTTGTATACTAGGTTAGATTAGTGAGGGTGGGTAGTTGTGTGATTGCATGTATACGTATCTAGATCTGTGACTTTTGGTGGTGAGCAATCTAGAAGATGCGGAGCACAATCGATGTAATGATGTTTCCTTTCGTGCACAAATACTCAAAAGCTACACTAATGATTTCTTTAATAACTCACACAAGGCTTTATCACCTAAATATCTATATCCGTCAATTTTGTCAGGTCCATTGAGTAAGGAGTAGCAGGGGTGTACTCTCGGTTAGTTGTGATTCTGATAGATGTAATATCTTATTTACATTTAATTCGATTGTTAGTTTATAAGAAACAACAATTGCAATAGCCACTGGTATTACCCGTATTTACACTATGGCCGAAAATCTAAAATTTTGCATTCTCAAAAACTATTCTACAAAAACGAAAGCACCACATTTACGTATTACGGTTCCTTTGTTATTGCTATCGGTTTTCTTTGTAAGCGATATCGTAAAACAAGAATATTTGCTAAGTTGGTAGCAATACTACGTATTCTCGAATAAGCGCTTAACTAAATTTTAGTTTCAGATTCATGCAAATTTAGTTTTGCGTGTTGAATAATCACATACAAAATCCTAATGACAATAATATATACATACACATGCTCGCACGCAAGTAGTATAGCTATGCCTATTTTAGACCACTGTACAGTGTTGCCACATCTCAAGGTCATGCGGCGTTGCCAGTTTCAAAGTCAAAAATTGGGTCAGATCATTGTTAAACATAGCTGGTTCGCGTCCTCGCATTATCATCATCATCATAGCTAAAAATAGTCGGTTTATGTCCTGACTAAAAGGTGGTTGCGTCATAGCTAAAAATACTCGGTTCGCATCTTACCTAAAAATTATAGTGACATCATCATCATTAAAAATAGCTGATGATGACCAGATATGTGTGGGAACCAAATAGATGGTTCATTTCTGCACTAATGTAGCATAGTGGGGAGTTTAGAGTAACAATATAAGGAAATAGTGTAACATGTAGTGAGTATTTTGTGTAAAATATGTAGATGGCAGACGCTCAAGGGCAATGGACCAAAGCAACCGACCTGAGAACAGCGGTGGAACGCTTGAAGCAAGAATTTTCGGCATTAGTATTCGATGCCTAATATGAGGTGATTATAGTGAAGAGAAGTGTAACGTCCTAGCGAAAAAGTATGAAACAGGAGTAGCGATATGTGAAAAGTTTTTAAATTTAAAGAAAATATGTGAAAAATGTTTTGTTCAAAAACTAAAATTAGCCGACTGATGCAATTCTCAAAGCCCACTCTCCCCTCTACAATCAAAACCGTGATGCAGTAATTTTAATAGTAGTGCTACAACCCTACCATATGTAAATTACGCATGCTTTAACTGGAATTATTACTTAAACAGTGTTTAGTCATAGTGCAATTGTGAGCAAGTAAAGTCGTTATAATGCAAGCAGCAATAAAATCATTGCCGGAACGATCCAAACTCAGAAGTTCACCGTTATATATGGATACCCCACATAGTTTCAGTAACAATTTGAATAAAAATTTAACAATACTTAATCGATTGTATTTATTACCTACTATCAAATGATACTCATCATGCGAAACATACGGAAATTGAATACAATACACACCTCAACCTTGCACCAGTAGTGCGTATGGGGTGTGGCAACTGTGATCAAAGCAATAATGTAGTGTTGGATATGAAGGAATGGAATGAGCTTCTAAGATGGTATTCATATGTAGAATTACAATTTTTCCGATCCCAAGAAATTGAAAATAAAATTGATTGGTCAAATGTAAACGAAGAAGAAGATATAATCTATGATGAACATTATGAATCTCTATCTAGCAATCTTGGTATTTATTACAATTGGGAATTATTAAAGCATATGACAGAATTTTGAAAACTGTTATGATAGAAAACTACAACTGCTGTTCTTGCACATTCAATGCTCATAATGTAGAAGAACTATTCAATTCAAAGGATGTGATAAGCTATAAATTGGAATTTCTTGAATCTCACAATCTGGTGTATTTCTGTGAAAAGTTCATACAACAAGTTGTTGACTACCGTCATTTTCGTGAGAAAGAATTGTATGCTAGTAGTGATGACATTTATAAAGACATTGAAGATGTTATGAATGCGAAGTATAATATTAATTCACAGAAAGTAATCGCCATAACGGAAGACTAAGCTGCGCGAATTAAGTGACGGCTGACGTCAAAAGAGTATAACATTCACTCTAAAACATAGTTTCTTCAAAACATCTCATTCCTTTTAACCGCGAATTGTTAAATATGAGGTTATGTTAGATTTTTGTTGTGACATCTACCTTTAACTGATTAAATAATGGAAAATTTTAAAAACACCATTCAATTTTGAGATTGTAAATTAACATACTTTATCATTAAATTTGAAATGAACAAAGAATTATTTCCCGTGAGTCCTGTGATAAAACGCAATGTGTTTTTTTAGGAATGCTATATGATGGTGTAGCAGCTTCGCACATTAAAAACAATGGGTAAAAAGTAAATAATAAAGCAAAACTGTACACCAAAGAAAGTTTATATAAATATAACTGTTAATTAGCTTAAAAAATCAAGTAAGCACATTAGTCACGATGTCGCGAAACGGAATGGTAAATGTTTGTAGAACGCATTGTAATGTCTGATTCTCAGTCATATCTTATTCTATCTTTTTCCAAGTTAAGATTTTGTGTCTGCGCAAGTGTTTTCCGTTTTGGCAATTACTCTAACACCGTATGCTTAATAGAAACATTATATTATCGTCCTTATCTAATGTATAGCATTACTAAATAAAGAAATAGTGATCACTATAATTTGTTTTTGTGGTCACAGTTTAGGTATAAATACCCTGCTTTATCCATCTAGGTAAATAATGTTAGCTAAGAAGCGAACGAGTGTAGGTGGTTTAGTAAATACTCTGATCAATAAACGTCCGGTGGAGTTGTATTTACCTGGTTACCAGTATTGTGGTCTTGGTACAAATTTAGAGAAACGACTCGCACAAGGTGACCCTGGTATTAATCAATTAGACGCTCAGTGCTCATGATATCAGTTACCGCAATTTAGAAAGTAGATATAAATCAGGCCAAATTTTAGAAGAAAAAGCTTGGGAACGCTTTAAATCATCAGACTCAACATTAGGTGAATAACCTGCATCTTTAGCCGTCGGTAGCACCATGAAAGCACAGAGAAAATTAGGAATGGGGTGCAAACGTCGATCCAATCAGGAGAAGAAATCGTTATGTAATGGTGGAAATTTATTGAATTTACGAAAAACAATATCTAAAAAAATTAAACCTAACGGACACAATAAAGTCGACGCTTTGAAAAACATTAAAGTTCCTAGAGCAATTCCCTTACCTAAACAAGGAGGCTTTTTACCATTTCTTATTCCGCTATTCGCAGGATTATCGACAACCGGTGCTTTAGCAGGTGGTGCATCGGGAATTGGTAAAGCAGTCAATGAAGCTAAAAATGCCAAAAAATTGCAAGAAGAGACATCGCGCCATAATCGTATGATGGAATCTATCGCTATAGGCTCCGTGAATAAGAAAGGTGGGGCATTTTATCTTAAGCCATACAAATCTGGTGGTGATGCGATATACTTGAAACAGTTTCCAAAAAACTGAATATATTACCCGAAACACCGTTAACAGTTATTGATTTAAAGAAATACATCAAAAATGCACCCTACTTCAGGGATATTTTTATGAGAGATAGCATGCCTAAATTACCATGGAAAATGAATCTGGAATTATTAACTTAGATAGCCAAAGCGGACCTAGTACGCATTGGGTTTGCTACAGAACGCGAGGTAAATAGGTATGGTATTACGATAGTTTCGGTAATCTTCGACTACCAATCGAAGTGATTAACTACTTTCGTGAATGTAAAATATATTATAATTACAACCAAGATCAAGAATTTAATACAATCATTTGCGGACCTACAATATGTATATAAATAATCAATACAACCTGAAATTTTTCAGTTATGTCAATAACATTCAGTTTAGAAGGTGTTGGTAACACAGCTAGCTACAACTACCCGCCGATAGAACTAGATTTGGGGAAGAAATACGTTATCAGATTGGTTGGATTGTACGGCTGCAACAGCATTAAAAACATTTATGCAGGCAACGATAGATTTTATTTTAGAACAAACCCATCTCGTTTGCAAGTGATATTCCACATGGTGCATATGAGTTAGATGAAATTAGCGATTATCTAAAATCTAAGATACCCACAGAAAGGTTTATCATTAGAGCAAACAACAATACACTTAAATGTGAGATAAACAGTTCATTTGAGGTCGATTTTACTAAAAAAATAGCATTGGTCGCACGCTAGAGCTGGAGTCTAAAATATTAGAACCAAATATTTTACATACGTCTGCGTTAGACATCCAAATACTTAAACATACTTAGAGTGCAACATTATAAAGGGATCTTATCGAAACGGGAAACCTGCAAAAGTATTATATGAGATTGACGTTTCAGTTCCACCAGGTTATCGTCTAGATAAAACTCCCAGCAGTACTCAATATTTAAAAGTAAATACCGACATAATTGGTAATATAAAATTCATATAAAAGACATCATCCTTGCAGTAAGTCATTAATTAGTCATTAACCTTCATTGGCGTTAACATCTACAGAAAAATACTTTTTAACGTCAATTGGTTTAAACTTTCTCACCGACAATGGCCGAATCATTAAACGTCTTTCAAAACGTACATTTTGATGATACTATAATTAAATCAGATATTCATACTTATCTTCCGTATGGATCTTCTAAATATGGACCTTCTGAAGATATACCCATCTTAATTCAAAGGCAAGATCTAATTACGGCTAGCTACGATAGCCTTCTGTACATAGAAGGTAAGCTTGAGCTGAAAAAAGAAGGTGAAAGAAAATAATGCAACTTAACCAATAATTTTCCCAACTTTCTTTTCGAACAAATTCGTTAGAGTTAGGTGGTCAAAGAGTGGACGTTTTCAGAAATCCAGACATAACATCTACACTAGTAGAGAGGGCCCAGATGAGGGCCAACGATGCCCGCGTCGCGACGTTTAAACTTCGTGTAATCACCGACGGGTGTCGGCTGTTTTCGCCGTCCATTCTCTCGGAGGCCCCACTCTTTTTTGACGGCTTCTTTCGGGAGCCTTTTTCAACCCGTTGATGGTAATTTTCACCCTTAAAGCCATTTTCCTCCTAATTAGGGACCTTATGTCAGTATAGCCCCTGGAGAGTAGACAAATGCACACGCATACCGTGTTCTGATTGGAGGACGTGAGGTTTTTTTCGACGACTTCTTTTC
The DNA here is from genome assembly GCA_036346205.1 of Vesta saturnalis. Classification (NCBI taxonomy): domain Eukaryota; kingdom Metazoa; phylum Arthropoda; class Insecta; order Coleoptera; family Lampyridae; genus Vesta; species Vesta saturnalis. Next base: position 421,247 of record JARFJB010001971.1, read on the forward strand.
GGGGACCATTTTCAACCCCTTGACGTCGTTTTAGCCTTAATTAAATACCTTTTGACAATATTAAGAGCTTTGTTGTCATTAGGGCGTGGTTGGTCCAGATGGCCGCACGTTATCTAAGTGTATCTGAACGTCATAATTAACGCCCACGCTTTTACCAATCAAACCGAATACATAAACTGGTTTTAATTACATTTCAAACTAAAGAGTCAGGTAATATGGAAATAAATTCAATATGTTGATCTGAAAGTGTGTTCTATCAAGGCACTTTGGATATTAACAGTAATAAAGATAAAGGGTTTTTAATAATTTGTTATAAGTAATACTATTTTTAAGATTACATCTCATGTATCAGGAACATCCACATCCTTATCTGCTAGATCTTCACATGACTCTCCCACCACATCGGACTTCTCGGTGTCTGTGCTAACTGTGTCGCCGTTCTCATTTTCTTTATCTTCCTCTACGAGTACATCATCAGGAGCTGCTGTTATGCAATAATAATTTACAAAATCTCGAATATTCTCAATTGGGGGTTCATAATACGGCGAGTTCATTTTATATTCACAACTACTAACGTAAAGGTAATGATGTGTTTTATCTGTAGTTTCCCATTACACAGCTTTGACGATGCACGGTAAGTGTGCCTGGTTTAGACCTGAGTGATAAATGGGCCAGACAAAACCTTGCAGAGCAATGTACTTCTAATGATACGCTAAGATTACACGCAGACACACACACGCGCGCGGGCACACTCAATCCTTTTGTACTACAACTCAAATTAGCGTGTGACGTTATTGCAGAGTTGTGCATAGACCGATGTAATTAATTAAATTAGTAAAAAGGCCTATAACAAAACAGTTTTACTGATGTTAGAACCATGGGTTTAAAGTGTAAAAGCTAATGATAAAAGAGTTCAATTATTAAAAGGACCTATAATTACCGATATTAAGCATTTTAACCTAAAATATATTTAAAAAATAAATCACTGGGTTAAAGTGAAGGGGGTAATGATAAAACAGTTAAAATAGTCGAAAGACCTCAAGCAAAAAGAGTTTTACCGCTATAGCGTATTATAAGCTAAAATATAACGAAACATTAAAATCACAGGGCTAAAATATGGCTGCTGAACGGGATTTTTAAGACTGGGGCACGACCGAAAAGCGAGCCACGTAACCGAAGGAAGCCTATCACAACCGTCCTCCTTTCGGCGACGTTTACTGTACTGCACCTGATAAATCTTGCTCTGTGGCTTTGCTACAACTTTATATGCGGAGGTCCTAACAATTTTACGGTTTATTTGCGCGTACACAGGTTCTATACCGTCTAACACTAAACCCTTTAATGTGTCAAAATTAACAATCTGTGAATTTTTATAATTTAAGGTGATGCCTTTAGCTTTACAGACGGTTGTGTAATCATTTTTAAGTGTAGAGAACGACTCACCAGGACTTTGTGTGAAAATCACGGAGTCTATATCAAAGTACAGAACCTGTTCGGCAAGATTTTCCAGGTAGCTGTACAGCATTGGCGGTTGTATAAGCTGCCAAGACGACATTGACAGTATTGAGCTGTTCTACCACATCATCGTTAATAGATAAAGTGAACTGGACCTCCTTTGAAGGATCGACCATAATTTTGAAAAATTCGTGCGGTTCAGAAATAATGCTGATTTGTGGTAAATTGTCCCTTTGGCCAACATTTCCCCAGAATGAATTTAAAAATAATTTTGAAATATATCCAAGTCCAGGATTAGCGCAAATTTTATTTTTGTCCAATTGAACCCCCTCCCTTTCCAAATATTAGGAAATGTATCGATCCTTCGTTTCGTCGTCGTTGTACCACGTGTGTAGGAGCACGTTTGTTTGATCTTGAGGAAGTTATCGACGTAACCAGAGAAAAGACTGCCGCTCATAGTAGCCCAGTCGTATTAGCAAACCTCGTACCCTCACACTTCAAAAACTTCTAAGACTCGATACCCTAATTCTATAGCCTTTCGAAGTTTGTCCGCAATGTAAATTCGAGTAAATTTACGTTCGTCCTGTGTATGTGCACCAATGTGAAGCGTAGGATGCCCCACCGGATACTTGGGATATTTATTAACGTAGGGGTATAGTGAACAAACATCCAAATACCTGATTTGCACATCTTGCTCTGCCTTATAACACAACTTAGCCGCATTAGTACGACCCCCGAAGAAGCTATCGCGGGGATTCAGGGGTGACTGATTCAATACGTTGTTTGAGCTAACAAAGTCTCTTGCGTTCGAATTTTGTTTTGAAAATGACCTGAATTCACCTTCCCAAATTTCTATCAAATCATAGTTAAAGGAACGTATCCTGTGTGATGTTGCCACCGTTTTCTCACGACGCAAAAACACTGTATTAGGCTCACTATTTACTATTACCAGCTTGATCGGGGTAACACCTTTCACAACCGTGGTAATAGCAATCGTGAAACTGGTATACAGTGTTTGTATCGTGACAAAACCCATCGACCAGGCTACCTTTCCTTAACCGTACTTTACGCGCGTTCTCGTCATGGTGAATACGTCTGCTTTCAGAATGCTCGAGCCAGAGAAGGCATGGAATAACAATCTTCGACTGATTGTCACCCAATCTGTATCCACCGTTTGGGGTGAGGCCAATAGTATTCTCGCGAATAAAGTTTCAGCGGAAAACAAGACTAGACGCACCAGCGATTGTGCAACATTCTCTAAACGGGTCGACCTTGTTTTGCTCGACAAACCTCTTCCAAAACTCAAGACAGGCTTTTCTAAGGATACTCACGTCTTGCACACAATAACGCACTATTTCGTTTTTGAAATTGAAACCAGTGCCCTTAAAGATTTCGTCATTGCACTACTTTATAAAGTCTGATAGAATTTCAGAAAACATTTCATCGACACCGTAAAAGTGCATGGCTGGTAAAACGACGTCATAATTTTGGTTTTGCACAGTGTTAAAGAGATGAGGAAAGTGGCCTTTTGAGGCGGGGAAATTAAAGGTTTTAGGAAGTTTGGATAGGGCCGTGGGTAAGAAGTTTAAGCTATCAATGAATTTTACGTTCTTACTGCAGGTTAGTGACATGATTTTGGTGCCGTTAGATATGATTTTGGGATTCCAAGCAGAGGGAGTTTTTAGGATTTCATTAAGGATAAATTGACAGTCGTAGGATTTGGAGTTCTGAGCTAGGGCTTTGATGGATGATCGTTTCTTGGCGAGTGATGAAATGTATGAAAGGGATTCGGTTACAGGAGAGGTTGATAATATGTGCTGGCGTTGCCCGCAACCCTGCTCAATATCTCTGTCGATATTAATGCAGTGGTTGCAGACATGCTGAGCAACTCATAACGTAGGAGTATGCATGAAGGTGTTAGTAGCGTTAGTAGGTGTATCTTGGCGGCACTCGAGATCGTAAAAGACAAAAATATATACTTTCGCGAGTTTTTTCGATTCCACCGTATTGTTGGACATGTAACAGAAATAACGGATGGGTTTTTCGGATTTACAGGTTGGACAAAATGCAAAACCGCATTTATGAGGCACCTTACTCTTCCATACACTCTTTAAATAAGTGCGACACCGTTGGAGTCTGCTACACAAACAGTCATGCCTATACTGGTGTACACTGGTTTCCGCGGAAATCCCTATTGCACTCACCGCAAACGATAGTCAGCAGACTGGCAAGGGGGACTGTTATGACAACAGGGCAAGTGTTAGGGCAATTCTTGTGGCTTTTGTTGCAATCAATTCTATACCTACAGAATTCACAAAAATATTCGGTTGAGAAAGCACCGGTTAAGCTAGTGATCACATTATAGTGTACGTCTTCAAAAATTAAATTTAAAACTTTGCGTGTGGGGCCTCTTGGGCCCTCAAAATAAACGGTCTGACCTAACTTATGATTATATACCACTAAAGTGTAATTTGTTAAATAATCCTGAAATTGTTGAATATGTTCAACAGAGCCACAGTTATTTAAATTGACATCAGCTGCAGCACATAACGCCTGCGTCCGCCGACCCAAAATAGCACGACCTTTTCTAATGTTTGACACTATGGCAACCACTAAAGCCCTACCTAAATATAAATTATCACTATTGACCATAGTTATAATACTGCCTTTACGTCTACAAAACTCAGCATTACTAACGCCCGTCATTCTCTGGCGAGCTGGACCACCATAACCCACAGGTTAAACAACTCTGTTTACTTGTAAAATAAGCGTATCATTATTAAAAATCTTACATTACTCTGCAATATTTTTTCTAGCGTAGCCATCATTACAGTGGAGCGCTGCTGGTCTGTACGGCGGAACGAAAATCCTAGGGGTTTGTCCGGGAAATTGACATTAGTACCATCCCAACCCTGTCAGCTGCATTAAACCCTGCACACACTTTTACCAGCAACGCGCAACAAAAATGTAATTTTAGTAAATCTTAGTACAAAAGAAATTTATTACTCTTACATTAAGCCATGTAGCTGGTGCTTGATTGCCATCAGCATCTTTAAATTTAAATACAACCCTCTTTGCCATCGTGTTAAATTTCCTAATGAACTTTTCGCCTGTAGACACCGTCTCAAAATATCGGTTATCTTCCAAGTTAATTCCACCACCATATAAGGTTTCAGTTGTATCGTGTAATTAAAAAATACATATTATGATGTGAAAAATATAGGTCTTAAGTTTAAATACAAATACTTAAATTCAAAACATATGGACTGTACTTACACCGCTGCCCAAGGGTCCACTTGAAGATTTCGGATAAATATGGACAACTATGGATAAAGAAGTTGACGGTATCTAAAACAACACATCGATTAATATCTCACGATAATGTTTAAAATGCGTACACCAAACATTACACTACGCTCTAACTCAAGGGGCGTTATCGTTTCCCCACCATTCTACACGTTTAATAATGCTGAAGTACATCTCCCACCACCTCATCTTCGGTCATTAATCTACCCCCAAAAATATTTAAAAGAGAAGAAATTGTTGAGTTCGACATTATAGCATAGTTTTAACAAGCTGCATGAACTGTAAATGAAGTTAGAGAGTGATTCATTGCCTTTTATAGGCTCACCAGTTAATTACCTTGGGTTTTACTCAAAACCGTTTAAACAGGAAAAACAAATTCTTCAAACAATGGCAGCAGCGTAATTACATTTTCAAGATCGTTTAAACTTTCACATATTTAGCTAATTAACTGACCTCCTAAAATTCATTAGATATTTTTTGGTTTAAAACAGGAAAAACAAGTTGCGTGGCAACAGTGTAATTACATTTTGACCTTTCGCATATTTTTTCACTTTTTTGGATTGAATGTTCTAAACGATGCGTTAAAATGTGACCTGCCTTAATAAACTTAAAATGCAGATGGATTAATGTGGGTATTCTCATTTATATACTCTTTAACATGAGTTTCTTGGCAGTATTAGATCTCAGGCAATCAACAAATTTTAATTTGATTTGGTATAGGTTGTTTTTGCAATATGTAATCTGAATCAATACAGTCCTTTTGGAATTGGTTGTTCCAGAGACTTCGTTAAATGAAATCTGCCTTAATAAACTTAAAATGCAGATGTATCAATGTAAGTATTCTGATTTATACGTTTTAGTAGGGCAGTACAGCCCACTCACTGGAGAAGTAAAAAAATTATATTTGTTGTAATATACACTCTGTATGTCTAGTATATAAATAAAAATGTTGTAATTATTTGTTTAGTTTTATTTCATTCACCACCAAAGATGAAGTAGTTGCTCAGAAACAAAAATTTCCAATTCAAAATCACGACCTAGATGGAAAGTCTAGTACTCCAAAACAAAGTGATTTACTTCCTAATAGTATACGTGGTATTATATGCGGCCCATCCAGTTGTGGTAAAACAAACAAAATGATCGGTCTGCTTACTGAGAAAGATGGCTCGAAATTTGAACATATACACGTATACTCTAAGTCATTGAATCAAAACAAGTACAAACTTTTACAGGAAATCTTACTTCCAATGAAGGATATAGGCTTCTTGACCTTCAGTGATAATTAAGATGTAATTGAGCATAATAGTGCAAACTCAAACTCTATTTTTATCTTCGATGATATCGCTTGTGAAATGCAAAATAACATAAGGGCATATTTTTCTATGGGTAGGTATAATGATTCTATTTGGGTCAAACTTACAGTAAAATTCCAAAGCAATTCATTCGTGATAATGCGAATCTAATTATATTATTTGAGCAAAATGAATTAAACCTAAAACATGTGTATGAGGATCATATAAGTCCCACCATAAGCATGAAATTGTTTCGGGACATGTGTTCAAAGTGCTGGGTAGATCCGTTTGATTTAATGGTCATAAACAAGGATGTTGAAATTAATAATCGTCGCTATAGGAAAAGGTTTGATGAATATATAATACCTTAAACCGCTTTCAGTATTTTAGTAGTTACTGATCCGTCTAGGTATTAAGATCTATCTGTTCAGTGTCAACAGCTATCTGTTCAGGGTATATCGATACGTGTTCACTAAACCCGTTTTGCTACAATGGATAACAAGGTGATGATATTAAACAAAAAAATTACTCAGGCTCGTAAAATAATACAGCAGAGATATAACAGTATTAAAGCTGCTCGCATTGATAATGGAAGATCATTTGAAATTATTTATAAGCCCCTAATAAAACCTCTAACTGAAATAGTAAATAAAATCAATCCAGATAAAAATATTAAAACACCTGAAAAGGAGCCCATTGACGTTAAACCCAAAAAACTACTCCTATTCATATTTCCAAGAAAGCACGCTACTACCCCCACTAGTCCGCTAGCTCAAGTTCAAAGGGAACCAGGCTTCACTTCAGTAGGTGATTCAAGAAAGGGTGCGCCTAGCCCGCTAGCTCAGCTACCGTTTTTTCACAGAAATCCTCCTCCAGGTCTTCGTACACCATGTTTCTTAGCTACATCTGTCGTGGGAGAGGTTAATGCTGAGGAAGAAGAACCTCTTAGTATCACAGATGATTCTACTACCCGTAATGAACGCATCCCAGAAGAATTTCTCGAGCAGTACAATGAATTACCTCGTATATACGTTGAACGTACTATGAGGGATCCTGAAGGTGCTATTGATCATACTTATGGAGTCCACTATGATACCAAAACAGACAAATGGACAATTGGTAATACTCCCGTTACAATTAAAGGAAACGATATGATTAGTAAAGGTGTCGCGATAAAAGGACTCCAGGTTTATATGACCTGCTTATTATGAATGAACTCGATTTAAATCTAGTAAATTCAAGACAGAAAAAATTATAGAACTATTTTCGAAGCTACGAACAACATATAAATATTGGAATGATGTACATGAACTAATTCGTGATCTGGAGGTATTGTGGGCGGAAAAATTGGCGGGAAACACATGTCATGAATGACATAATATCAATTGTAGAATTACTATATGAGGATGCATACACTGAAGAAACAAACAGCCGTTTTTTAAACAGTATAAATGAGAATGCATTAATGTCGACATATCATAACTAAAATGCCCCTTGACAAATTTGGACGTTCACGTGTCCAGCATCAATTCAGGAAATTAACCCCTCAGTTTAAACTGATTGATGATAATCCATTTGATATCGAGAATAGGAGACTCCACAATGTTACCAATCGCATAGGTTCTCAAGATGTCATCACTAAAGTAATACCATTTATCAACACGGCTCAATCTGGATGGAAACCGTTTGATACAGTTGGCGGGCCTAGAAGAAGATGGTGATGCTATAAGTAAAGGATTAATTAATTAATTTTGTCTACAAGCAGTTCAGAAAACTTAAAGGAAACTCGAACGTTTATCTAGCGTTGGAGCAAAAACTATATCGACTTAAAGAAATTGTGGATAAGCTAGTACCATGTACAAATTACAGCTCGTCAACGAATTGCACAAACCTGCAAACAAAAATTTTTAACGAAGGCGAACAGTAGTTAAAGGTTTTGACGACCTTTAGCAAACAGATTTGACAGAATTTAATACATATGCCAACAAAATAAGGGCTATAAGTATATATTAGTGGTTATCGACTGTTATTAGAAATACGTGTGGACCAAAGGATTAAAAACAAAAACGAACATTGAAGTTGCCAAGGTCATGCAGACAATCTTCAAAACCGGTCGGATACCTAAAAATTTGCAGAAAGATGCAGGAAAATAATTCTACAATGAACATTTTACTAAACTAATGCAGCGTTATGGAGTCAATTATTACTCAACCTATACACAAAAAGGCAGCAATTGTGGAACGTGTTATCAGAACCATTAAGTGTGCTCTATATAAGACGCGTAGCCTACAAGGTACAAGGTAAATATAAGTGCATTGGTACAATTGATACTGTAACGATGGATAATAACAATCGTAAGTATAAAACTACCGGAATGAATCCTAAAGATGTTGGTAATCATACAAAGCTAGAGGCTTACACTCACATAAAAACATTCGATAAGAATCGATATTGTGTGGGTGACATAATACGAATTAGTAAATTTAAAAGTATTTTTGCCAAGGGATACACACCCAATTGGTCTAGTGAACTATTTAAGATTGTGAAGGTTCGCATTAATAACCCCACTACGTACATGTTGGAAGACATGAAAGGAACACCTGTACTGGGAGGGCTTTATGAACACGGATTACAGAAAACAAAGTATCCTGATGTGTACCTGGTGGAAAAAGTGCTTCTCTCCAAAATATTAAGTTATTCGTAAAGTGGTGGGGATTGGATGAAAGATCATGGATCAATAAACACGAAATAGTTTTGTAAGTACACATTTAACTTATAATTTGTGAAATAAACTTATATACTTATATAGTCTTAGCAATAGTTTTAACAAAGGATGTAGCTTTTACATGAAATAAAACACAAAAAATATAATAATTGTACTTTATTTTCCTGCATTAAGTATTACATTAATAAACAATGTTTTTCTAAAATTTGATTATCTTATACAGTAATCCTAAAGTACTTCCATAATCCTTTGAACTACTTGACGGTCATATTCCTAAAATCTGATCCACGTGTCCATCCCAAGCAGGAATTTGTATTTGATTCAGCTTTATGAATGTTTTATGTAATTCAGTTGTACATTTTGTGGTGCTCTTCATTTTCCCACGCAACAAAGATCTTGCAAACAGCAATCACCTTGGATAAATGTACCATTTTGACATGTTTCTCGGCTACTTGCTTCTGGGAAAACGGATACCTCTTTTTGGGAAACGGTTACTGGTTTTCGGCTTGTTTTGACCTGTTTTAGAGCTGTTTTGACCTGGTTTTTGGAAAACGGGTATCTGTTTTTTTGCTGCTTTACAGCTGTTTTGACCTATTTTTGGAAAACGGGTACCGGTTTTTGACCTGTTTTGAGCGAGGGGAATCACTAAAGACAAATACTTTCCCTTCTCGGTGGAATCGAGTATGTTAATAACAACTGTCGAAACACAAACACAAAAATTTCCCCGGAGCTACTGAACTCGCTGTATAAATCCACAAGCAGTGAAACGGTAACTTCCTTCACGATATCTTCAGGTAACCACCGAGTATCTAGTAGGTATACTTGCGCACTATGTTTTTATGTCACAACCTAAATTCCGGCTCGTATGCTCATAAACAATTCCGTAAACTAACTAACAGAAAAACGAAACAAAACCATTTGCCCTACGTTATCACGTCATATCTCCCACGCAAATTCACTCAGAAGCTACACGTGTGCAGTCTTAAACCTCTGATTACCTAATCGCGATAACTACCTCCTCTTATGTGTATATAATCAAACCTTTCTCGGTAGGATCCAATAGTTCAACTAAATTTTCAACAATTCTTACGTTAACAGTACTACTTATTAACAAATTGGTAGAATCTTCCATACGTAGGATCAAATATAAACGTACTACAAATTTCACGCTATCAAGCACGACAAGCTCATATGACGGCGGTTCTTATAAAACAATCCCACGACGACACGTTATAATTACGTTTCACAAAATTCATTCATTTGGAGGGTTGCTACAAGGTTGTTGACGTGGTTAGATAGCCACTAAAGGATACGCGCCACAGGTTTTAGTCAGGAAAGGGAGAAAAGGAAAGAAAAAGGAAAAAGAGGAGTACAGTAGGGGCAGGCCCTGTAAAACCTGAAACAGGTAGTGCTCCAAAAAAAAAAGGAACAATTTATAAGAGAGACAAACTTTTACCCGAACAACCAAACAGTAACCGTTTATTTAATTTAATTTAAACTCACATTAATACTTGTCGAATAAATATCGAACGTAAACAATAATGATACTATGCTAGTTTTCCCCCAAAGTATTCATAACAATCTTAACTAACAAAATAATTATAATTCAGCCCTGACGATGGCAAGTGGTGAGCCGTCGCAGATGCCCACAAAGAATAAAAAAAACTAAATGTATTTAGTTCGTTAATCGAACCCTAAACGTAAAAGAAAAGTTTCGTTAATTGTGCCGCTCCCGACGGTTGTAAGTACTACAAATCGCAGCCGAAAGGGCGAAAGTAACCCATAAAGTGCGATCTAAAATAGATCCACAATGAAAATAGTAGCTTAATTTTTGAAACGGCTTGCCTACGTTTCACAAAATAGAATTTAAATCCAATGATTTTGATTTCGGTTTCTTGAATTTTATTAAAACCCTTAAGAAATGTATTAAATAGAAATATCGGATAGTCTGTTCAGTGCAAGGCATAGAATTGCAGCAAGACATTCAATAGTACAGAAATTTTATTACAGCAAAACCTGCTCTGAACAAAATTATCCGTAATGACAATTAATTAATATTAATGAAAGACAAAGTACAGAAAAGTTACAGAAATTCTAAATTTGAATATAAATATCTATACAGTTTCAAACAATGACTGTAATTCATACGACCTCGATATCTGTTCCACCCTGTATATTGTATTTTAAAACAGGAGTTTCAACGCGCAACTACCGTGTGAAGGTAGTGAACTAAGTAGGTCAACGTCCCAGTGAATAATAGGTGTGGTTTTTTTCTTCTTTTTGTATGCAGAAAGAAATTACAAATTGAACAAATCAAACTCTAAATTATTCAACCACTTTAGCCTCCAGTAAAAGCATGTTATTATAAATGATAAATTTTTGTTACTCGTAAGTAAATAAGGTTAAACACCGAATGTAACCTAACTCTGTTGTACTGATTTTAGCAATACACTGTTCATTACACAAATCCTGTGTATATTGAATAATAAAGAATTCTGACCTTTGATGAAGAATTACCAAACTGTAAATGCCCTTCGTGTTTCGAAGGTGGTAGTTACTTGGAACCAAGACAGCTAATCAGTATCTAAGAGCCAGCATTCCAGTAGGAATAGGTACGGAGGTGATCGGTAGTGGATTCCAATTTGCTAGTTATGTATATAAATAAAGAATAGCTGTTTATTTCGCCGGTATCAAGGCGCTGAAAGTGATAAAAGTACGTTACTAATTACCTTATACAAGCATACCTCTTTTAGATGTTTAGAGCCGATAGCGATGATTTCGTTTCAACAGACCTATGTTATAAATTTAATTAATCGTGCGAAAGTGCCTAAATGAAAGAATCGATTTACTAAAAGTTGTCGAACATGTGTTAAACTTACCCGAGGATATGAAGATTGAGAATTTCAATAAGATCCGCTTGTAAAGCGTCAGTAAGGTTTTATACCAAAACCATTACCTTATATGAAAAATTTTCCAAAGAAACGATGCTTAAACATCTTATAAACGGAAGGAAAAATTTTTCTTGAAGATCAATCTCCCCATCGGAAAATGGCGTGTTAAGTAAAAGAAAGATCAGGAACAACGCCCTAACAAAAGCAATATTGCAAACCTGTCAAAACTATTCAAACTAGATAAGAATGTTAAAACCAAATTTTGATAAATAAATTTTACAGATATCCCATTGTTGTCTTTTAAAAATAAGATTCCTTTTCAAACTTTATTAAATGACCCTAAATCTTCGAGATGGCGCAACTTGTTTAAATACCAAATTTATATCTATAAAGGAATAAAAAGATGTGTACGTTAAATAAATTAGTTTAACTGTAGAGGTGCAAAAATAATTTTTTTAGGTACGAAATTAAAAACATTCCACCAACGAATACGGAAATATTTATTTAGATGTAACTAATTAGTTCATTCATTAAATAAAGTAACGGAAATTATCGAAAATACACGTTATTCACGATAAACACGTAACAAACAAAACCAAAAATAATGAAAGACAATATTCGTGGAAATATGCTGTTTTTTTAAACCCTAATTATGATATTAATATCAGAAAAAGAAAGTCAAATTTAACTACACGTGACAATTTTTTCATAAGATACTTTGATAATTATGAGGATCTCGAAGAAAGTAGTGAGAGTGGTTGTATATGAGTTTATTGTTTACTGTGAATCTAAAAATGTTTGCACAATCAAGTAAAGTAAGACAGTTTTCTGATTTCGTCCAAATTAGAGCACCTACGCATACGTTAATTTCTTCATAATATTTAACGTGTGCGGTGTTGTAGTGAGTGTAGTTGAGTGTGTTTAACCGCTGACTGCGGTTATTCTGCAAATTATATAATCTCCTCCTACCATTAAATTTTTTTAGTTTGATAAATCTCAATGACCATATATTTTTTAGTTTTTATTTATCGAATGCTAACTATAGCAACTTTTGAAATACAGAGAATTTCATTATTACCATCTTCCTACTGAACAAAAATCTTATCAAAGGCGTACTTTGTTACATATTTAAAAATAATTGGATTCCAGTAAATAGTTTTTTTGCTAGAACATGAGTACTAACATGTGCCTGTGAAATCGCTACTACTATAATACATCTCAATTTATTTTGTTTCGTGGTGTGCGGATTGTTTCTGACTGCGAAACTAAATAAAATACGTCACTGTAACACTTACAGCATGCATATTAGCCGGGCTGAATAACAAATTAAATACGTATATCACTTTTTGAAAATCATTTACTTAAAAAAGCAAACAGCATACTTTTTAATACTTTACCATTTCAAAGATTTATAGATTCTGATCTCATTTTGTAAATAGTGATTAACCAAGAAACAACAGAAACTAATAAAAAAAATTATAATAATTCTAATAATAACATTAAGAATGTGTTCTATATGTGTCCATTATTTTCAGAACAATTTGAGCAAATAGCATAATATGTTCCAAACACATAAATTTATTTTTAATTTATTTGGTTTTACGATTTCTTTTTCTATCACAATAGGCATATCGACCATAAGTTGTTTCTTCTTGTGGTGGGACGTTGTCAGCTTCTATGTGCAAAATCTCCATACTTCTCATACGTGTCACTTATGGAACCTTTTGTATTATTGATCGTCATTTCAAATGTTCCGCAATTAAATCTAGTCATAAAGTTTCTACAAAAGTTACTCTGGACATATTAGAATGGGGATTGTTGCTATTGAATATCACAAAAGCGTTTATACTGGCAATATTCATCAAACTGTAAAAAAAAACCATTGGCCACCGTCAAGTTGCTCTGACGCAATTGTACATAGCACACTTTTTCCTTTTTTTTTTGGGACGTAAAGACACTATAGTGGATTTCAGATTGACTTTTACACTTTTACAGCACACGAAAGACAGCCAATGTAAAACCTTATGGCCGGTGTTGCCAATTCTATATAGGGGTAGAGAGGCGTATTAAGACTCGTACAAAAAACCAGAATTTCTCAACCGATCTTCCCCTAAATCTTGGATATTTCTATTACATACTATTTTACTTTTTATACTAGTTTCTACGTAATATTTTATTCGTACAGTGGTATATAATAGTAACTTCTTTGCTTATTAAAATGGAACAAATGAGAGTGACATTATATCTGAGCAGTCTGCGGATTTTTAAGCTAATGCTTAAAAATGCTTATAAGATTATTTAGGTGTTATTTTGTAAAAAGTGCTTATTTAAGGTTCATTGTGCTTTTATGTGCATATTTATGAATCTTTTTGTATATATTTAAGCAATGTTGAATAATATATTAAAATCAAAGTGCAATTTTCTGTAAGTACTATTGTATATTGAGGTACAAGGTTTCTGGGTTTAAGAGGATTAACTAAACAATAATAACCTGCAGTGTTTACTCATTTTTGTATTGTGTTACTTACCTACGTCAACATACATTACAGCAGTTTTAGTTTGGTGGTACATCTTACAAATTATTTTCTAATCAGCGTGATTATGAGGGTAAGGAATTTGTATAAACTGGAATTTATAATATTCTAACTTTTGCTACTTTCTAAATCGAACTTGAAAAAGTTATTCAAATGTACCTAATTGAATGTAAATGAATTTAACAATTACGGGTAGGTAATTATCGATAATATAATGGATCATATAGAACCGATTATTCTAAATATAAACAATGTAGATACCGATGATGATTTTAATAGGGAAGTGACAATAGTGACAGTGAATAATGTAACATTAAATAAATTACTATTTACAGTTGTTGTATTTACAAACATATTTAATTGTATTTACTATATTTGCTATGTTTATATTTACTTTTAGTTCTGTGTTAACTATAATTAATACTTGTATATTTGTTAATTAAAGTAGTAGCATCAGTTAACCGTTTTGTACACTATGTAATTTATGATGTAAATAAATAAATATATTACTTCACATAAAATTCAATTTGAAAGAAACCCCGGGTTGACAACCGCTGACAAAAAGGTAGCAAGTAAGACCGCCTTCTGCAAGGTATTAACAGATAAGCTGTGTGTAATACAAAAGAAGGATTGATTTTGATTGACCGGGAAGTATTGTAATGATGTAGCGCATACACCGTGCACTGTTAAGTCAGACTGAAACCCACTATAGAGTCGAATTTTCCTGAAACCCAAACATGCTGGAACCAATGGGTCTTGTTTTTGCTGCGACAAATTCCAGAGATAGCTGTGCTTTGTTCTTTCTTATAGTACCTAGCAACGTTAATTTATAGTTCTGCAGTAAACTTTCAGATAATTCTATGTTGGTAAAGCAATTGTGGGTTGTTACGTTCCTACCTGTATTGGCGATAGATGCAACTAATTTTTCACTTTTTTGCACTGTTTTCAACAGCGTAAGGCTCATTTGGCTGTTATACAACATATACTTCAAGATCTCACGTGAAAATATTTTCGCATCGACTAAAGCATAAATTGTTATTTCATATTTTTTGGGCTTACTTGATTGGAAAAAATACACCTTCCTCTAAAAGCTTCGAGTTTTTTGTCAATAGTTATTCCGATGGTGTATAATTTATCAGTTTTTTGTCGTTGCAATCTAGTTACTGTATTGTGAAACCTAATGTGTCTCAAACAAATCTAAACTTTTCTATACACTGTCAATTTAAACATTTCAATGAATGTGCCATTGGATTTCTATAAATTCATAGCATTCAAATGGCTTGTTTTCCGTACTGCAGCCAGATATAGTAGACCTAGTAAAGCTTTTATTTCGATTAGATCAGCAGCCCTTGCAGTTCTATATTGCTGGTGATCATACTCTCGATATAGAAAGATTCGTATTACTGACAATAATTTTCAAGATTTCCTCATCTAAGAAGCATTTTCATATATCTCCAATTGTTGTTAAATTTCGTGCTGGTCCTTTTATACCAGGTAAATTCGTAATTTTGAGCGAGTGCTTACGTTTGCAGAAGGCAAATGTTTCCTCCATTTTGTAACCCTATCTTTTCCAGTAAAATAAGTTTCAGTACGTTGCTTTTTTGGTGTGTTTGGTATTTCACCATCAACACTTTCTTTGTTAATTTCATCCTCTAATTCTTGTTCCGATTCCGGATCTTCTTCACGCTCCTCAAGCTGATCAACTTCCTCAAAATCCTCGTTATCGTCATATTCTATACCTTGATCACCATCTACTTCCTCCCATAACCTCACGCTTGCTCTTGTTCGTAATTCATTTCTAACAAAATGTTATAGTAGTCATATAGTTCTAATCCACTTTGTATAGGATTTAACAACAAGGTAAAGTGAGTTTATCGTCGGCACGTACGCTCGCTTCAAATCACCGTCCTCTCAAGGTCAAATTGGAAGGTAAAAATAGAAATTGCAAAAGTAATCATGATATTCTTATGGTGTTGTCAAGGTGAAAATTGGAAAGCTAAAATAGAATTGCAAAAGTAATCATCATATTCTTATGGTGTTGTCAAGTGAAAATTGAAAGCTAAAAATAGAAATTGCAAAAGTAATCATGATATTCTTATGGTGTTGTCAAGGTGAAAATTGGAAAGCTAAAAATAGAAATTGCAAAAGTAATCATGATATTCTTATGGTGTTGTCAAGGTCAAAATTGGAAAGCTAAAAATAGAAATTGCAAAAGTAATCTTATTCTTATGGCGTCATATTACATTTCTTACAAATCTAATAATAGAATTTTCAAGGTCAAAGATTATTGACCTGCAGTGGTATCATATTACATTTCTTAGGAATCTAAAATTTTTCAAGGTCACAAGAAACGAGAAGACTGCTATAGTCTAAACTAAAAGTAGCTCAAGGTGGGTATATAGCAAGTTGCGCTAGGTACTCAACGACACATTTTTCTTATATAAACTGCAGCGAGCTGTATGGGTGTTGAGATCAGTCAGTTAGCGAACATGGAATTTGCAAGGTTAAACCAAAGGACCTATTGCAAACCCTTTAAAAATGCTCGAGATATCGAGAAAGTATGATGTGACGAATATAGATGTAATTAATACTAAGTACGGTGAACGTATAGTGATGGAAACAGATGATTTTAAATGTGTATTACCTGAACGCCTTTATGTGTATTTCAAACAAGAAAAAACACAAATTGAAGAATTTAAACCGCTACTAAACCCGAAGGATGTGTTCTAAGTAGTTTGGTGCAGGAAAAACAACAAACATAAATTTTGTTTTTAACAGTGGCGCTACAACCCCACCATACGTAAATTATGCATTGCTGCAGAGTACAATATTAATTGACACTGTATGAAAAAATATTATATTATTATCTAATGTATAGCATTTTTACTAAATAAAGAAAATATTAATAACTATGGTTTTTTTGTGTTAGATATTTTAAATGTAGAAAATGGATAGTATGAATGGAAAAAGTGAAAGTTAAATAATAATATAAGAAAACGGAAGGGAGCACTATAAATAGACTTTCATATAAGTGTATGTACACGTATGTGTTTCTATAAAAAAATTCAGGTATTTGCTTTTCCCCCTCCAAATTTAATCAATTTTGAAATGATTTTTACAAATTGTGTGTGTGTGTATATGCGTGTTTTTATTTTGAAAAAAAAACGATAAATAGTTATAGTATATACCAACTTACTTGCATGTGTCTGACTGAAAGGGGGTATAATTGTGCGAGTGAGATGACATTCGACCACTAATAATATGCTCGAGTTTGATAAATAATTTTTTATTACAAGCTTGATTCATTCAATTATAATGTAAAAAATGATGATTTTAAAATGTAGAATGCTGACTAATAGACTGTATACAATGGCGTACAAACTATAACTTTGATGCCAGCAGTTCATTATAAGATTCATTAAAAAATAGAAAATTTGAGTCCTATTCAAAATAAATGCTTCAGTAACATGCATGTGTATGTGTTTCTTTGAACTATAGTACATAAAATTGTGTTTATAAGTGCTGTTTGTTGTTTCAAAATTGAATTGGTTAATTTAAGGCTAATTTTTTTTATATTTTAATAAATTTATACATGAAATTGATAAATTGGTACTTATAAAACACAATCGGGTTGAAAAAAATTTTTTTTAGTAAGAATTAGGAACAAATTTCAAAAAATTTGGGCATCACGTTTCCAACCTGATGATGAAAAAGGGTAATTTCATTCAATGTAATTATGATTATGCGTTCATAACAAAAAACCTTTTAATAATTGAAATGTTATGTTAGAGTGTTACGATAAAAAAAAGGTTAATAAAACAACTAGTTTCAGTGTTTATATAATAAACCACTTTAGATGAATTAATAAAATTTATTACAATTAAAAATATGTACAAGTACATTTTTATTCAACTTATTTATTTTTTTGTTTCAGATAGCATCATAATTCACTTAAAAAACTTAAGTGTTATGATAAAGAAACAAAAAAAAACACTTGCGATGAAATTAATAACATTTATTACAATTAAAAATATGTACAATAAATTCCACAAAAAAACTTGAGATGAATTAATAACATTTATTATAATTAAAAATTTGTACAATACATTCCACAAAAACTAACCTAAACCTTACAAAGTTTAATCAAAAATGTTATAATTAAAAAGAGTAGATTTTTGCGGCAATAACTTGAATGTCTAAACTGTCTAATATTGTTAGTGTATTATGCGTATTTTTTATGTTCTCCCGCACAATTTCCAAATTGTTGTTGGCTGCAGCGAACTCACTATTTAATCGTTCCACTTTTGCCACTTTACAATTTTCAGAGTTTACTTATATATATATATATATATATATATATATATATATATCGATAAAATGTTTTAACCACCTAACACTTTTTTTAAATTGCTGCAAGTCCGTAGACTCCTGAGTTGTTGTTGTGGAGTGAACCTGCTGGTCGAGTTAATTGTAAATTTTTTCTCCATATTGGAAGGTGCAACTGACTGGATGGTGGTGGTGGTGGAGCTGCAATTACTCCATTTTGGAGGAGTGTAGGTGGCTATTGTGAAGCTGCTGCTGCAATTGTGGCCATGGGGGGCGTGATGCTACAAAATAATTGGTTTGGTTAATAAAATATTTATCAAATAAATCACTACATAAAAACAATAGCAAGGAATACTTACTTTTCAAAGAACCTGGCAAAATGTCATCCTCTACATCACTATCTCGTATAGAGATTATTGGTATATCTACATGTGGCTCAACTCGTTCTGCTTGTTTTACCCCCCACACTAATATATCTTGCAGTATGTTAGAATTTTTTTTGTAGTGATAATTTTGATCTTTTAGCATTTGATGTCATTTTGATTAGTATGGTATGTATGTATGTAACGACTGAATATTGAAATAAAATTTAGGATTATATACATGTAAATCTGTTAACGTCTGCAAAATTGTTAACAAGTAGAGGTGGTTTAATCTAAAAATAGAAATTTTCAAGGTCATATATTTTGACCTTGAATGTGGGGTTTATATGCCTATATAAGCAGATAATAAGCATTTTTTTTATACCAGTCAGTCAGTCAGTCAGTACATTGAACTCGTGACCAGAATTGTAATTGTAATTGTAAACCTAGTAAACCTAAAGTACTTCTATAGTTACTTAAATTATTACATATCAGTTATAATAAATAAAATATTTGTTTCCATTACTGCATAATCGGGCAGTGTGTGTGCTTTTTGCATTTGTTGGATACAGTTTTTGGAAGGTAACTATGAGTAAGGGTATACCGAGTGATAGTGATATTGTTAATTTAACAAAAAAAAAATGAATTTGTATAGCACATCTGTATAATTAAACTAATATTAAGCTATTGCAGATATAATTAAAAATAAAATTTATTTAGAGACAGGTGAAAATTTGCTTAAACTCGAAAGTAATTTATCATTGTTAAAGTGTTATCTTGTAAGACTTAAACAGTTAAAGAACGCTTCAGAGAAAACAGGTAATGGAATTGTCACTAAAAAGCTTACACGCAAATTATGTTGATACTCTCTAGATTCATGTTTTAATGGTAGGTTACTTACAGGAATTATAGTCAACGTGGGAAATATCAAGGACCCTCTTATTTTTTTACAAAATGCATACAATAGTTTCGCACGAAAGGTTAAATTAATGCTAAGGCAGTCCATGCTAAATGTTGTTTTAGCCTGTAATTATATCCAACTTCACAATCATATTATCGAGTTGAAGACTTTTGCCATAAAAAATTATGTCATTGATATTTCAACCAATTTACGTAAGTGGTATAATGAAAACGTGTATTACAAGTTACAAACAAAAAATAGGAATTTTCCGAAAGGGATTCAGGTTGGGCATTACATGAAGTTTTACATTTAAAGGTGAATATTAATAGCTATGTTCCATTTAAAGGTGGTCGTTCAACTTACATTAAAGTTCTCCCTTTCATAACAGTAAAGCGTGAATGTTCCAAATAATGATGAATATTGCTTCCTGTGGGCTGTTATTTCGGCATTATATCCCGTGCACGTCATCAGAAAGGTTCAAAGTTATCCTCATATTAGAGATGTTTTGAATTATGATTCAATTCATTTCCCATTCAGCTGGATGATGTAAAAATTTGAAAAAAACAACCTCTCAATTAATTTGTATTCATGGAAAGTATATTACCGTTTGTATTAAGTCAAAATCGAAATAGTGACAGGGAACCTATAAATCTTTTAGTACTTTCTACTAATATCATGCTGCTTTGCGGATGTTATTAATACAAAAATGACACTTATATCATTTCACTTGGATTAAAAATATGCCAGCTCTTGTTCATGAACAACTATCGAATAAGAAGTGTAAAACATTTATTTGTTACCGATGCTTAAACCATTTTTCTTCTACAAAAACATTTCGCTCACTGTCATCAACTTAATCAATGCTCTGCTAGACTGCCTATTGAAGCAGAAATAAATTTACAGTTCAAAAATTTTTCATTCCAAGAAAAGGTACCATTTGTAATTTATGCCGATTTAGAGATTATTTTAGAAAAGTGATTTAACGACATCGAAAGTAATACTCAATTTCACTCCAAATATATACCCTTTAGCATTGCTTACTATTTGAAGTGTTCATACAATGATTCATTATCTCGATTTAGGCTTTATAGAGGAAATGATTGCGTTCAATGGTTTGTTAAAGAGCTTCAAAGTATTGCACATTGGACCACGGAGATAATCAATAAAATAATCCCCATGGATACTTTAAGTCCCAGTCAGGTTGACCAATTTGAAAGCACCGTGATTTGTCACATTTGCGGAAAACCATTTACTGATTATGACGTAAAAGTTAGAGACTATAATCATTTTACAGGAGCATTTCGGGAGCACACAAGAATTGTAACCTAAACTATAAAGATTCACACATTCTGCCAGTTGCGTTTCATAATTTATCAGGTTATGCTTCACATTTCGTCATTAGAGAATTGGCCTAGTGTTTCCGGATCGATTTCACTGCTACCCAGAAACAACACGAAGTTAATAGCAGGTACTAAAATTAAGTTTAGATTTATTGACTCTTTCAGATTTATGAGCAGTAGTATTGAAAAGTTGTCAGACTATTTGGAGAATAGTAGACAAATGATTACCCGCACTAATTGGAACAATGATGATGCATTTTCTCTACTAGTTCGCAAATACATGTTTCCTATGAGTGTATTGATACGTGGGATAAATTAAGCAAGACTATGCTCCCTCCCAAGGAACCATTTTTCAGTCATCTGACTAATCAGGGAATCAGTGATGACAGTTTTGGACATGCGGTTAACGTTTGGAAAAAATTTAATATTAAATCGTTAGGGGAATACTCTGATTTGTATCTAAAAGCAGACGTTCTACTTTTAGCGGATATTTTTGAGAACTTTCGGCAAACTTGTTTAAGTGCTTACAAAGTTGATCCTCTGCACTATTATAAAGCCCCCGATTTAGCATTAGATGCTATGCTTAAAATTACGCTCGTAAAATTAGAACTATTTACAGACATTGATATGCTAATGTTTGTTGAGAGAGGAATTAGAGGCGGTGTAGCTCAATGTTCTAATCGATATGATAACAATAAGTACATGGGAGAAAAGTTTGATCCCACTTCCGAAAGTAGGTTTTTAATGTATTACGACGTAAATAACTTATATGGGGACTCCATGTCAGAATTGCTACCATTTGGCGATTTTTCTTTTGTTGATAACTTTGGAACTTTAGATTTAATAAACCATCCTGATGATTCGGAAATTGGTTATATAGTCGAGTGTGATTTAGACTATCCCATAGAATTACATGAGAGTCACAGTGATCTACCTCGGGCACCTGAACGTATGGTTCCACCTGTACCTGATTCAAATTCTAAAATTAAAAAATTATTGCTTGCTTACATTGTATCCAAAACGTAATTATATAATTCATTACAGAAATTTGAAAATATATTTAAAATATGGATTACAGTTGGTAAAAGTACATCGTATATTACGTTTTAAGCAGTCCCCGTGGTTAAAAAAATATATAGATTTAAATACAACCATGCGTCAGCAATCTCAAAATGAATTTGATAAAAATTTCTATAAATTAATGATTAATAGTGTTTTTGGGAAGCTGATGGAAAATGTACGTAAATATAAGGATATACGTTTAGTAACTAAGTGTGAGGGTCGCTACGGTGCTCGTGTTTACATATCAAAACCGAATTTTCATAGCTGTACAATATTTGATAATGATATGCTCATCATTCAACTGAATAAGCTAAGTATTTCAATAAACCTATATATGCAGGATTCAGGTTTTAGACGTTTCAAAAACTTTTTTATACAATTTTCATTATTACACGCTATCAAAGCTTCATAATAATGCTAAGCTCAAGTACATGAATACGGATAGTCTCATATACGCCTTTTCGGTTCCCGATATCTATGAATGCATTAAAGAGGACATTGATAAATTCGATACATCTGATTATAGTCCACAATATCTTTGGAATTCCATTAGTAAATAAAAGTCCCGGCTTAATGAAAGATGAAAATCATGGCGCAATCATGGTGGAATTTGTAGGACTTCGTGCAAAAATGTATGCTTACATGGTTGATCAAATAGTTGTTAAAAAATCAAAGAGTTCTAGCCATGCAAGAGTCAAACAGATCAGGATAAATGATTAT
This sequence comes from Vesta saturnalis, assembly GCA_036346205.1. Classification (NCBI taxonomy): domain Eukaryota; kingdom Metazoa; phylum Arthropoda; class Insecta; order Coleoptera; family Lampyridae; genus Vesta; species Vesta saturnalis. Next base: position 444,161 of record JARFJB010001971.1, read on the forward strand.
AAACATGTTTTGTTTGGTAGTAACGTAATAAGGCGATATCAACATTTGATAAGATCAAAGAAACATGATGTGTTTACAATCAAACAGAATAAAGTAGTACTTAATCCTTACGATGATAAACGATTAGTAAATTTTAATTTCACTGATACTAGATCTTAGGGATTTAACTTTACATAGAATTTTATTTCTCCTCTGTTTCAGAAAACAATTTTCTCATTATGAGCAGCCTTGAAAACAAATTACAGGAAGAACTATGGGCAGTAGTGATCAAATCTACAGAAAATACTTGAAGCGTTCTTTGATGGGAAGTGTTCCTCTGAAAGCTATTTATTGGTACTGAATATATTACAACATATTGTTATTCCTGTTGAGTGTTTTAACTGTGTGCTGTAAACTCAAAGTGTGCAAATGAAGTTATTATTAAGACATTATTTGATAAAAAAAATTAAATTAGACCATACCATTAAAAGTTTTATGTAATTGTGCGCCGATAAATTCATTAACTCATAACATTATATATATATATATATATATATATATATATATATATATATATATATATATATATATATATATATATGTATATACAATTTATTATGGCCTGATGATTCAACAAATGTTAAATCTAGCTTAGAAGATATTGCTTATAAAGGCGCTTTATTTAACTGAATGTATTGAGAAAGCAGCATATTATGCTAATTACAAGTGCCTCGATCTTTTGCTTGAAATATTATTAGCACAAAATATGAACTATAAGTTTCAACCGTGAGAAAACGATGAGCACCACAAAATTTATTACAGGATACTAGACAACATCAATAAAGGTGAAACCAATTCAAATTCCTGCTTAGGATGGAGGTGTAGGCCAGATTCCGGAATATGGCCTTCCAGTAATTTAAGTGATTATAGAAGTACTTTGGGTTCACTTTATAAGGTAATGAAATTTTAGAAAAAAAATTTTTATGTAATGTTTAAGAAATAAAATACAATTATTTTCTTTTTGCGTTTTATTTCGTCTAAGAGCTACATACTTTGATATTAACTATTCCTAGTCAAAAACAGGTACACGTTTTCCCAAAACAGGTTAAAACAGCTCAAAAACAGGTACCTGTTTTTCTGAAACAAGTACCCGTTTTCTAGAAACAGGTCAAAACCGCTCAAAAACAGGTACCTGTTTTCCATAAACAGGTCAAAACAGCTCAAAAACAGGTACCTGTTTTCCAAAAACAGGTCAAAACAAATACCTGTTTTCGAGATACCTGTTTCCCAGAAACTGCTCAAAAACAGGTACCCGTTTGTCTATTTATTATATCTCCTGAAGACTGATTTCTTAGAGTAGTGAGGTAAATAATAATATAGATGTTAGTTAATAAATCTTTATTTATTAGAATTTAACTACAATTTTTTCATATAAATGATATACATGAGCCAAAGTGCAGTGACGGGTGTTTTGTGTATGAAAAAAGTAGAATGCATTAAGTTTAGGTAAAGTAGGTTGTTCTTCAAGCTTTGTAATCCGCTTTTTCTCGTCCTTTGAGTACACCTCATCTGTTGTCGATATGAAATCGCAAAGTATACGAGGGAATAGATGTGAAGAGGTATATCCATATTCCCACTTGATAAAGTGGTGGTTGTGAATTAACCAGTTGACCTGCTTTTGAAATTCACTATCTAAGTGCATGGAAATGGAGGCTTGAATACGTAATGAGCAATTGTCATTATCGCAGTTTCTTAGGTGTAAATATATTTCTTGCTTCTTGAATTTGCACATCATAATAACAACCATTACTTTTCTGACTGTTTGGTTAGCGCGTTATATGTAACTAAAGCGATTTGCAATGCTTTACATATACTTTAGGAAAAATATGATGTTAAAATGAAATTTCAACTTATATAGATGGATTGATAGGAGCACAAAGTCAGAACTTGACCTACGCATGCCATAGCTTCCATAGGAGAAAACATCAGTTTCATTATGCATACAAATATTCGCATTGTACTTTTATTAATTACTGTTGTTTTTATCATACCAGACTGTTTTTACTAAAAATTGTAAGTTTTGCATATATATATATATATATATATATATATATATATATATATATATATATATATAATAAATAAATTCACGCAAAATATAGCACTATTAAATTTTTTTTTGCATTGTACTTTTCTGTAATTTTTTTATTTAGGCACCACTACTATCACTGCCGTATTTATTTTTATTTAAAGTTACATATATAAAATTACACATCATCATTAAATATAAAAAAATAATTTATTTACTTTTTAATAGCGTCTTTCTTTTAGCTTTCACTTTTTCCATTCATGTTATCCATTTTTTAGATTTAAAATATCTAACGCAAAAAAAACATAGTTATTAATATTTTCTTTATTTAGTAAAAATGCTATACATTAGATAATACAATATTTTTCATACAGTGTCAATTAATATTGTCTGCAGCAATGCATAATTTACGTATGGTTTTCCACTGTTAAAACAAAATGTTATCGTTGTTTTTCCGGCTGCACCAAAACTACTTAAGAACGCATCCTTCGTGTTTAGTAGCGCCTTAAATTCTTCAATTCCTGTTTTGAAATACACATAAAAGCGTTCAGGTAATACACGTTTAAAATCATCTGTTTCCATCACTATACATTCACCGTACTTAGTATTAATTACATCTATATTCGTCACTTTATACTTTCTCGATATCTCGAGCTCGCACGTATTTTTAAAGGGTTTTCAATAGGTCCTTTGGTTTAACCTTGCTAATTCCTTGTTTGCTAACTGACTGATCTCAACGCACATCTCGCTGCAGTTTATATAAGAAAAATGTGTTCTTGAGTACCTATAGCAACTTGCTAAATACCCACCTTGAGCTACTTTTAGTTTAGACTATTGACCTTGATCTACTTATTAGCATATACAACAACCTAGCAGTCTTCTCGTTTCTTGTGACCTTGAAAAATTTTAGATTCCTAAGAAATGTAATATGATACCACTGCAGGTCGATAATCTTTGACCTTGAAAATTCTATTATTAGATTTGTAAGAAATGTAATGTGACGCCATAAGGATATAATGATTACTTCTGCAATTTCTATTTTTAGCTTTCCAATTTTGACCATGACAACACCATAAGAATATAATGATTACTTTTGCAATTTCTATTTTTAGCTTTCCCATTTTGACCTTGACAATACCATAAAAATATCATTATTACTTTTGTAATTTTTATTTTTAGCTTTCCAATTTTGACTTTGACACCATAAGAATATAATGATTACTTTTGCAATTTCTATTTTTAGGTTCCCAATTTTGACCTTGACAATACCATAATAATATCATGATTACTTTTGCAATTTCTATTTTTAGCTTTCCAATTTGACCTTGAGGGAACGAGTGACCTTAAAGCGAGGGGACGATGACAAAACTCACTTAACCTTGTAATGTTAATCCTATACAAAGTGGATCAGAACCCCCCTATATGAATACTTGTTATAGTTCTATTATTTAATTTACAGTATAACGTAAAACCCGGCGCTTGCGCAACTAAGTTATAAGAAATAGCAGTTGGTCTCACTGACCGCGTACTGAATTAATTCTTAAAAACTGGCATTTCTCAAATTTAGGTGAAAAATCGTGTTTTCTCAAACATATTTCGCTATACTAATTCGCTAAATTCAATAAAAATGATGAATTTACAATTACTTACACATACATAAATGGTTTTCCTAAAACATTTTTTTCATAAAAATCTGCGTGACAGTTTTCTTTTAATAAACGTTTAAAGTGTGGAAACAATACTTTTTACTCTGTAGTAACTTATTTCAAATAGTTGTTCTGGCTTTTTAGTACAACAAAATGTAGAAAATCAAACATCTGATTCCGAGAACTAAGACAGCGAAACTGCAACTAGCAGTTTTACGTAATAAGGTTCTTCCAAACAGCTATATGTTTTTTGCTAAACTGCTTCGGCGTTTTAATTCTGTTCATCCAAGGTACAAGAAAAGGCTCTCATTTCTTCCGAAAAAAAGACTATCTCTGCATCTCAGAATATCAATAAAGAAGCAGCTGAAGCATCTGATGTAAATTCCCGCAATGTAGTGACATTCGCGGAAGCCGTGTTCAGAGCAGTTGGTATGTGAATAAAATGTTTGCTAAATAGGTGTTTTCTTATCTTACGACACAGTAAATCACCGATACTACGCAGAATGTACGAGCCGAGTAACATCTTGTTTGCATAATTGTGAATAGAATGGACGAAACGACCGATAGAGCTGTAGTGGTGGAGTTTACGTATTTGTGAATAGTGATTGGCATCAGGAGATACGTTGGTTATCTATAGTTGAAATTATGAGAGAATTTCAATATCGGATTAGCGCTTTTATTTAAGCCTACGGTCGAACATGCAATTTTGTCGGTTTTACACGTTATGTGTTGAAGGCAGAAAGAAATTTGTTGTGTATAATCTCCCGTGGGTGGTGAACTAAAACCTAGACTATACGTTAAAACGTAGGTTCAATTTAAGTACATGCGTTAGAGGAAGATGCAAATGTGTATCGGCATGTCTTTACATAAATGGCAAATATCGACTTAAAATCATTTACACAGCGCTACTTCAATTTTTTTTACTTAAACGTTACAAACTTAATGAAATTAAATTGAATAATTCTCACTTAGTTAAAATATGCATAAAAAAATCCATTATGACGATATAAACAATTAAGTTCCTAAAATTACCGAAACAATTTCTGAATGAGCCCAAAAAACCTACGTAAAACATTAACATACAATTTATATAAAATCGTTTTAATATCTAATTGCTTACGGTTTAATTCTTAATTCGGAACTTTCAATAAGCCGCTTAAATAGATTTTATTTTACTCATTATTAGAAACAGATCAAAAGATTCTTTATTGTTTGAAACCTTTGTGATTGATCCTCACGTCATGCGTCTGTGAGCTAACATGCTTACCTCTACCGCTCATCAGCATGGTGTGTGATGGTGAATACATAATTTGAGAATTAAGTAAGTGTGACTTCCTTTTCACCTATCTCCCAGTGCGGATTTCACATTAGAAACTAAGTTGACAAATCCTGATGATTTTCTATGTATAGCACTGAATGACACTGTTTACAACTTCCGCCATGTGCGCACAATCGTGTTACCTTGTTTTACTTACCACTCTATGCTTTAGATTATAGTTTTTTTAGCTTAATTTTATAAGATACAAATGCAAATTCTTAGTTGCTTAGATTTTGAAAATACTGTTGAGTTTCTGTGTAGTGCAGTGAATGACACTCTTTACATCTTACGCCATGTGCGCACAAACATGTTACTCGGAACCTTAGCTATTTATGTATGATACATAACCGCATAAACAATTTTTCGTTCTGTAAATATTATCGTGAGAATTTCACCTTATCCACTTGACAGTTTAAGAACATGTGATGGAGTAACCACCAAAGCCAACACAAATAAATTAGATATAAAGTCTAGCGATTGCGTTATCCCACGACTCAGAATCATGCGCCACAAAGACTAGTGTGCATACAAACCTGGAATGGATTAATTTATAGAAGCTTTGAAGAATCAGTGGTGTTTCGGTTAATTGCAAAATTGAGCAAAAATGAATATGAAAATGTAAACCTTCACCATATTTGATAAACGTATAAAGCCAATTATGGAATGACATTTTAGTAAAGAATAACTAGATCCTTAATAAATTAAAGGTTGTTAAACTGCCTTGAAGATGGAAAATCAGAACACCCTCTAACGGTCGAAGGCTAACCGTGAAAAATGTAATACCCAAAGAACAAATTTAGCAAAATTTTATCAAGTTATGATGTAAGTGGAAAGTTGTGAAAAACTTTAATTCGAAATTGATAGAAGCATTCAAAAATAGAAACTTGACATCAATTAAAAATCCAGTCAAATCTAACAATGAAATAGCTTTGTTAATAATTGTAAATGTCATTTCACAGTGAAAACACAATGTAAATAGCTTTGTTAATAATTGTAAGTGTTATTGTACAGTGAAAACGCAATGTAGTACGCTTCATATACTTTTTAATTCTAATTTCAGCTATACATGTTAAATTATAGTGCAGTAGTAATTTAACATATAATTGGTAAATCATTTACTTGAACATTTAGGACAAAACGGTAGAAAACCTAGACATACCCAAAGCTGAAATTAAAATTAAGACGTACCATTGTGCTGTTCTTAATTATAATATGCCAAAACCTATTATAACGGAGATTTAATTCTTCCCTATTGGCGTTGTTAAGATGTCTCAATAGCTTCACGTTGTAAATGAACATAATAATTAGTTTGTCTTGACAATATTTCCATATTATCAAATTGAATGTCATGAACTAAATTATTTTTAGCATGGTCTGATACCGCAGATTTCTCTGGTTGACTTAATCTTAACCATATGTTCTTTGCATCTGGTACCAAAGCTACTTTTTGTGGTTCCAATGTATATTTTCCACATGGACAAGATAACTTATACACTCCGGAAGATGATAATGGGTCTGAAACACCTTTAGATGACCTTAAATGTTCTTTAATTTTTCTTATAGGTTTAAAAACAGTTCTTATGCAATGCTTAATTAGGATTTTTTTAATTCTATCTGTTACATTAGCTATACAAGGAAGAAAAGCAGTACCAACGCTAAGCGCTGGTTTTTCTTTATGGTTATGTCTAGCAGGTGTAATAATATTATTAATTCTATAAAGATTTAATTACACCAATTACGTGGATGGTGGTTTGAGAATTTGTGAAGGTAGGTATCTATCATTCTCTTAAAAAATAGTGAATTATTAGTTTTATATATTAGTATGTCAAGAAATGGTAAACTTCCATCAGTTTCCTTTTCAATGGTAAACTGGGTGCTAGGATGTATACCATTTATCAATGTTAAGAATTCACGTAGTGCTTCTTCTCCATGTCTCCAAATAACAAATGTATCACCTATATATCTGTACCCAACTAAAGGTCTTTTATTAGCATTTTGTAACGCTAATAATTTTTTCCATGTAAGATTAGCTATATCAGGACTAAGAGGGCTTCCATTGCTACACCATCAAGCTGTTTATAGAATTTATTACTCTACTGAAAATAAGTTATACTAAGACAGTGCTGAAAAATAATTGGTATATCCTTTGGAAACTATGATTAATATATTCAAAAGTTTCTTTTGTAAAAAGCGAAACAACATCAAAACTCACCATTATATCACCCTCTTCAATTTTGAAATGATGTATTTTTTCAATGAAGTCGGCAGAATTTTTAATATAGTGGGGTGTTTTACCTATAATATGTTGTAATAGAAATGTAAGATATGTAGTAGCAATAAAAATAAAAATTAAAAATTATATGAAACGTACTACCTTGAGTTTTCTCTGTAAAATAACACTTACAGTTATTAACAAAACTATTTCTTCGTTAGAGTTGATTGGATTTTTAATTGATGTCAAGTTTCTGTTTGTGAATGCTTTTATCAATTTGAATCTAAAGTTTTTACAAGTTTAGACTTACATCATAATTTGATAAAATTTTTGTTAAATTTGTTCTTTGGTTATGGCATTTTTCACTGTTAGCCTTCGACCGCTGGAGGGTGCTCTGATTTGTCATCTTCAAGGCAGCTTAACAATACTTAATTGATTAAGGATCTAGCTATTATTTACTAAAATTGTATTCCATAAATGGCTTATGCTTGCGTTTTCACTTTTTCAAATTTCATAAATTTGTTTCAACATGTTAAACAATTCTGAAAGATTTTATTACTACTGAGGACGATGACTGTAGGTGTTGTCGAAACGTACAGATTTGTGTAACATAAATACAAGAATACACCATTAAGAACCCAAGATAACTAAGTATTTTGAATTAAAGAATAGGTTTATACACAATATTATGACTTTACATTTAAACTCAAGTGACAACGAACCATTTACGTGATAAAAATAGGTAATGTTTTAAGATATACGCGTGCATATATGCCACAAATGTGAATCATACCACATACAAGCGCTGCACATACAAAGAGGCACGAACACACGCATTAACGCAGTTACGCACTCGCGCACACACGCACATATGCACATGCGCACGCACGCACACGTACTTTTTTAAACTCAAAACAGATATTTTCGATCTCGGCTCAAATTTTTTCTCGCCACAGTAACTTTTCTTTGCGAGAAAAATTTAAAAATGTAAAGTAGACGTTATGTTGTCTCTAACTCAAACACTTGCGCTTAAAACTGATTATAATAATGAGACGTCTATGAAGGATAAATTACTGAATTCTCTTACAAATATAAAGTCGACATTCTTTACACTGCAAACGCGCGGACATATTGGGTATAGTTTTAATCTCTTCAAATTAGCTAAAAGAAGTTACATAAGCGATTATGCACTATTGGGAATATGATCATAATTAAAACTTAATTATACGCTAAGGTGAATACAGAAGTTTTTTGTAGCGTTTCGTAATATTTCATATCTTTTTGTATAAAACACTTGCATATTTAAAAACAGTAGGTCATTGTTCAAGTTTATAACAGTATTATTTTATTGATAATTAAAGATTTACGATGTATTTCAGTATACAGACCGTTCTTCTATTTAACTTCAGCTTCAGCATGCTAACACACTAAACTTGTTATATTGTACAAGTAATAATGCTTTCACGCAAAGTTGTAAAACTTCATAAATTTGCTATAAAACTTCTTGACGAAATTTGGATAGGTTTGTTGTAATACAAATTTGTTTTTTAGTTGTTTAGTTGCTACTACAAAGTCAAATTTAATCGATTTCGCAATTTCACGGTATTACTTACTCATAGTCAAATGGAAAATAGACAAAGTACGTCCTTGGAGGTATATATTTATGCGTTACTTTACAATAACGTATTTTTCAAACTCTTCTATGGAGCTCTTGTGAATATTTTTCTGCATTACTTTTAACTCATAAGGCAACGAATAGCTACAATGTCACTATCTCTTAACACGTGCAAGCAGTGAAATCATCACTGCTTATCATTAGTTCACGAGAAATTAGCCGGGATCGTAAATTTCACTTGGGATTTCCTGATTACAAATGTATGCATGTGGTATTAAACAATGTTTGCTCGAACATATATGTCTTTGGAAGAGAGTTATTATGTATATTTGCTTTTCCATTGCAGTACATTTAAAACATCTTCCTTTTCAATGGGAAGATGATAACCAACATTCTGGAACTAGCTTTCGATCCACGTTCATCAGTCAAATGTACGAGATAAAACATATAAATAACTGGCTAAAGTTGCAAATAAGACTGAGTTACAAATGGAGTATATATGCATATATATATATATATATATATATATATATATATATATATATATATATATATATATATATACAAATTATTTTAGTATCAACTGCGTAAACTATATTAATAAGTTATGGAAGTGTTTCGGATAAAACAGTCTTATCTCCTACTAAATTTTAGTCGAGCTTTCGCAAAATATATTTGCTTCGTGCTTCGTCAGGACCTACAAGCAATTTAATAATAGGCAAAACAATTTAATTGTAAATCTTAAAAATCAAACAGTTTTGACATAAAAACAGGTAACATTAATTTTAAACCACAAACACATACACATAAAACAAACATACATTCCTACATTTATGGACATACATTTATTATCTAATAGTAGTTTTAATTTTATTCTTATAATGACGTAAAATGATATTTAAATCTGGGTAGGTTCTATTGTTTTGTTACAAACCATAATTATAAACCATTGTAGCCATAAATATATTATCATTTCCGTTAGTAAAAAATAAAAAAATACGTAAGTAGGTATTTAAATGTAGATTAAAGCTCGCAGCAAGCAATTTAACAAGCTGGTGTAACCCATTGGAGATCGGTCATTACCTTGCTAGAAGTTATTATTTAATTATCGCGAGATATTGAATCGCACAGAATTGTGTCTCGCTAACAAAGCGTAGTAACGCAGCAATAATTTAATTGCCAATACGCCATCTCGCAAGCACGCTTATTAAGCTGAAATCTGTTTAAAAGAAGCCGTGTTAGACCGTAGTCTACCTCATTATTGGAATGAGATGGCATTGTTAATTGTTTACTAACATTTTCGCCAGCGTAGAGGACTTAATGCTTGTACAAACGCGGTATCATAACGCTCAGCTTAATTGGTGTTATTAACGATACCGGGGTTTACAGAAAAGTGTCTGGATGCTATTAAGGAAGGCTCACAATCGCATCTTGATGCAGATTTGCAGAATGGTTACCCACGGCTTTAGCTGCCAGAAATAACCCGTTCTCAATGGCTTTAAATGCAGAGAGAGAGAGAGAGAGAGAGGAGAGAGAGAGAGAGGAGAAGGAGAAGAGAGGAGAGGAGAAGGAGAGAGGGAGAAGGAGAGGAGAAAGAGAAGGAGAAGGAGAAGGAGAAGGAGAAGGAGAAGGAGAAGGAGAAGGAGAAGGAGAAGGAGAAGGAGAAGGAGAAGGAGAAGGAGAAGGAGAAGGAGAGGGAGAAGGAGAAGGAGAAAGGAGAAGGAGAAGGAGAAGGAGAAGGAGAAGGAGAAAGGAGAAGGAGAAGGAGAAGGAGAAGGAGAAGGAGAAGGAGAAGGAGAAGGAGAAGGAGGAGAAGGAGAAGAGAAGGAGAAGGAGAAGGAGAGAGGAGAAGGAGAAGGAGAAGGAGAGGAGAAGGAGAAGGAGAGAGGAGAGAGAGAGAAGGAGAGGAGAGAGAGAGGAGAGGAAGAGGAGAGAGGAGAGGAGAGGAGAGGGAGAGAGGAGAGGAAGAGGGAGAGGGAGAGGAGAGGGAGAGGGAGAGGGAGAGGGAGAGGGAGAGGGAGAGGGAGAGGGAGAGGGAGAGGAGAGGAGAGGGAGAGGGAGAGGGAGAGGGAGAGGGAGAGGGAGAGGGAGAGGAGAGGGAGAGGAGAGAGAGGGAGGGAGAGGAGAGGAGAGAGAGGGAGAGGGAGAGGGAGAGGGAGAGGGAGAGGGAGAGGGAGAGGGAGAGGGAGAGGAGAGGGAGAGGGAGAGGGAGAGGGAGAGGGAGAGGAGAGAGGGAGAGGGAGAGGAGAGGGAGAGGGAGAGGGAGAGGGAGGGAGGGAGAGGGAGAGGGAGAGGGAGAGGGAGAGGAGAGGAGAGGAGAGGGAGAGGGAGAGGGAGAGGGAGAGGGAGAGGAGAGGGAGAGGGAGAGGAGAGGGAGAGGGAGAGGGAGAGGGAGGGAGAGGGAGAGGGAGAGGGAGAGGGAGAAGGAGAAGGAGAAAGAGAAAGAGAAAAAAACGGGAGGTATCTATAGATGCACGTGTAAGCTGAGAAAGGGATGCTGTAGTTTCTATCGGTGACTTTGTTAACGTAACTGTTTTATTTTCGCCTTACCCTAGCAAAACTTCGTTTTAATGATTTTTCAGGTGTATTTGATTCAACCAGCTTATTTAGAATGATTTGCACGAATGTATCTTTAGGAATAGGCGAAAGCATGCTTTTATTCACGATACAATTGTGTATATGTATATGTATATGTTCTTGCCTATATGTAGTTTAAACTGCATTGCAGTTACCTTATTGCTACCTATATATTTCATTTCACTGTTTGTTTTATTTTCGAATCTGGTTGGTCTTAATCGGGTATGCGTAAATCTACGTAATCACATATTTCGGAAGTCGTCAAATATTTCAGGTTAAGTGTTAAAAATGCTTAATCGTTTGGTTGTAAATCTAAAAAAAATAAAGATAATTTGTGATGTATTTTGATATTGTTTTATTAATTGTATAGTGTAAAAAGTACATAATAAAAATTTGTGCATGTGTACTTCAACAAACCTGCTAAGATTATAAATTACATTTTCCTTATACAAATTCATTTACAAATAAGTGGGAATATCTTAATATTCTTAACTCAACATTGTTATTGAAGATACTGTATAAAACATATGTACTGCAGTATTATCTTCTATACGTAAAATCAAAGCAACAACATCAAGTTGTAGTTGATAACAGATTAGACGATTCGAGCAACACTCTAGAACAAATAATTTGCGTTTGTTCGGTGTACGAGAACAACGAGGAGAGGATAGTGATCAATCGGCCATATCCATACTTCAGCAGAAGTTAAACCTGGACACCGAGTTAGTAGAGTAGTGGTAATACGACCTGCTTCGCATTCGGGAGGTAATGTGTTCGATTCCCGTTATCGTCTACCCTGTATGAGGTTTTTTCAAGGGGTTTTCCTCATACGCATGTAGCGGTATGGTCACTGCGTATACACACACCGTGTGCGGGTATTTAGGCGAATTCTTGGGTAGTATTTCCCCCTCAGAACCCTAACTCCGTTCCTTCCGATCCTATCCTGCCACATCCATGCTTAATTCCACCATGCGTGTATACGTAATGTATGTGTGTGTGCTGGGAATTCCTGATTGTGACTGAAGGAGCTTGGAAAGCCCAAGAAGCACGCGCTACCCCTTGGGAAGGAAATGGAATACGTGGTATTTTCTTTTTCTCTAAACTTGGATATCAATATTTGCGACATAGGTGGAACTCATTGTGTGGGCATATCTCAAGAAGGAAGATCACCTGCGGTAATATTAAAATCTGTTTCTTATAGACATAGATCAATGTTAAAAGGTACCCCCCTTTAGGATTTAATCAAGAATCACCTAGGAGTGCTTCAAGAAGCAGTTAAAAATATGGAGAAAAAATGTTGCGTCTGAAATAGAAACCATTATGTATAGAAGATTTTTCAAATTAATTAATATGTGTTTTCGTTTGCCGTACCATAATTTGTTAGAACTGTATTACTATCAAATTACTGATAACTATTTTATTATCACTGATAACTATGTTTACATGCAAATTTATTGCCTTACATAGAAATATTTTGTGTTAATTAAATTATTTACTGTCTTTTTCTCGTTTCAAATGTAAAGTGTGTTAACAATGATTAATAATAATGATATTATAATTAGAGTCTAATAGTAGGTGGGTACGCTTGTAAACAAGTAGTAAATAGTAAATTTGCGATAAGAGTACGATTTGTGGTTTGACTTCAATTACTTCAAATTTTACCTTTCTTTTTCATTTTGTGATGTCTGGCCTCTAATAATTCTAATTGAACTGATTAGTTCGTGGTTCATGTAAATATACGTTCATTAGTAAGTAGCTGATAAAATTTAAAGAATGTGTTACAGATAATGTTCCAGATAACACATTATTGTCTGAAACGTGGCGAAAACCTAAAACCTACAATCGTTATACTCAAATTAATTTTACATTTTACGAACGGTACGGTAAGATCGACTTGAACATGTGGGGTAGCAATCTATGTTAAATCCCACCAACTTACAGTGTTTTATAATGTGAGAATGAATTGAACAACCATGACTGATTACTAGCAAATTTGGTACAATACAATTTCAATTCAATATATATTTATTTGCCCATAATCGATATTTTACAAATAGTATTTTATCGACATTCCTCCAGGTGTACAATCAACGCCCTGTAGAAATGCTTACATTCCTGTGTCATTAACAATGCACCTTAAATAGGGTAGGGAAGAGGCTCGCCGAGCTCCGGGGTAGTGTGAAACCCTGTGCAAGCAATCCTGAGTCAAATAAAAACACGCTGCTCCGCTTGCCTCCTCCCTCGTGTTACCTATATTAAGATGTTGGAGTCGTCGCCGAGGCGGCGGCTCCCTCATCTGTACTCGGGCTATTCCCTCATCCTTTAATTAAGGACACCGCAGGTGCCTGTGTACGGGCTATTCCCGTACCCGCCCTATGTTGCATTATCTAAGATGCGGCCATCGCATCTGTACGTAAGCTAATCCTACGTCCGTTCCTACATTCTTATTTAACTAAGCCACCCACCGGTAGCTGTCCGCCGGTTATTCCTGCGGCCACCTGTTCCTAATTTAAATTTATTGTAAACCTGCGCAGATGCAGGTTGTGGCGCGGGCTGCCCGCGTCCCGCCCTATTGGTTTGTTCCTAACCTAGAGGTGCCACATGACACCTGTACGCGGTCTAATATCGCGCCCTTTCCCTAATTTCTTAATTAGGACGCTATTTGGCGTCCGAGCGGCGGCTATTCCGACGCCCCGTGCCTATTTCTTAAAAACTATCTTATGATCTAACTAAGAATCTTGGGTTTCCGGACGCAACCGTCGACCCAATCATCTGTGCACGAGTGATGCCCGTGCCCACTTCTTAAATTAATGTTAGTTCCTAATTCTAAGTAACCCGCCCTTATTCCACGTAATGGTTAGGGGCGGCTGTACGCGAGTGCAACTCGCGTCCATTTCCTTATGCTTATGCTACTTAAAACTTCCTTCTCCCCAGAGTTGGAGCGGGGGAGGAGAAAATTTGTGCGACGGTGAAGCCTTCGCCCGTTTTAGTTACTTAATCTACGTTCTTAAAACTACTTAACTAGGATACCCCCGATTTCGCCGAAACTAGAAAATCGAAGGTATCATACACGAGCCACGCCCGTGTTCGTATACACTAAGTACACCGTCCATTCGGTGGCAGGCGTCGAAAGGAAGGTGCCTGTGCACGACTGGTGTCGTACCCTTTCCCTACTCCCTAAGATGCCGCCGCTCTCGGTGCACCGAGAACGGCGGAATCTGTGCACGAGTGAAGCCCGTGCCCGGAAGGCTACCGCTAAGGATTTGCATACGCCGGCTACAGTCGACGGCCGCAACTCCTGTGCGCGAGTGAGGCCCGCGCCCTCGAGAGATACCTCTAAGGGTCCGCGTTCGCCGGATACAGTCGGCGACCGCGGTCCCTGTGTGCGAGTGAGGCCCGCACCCATACTTGCATAAGGTACGCACCCTTTCCGGCGACGGAGCTTATCGTCTACGTCGCCGGAAACGACGCCGCCTGTACGCGAGTGAAGCTCGCGCCCTCGACGCTACTTATCTAAGTCGACGCTTTTCCCGTGAAGGAAATGCGCCGACTGTACGCAAGTGAAGCTTGCGTCCGGTCAAACCTACTCAAGCACTAGCACTTTTCCGTCATTTTCTCAGGATAAACACTTGTCACTCGCGGTCACTAGCACTAGCACTTTCACTAACACCGTCGCCCCCACGTCGCTCCGACTCCGTGGCTGCTCCGGTGGTCCTTATCCGCTACTCCTTCCCGTCGATTCGCTGCCCTCGGAAGATCGGCTACGTCCAATAAAAAACTTGGCAACTTCCACTTGACCCGAAACGATGCCGTGGATGGACCTTCGTTCGCCCGTCGTTTCCTTACGAGCGACATCCGGTTGACGTAAGGTCCGCACCGTCCTGCGGCTTCTTCCGCCCCGCATCCCACCCACGGCAACCATTCGCAAGACCTTTACGTGGTTATCGGGGATCCGTTTCTTCCGCCTCTCTTCCGAGGGGGCCTACTCTAACACCGGAACGTAATTTAGATCCGGTGGTCCTTAACCTAGTTTGCGCGCGACACTAGGAAACTTGATGCCGCACACGCGCCCGCCGCTGTCAAATCCGGTTTTTATATTGTCCCAATCGGTAATAAAGTCATAATCGGTGATGTGTCACAATAGGTAAAAGACGCGATTTTAGTAATAACGACCCGGATTACACTACTCGCGCAACGTTCGGTTTAAGTCTCTGCACTTGTTTCGCGAATTTAGATAGTTCCGTCCACCATTCCCGTTCGCCCGCCATCGCCGTGATTTCCTCCCACGCTTGTGGCCACCGTAGGCCCGCGCCGACTAATCTCGCATCCGCCAACCTTCTAGCGCCTTCCTCGATCTCACAATCGAAAATTATGTGACCGGAGTCTTCGGTGGCGTGCCCGCAC
>JARFJB010001971.1:465000-662500 GCA_036346205.1 Vesta saturnalis
TGTGGTAAAGCTTATTAGAAATCCTGAAAGTTGATTCAGGTGAAAGGTATGACTTTGGCGTCATTAGCATTTAATGAGTTTTCCAAATACCCAAACTTAAACAAGTTTCGAATAGCTGTGGAATGTGGTAATGTGATGTACTTAGTGACCCTATTTTCAGAATGCTTTATCATGATGTCGGAACTTTTTTCAAGATAGCGTAAGGTGTTTGGAGTGAATATCCAAGATGAGCGGGGCGTGTGTGCGTTTTAGGATTGGCAACGCGGTGTGAGAAAGTGGAAGTGGAAAGTTTATCAAAACTACTACCGTACATACACATATTAAAACATGTCTCAGACCCTTGAAATTAGGAAACCCTTAACTTAAATGGAAGGATTTAACAAAAAATGCTTACGTATCCACATGGAACAACTTCGGTGTGCGGTCTCAATGACTCAAATACATAATCGCTTTAGTCAAACGATTTTGATAATCGTAAATTAAATTAAGCAAAATAGGTAAACAAACTTTATCCAATACCCCTGTGAGTAGTAATGGGACACCTTCCGCCATCTTGGATTTTGACGTCACAAGACCGCCCACGTGGGGGACCGGTTTTTTCACCCTTATTTTTTACTCGCTTACGTGTAGGACGTGTTTTTTCACCCCTATTTTTGCACATCCACGTGTGAGAACGCATTTTCAACCCCTAATTATTTTTTATATACCCTCGTGTGAGACCGTATCCTTTCTTTTCGAAGGCCCTTTTCAACCCTAATTATTTTTTACCCGCTTACGTATAGGACGTGTATTTTCACCCCTATTTTTACACATCTACGTGTGAGACCGTATTTTCAACCCTATAGGTCAACCCTAATTATTTTTTACTCGCTTACGTGAAGGACCGTATTACCTTATTTTTATTATTTCTTTTGGGGGTTAAACCTTATGGCTGTATTAAGGACCTTTTGACAGCTAGGACTTTTGCTAACGTGAGGGTTGGGGGTGGGGGCTGGTCTTGGCTTGGGGCTGTATGTAGAGCTAGGGTTGGAACTTAGGGCTGGGGGCAGGTCTAGGGATAAGTCTTAGAGTTTGGTCTTGGTGCTGGGGCTGGAGCTAGGGATAAGTCTTAGGGTTTAGTCTTGTGGCGGGACCTGTAGCTAGGTCTTAGGGTTATTTCTGATGGTATTAAGGTCCTTTTGGTTGTAACCCTGGGGGCTGAGCAGACACATACTCATACAATAATTGCATAATTAATAAGATATTATTATTATCGGTCCTATTGTTTTAAAAACGGTCAAATGCTTTTGGATGATCTTTTACCTAAACGTTGTATTTCTAATAAGGAGATGAGATAGCAGTTGTATTAGGATTAATCATACGTGGGGAATTTGAATGACAGTAAAATTTAATTATAGAACACTTATTTTTATTGTCATAATTAAAAAAAATCCTCAGTGAGCTATAAAAAAAATTACTGACATTCCTAATGAAACAAAACATTTTTATTAAGTTAATTAATTACATTAACAGTTTGTTTTTTCTAAAACGCATACTAAAAACATAGTTTACCTGCATTGAAATAATATCCATCCGTCCGTTAAGAATGTTGTAAGCCTTAATATTTTTTAAAGAAACTTAATGCTTGTGTTTTATAACTGTAATTAAAAATCTGTAAATAAAAAAGGGTTAACACCACACTTACCAGCTCTGTACTTAAAGAACGTTTTGAGGCACTACTACTTCACGAGTGATAGTCACCGCTTTGTGTTGCTTGTGTAATTAAACTTTCTAGGTTGTGTAAAAACCACCTATAATTAGAGTGTAAAATATACAAACAACCTCATTGTCTTTATTGCACTTACTGCAAATCGTATTTACTTTTCTCTTAAAATAAATCGGTTTGAAAAATATTCATATTCTACGCACAAATTGTTTTATAAAAAACCATATTAAGTGTTTGGAATGTTTAAAATTCCATAACAATATGTAGTAAGAAATCACTGTTCACGTTTACTTTTAACTAATTACCGTGTAATTATATAACACTGTTAAATTTAATTTAATAGTCTAAAAACCAATATAAATGGTTAATATAATTTCTTTTTAAAAACACTAAATAATAAATTTTATATAACACGATTTTAAAAAAACACACATGCCGAATTAAAAGAAAAAACAGTAGGTATTACGAAATTCTTAATTAAAAAGTAAGGTACTAAAAAATATTTTTATTTATCAGAATAGAATGATTGGGTAACAGGCATTAAACAATATTTTAATTATCTCATCATTTAGAATTAAACATGAACTAAAATAGTTTTTTACAAAATCAATCATTGATAAACTATGTAATCTAAAATATAGAAACACTAAGACATAAAATCCACATACATCCGAATGATAGTCTTGTAGTATTTTTTTATTGTATACGAAGCATCGGGAGTTCTTCTCTAGGAAATGTAAATGATATCCTAGCGGTGTTCGTCCAAAGGAATCAAAATACTCTCCATTACCATTCTCGTCAGTGTAGATAGCGGTCCAATGCTGACCTGGCTTGTTTGCAGGATCCGTGTTTACGATAATTGCACACGGTCGAGGTGCGTGTTTCGGTAATTGATTAGAAGCACATACAAGCCGAAACACATTCTTCTTGTGGCTGGGTATCGGTTTCAAGCATCTCAACACTTGTACCGCATACATCTTTGGAATTGGTATGTGTCCAGTCTTGTAGTAGTAATGCGTTTTCCAGTGCACACATAGGCTCAGTGATGTTATGACTTAAACAGCTATATGCTTTTGCTTCCTTTTTCAACTGTTTAATCGACGGACAGCCACTTTCCTCCAGGTTTACTATTGGTTTGTTAAGAAACCTTAAAAACTGTTGTTTTTCACTACCCTTAACGTGAATCTTGTTAAATGGGCGCAACACTCTCATCAGCTCCTCACGGAAATTGTTGTAATGTACATGGCCCCACCACCATTTCAACCCATGATAATTATCTTCCATAAATTTTATCTGTCGTGACATGGATCCTGATATAAAGTAGCCTCGTGGTGGTTTTATTAGCATCAACGATAAACGACCGTGATCTGTAACCACGGCAATTTCTTTCGGTATGAATTCGTTGTTGACACCACTAAACCCTTGCATGTCCAAGTATGCGTCCATCTTCTATCGGTTGCTGCTGTACACTGAAGCTTTGCAGGTTAGAGTTACCACTTTTAACAGCTAAAATCCACAACGACATTCCGATATTTATCGATCTCGATCACATTATCGAATTCTGCATACACCAAACAGTTAACGGTTACGGTGAGCGCTTCTTCAAACCCGACTTCCAGCCGAAGGGAGCCGTTTCTAACTAAATTCCAGTGCGTGCTAACGTTTGCAGACAAGTCAGGTGTTAGGTCAAAGGCCATTAAACAGTAGCCGTTGGGATAATCACTTCTTGATATATAATTACCTTCATTCAAAAAATGAATACCCGTACCAGAGAATAAGGTGTGGTACGCTCTTACGTATAAACCATTAGCTGTAAAGTCTGGTTGTAAGGCCTTCGAAGGAATTTGTTGTCTGTCAATATATAATGACATGTAGTTAATATTGCAGTGATGAAAATTGAACGGATTTGAGGGGTAGTCACCGTTGAAGGCTTTATTTGCTACAAAGCCTACGATGCATCGTTTAGGTAACTGACCCAGGAAAACATTATCCAATGATTTTCGCTGTATGCCTGCAGGTATAGTTAACACTTTTACGTCGGTCCTTGTAACAGGATATTTTGCGGCTGTTGTTTCTAAAGCTTTAGCGTGCGCAATTAGAATAGTTGGATTGATTCGCGTACATCTCACCAGTAAACTATCGTCTATAATTCGCGTCTTGTAATTTGAAGCGTGTGCTGCCATTAGGCTAAAGGTATCTCTTGATCGTACAAATTTAGTCTTTAACTGAACACCACTTATGAGAAACTTATCTTGATTAAACAAATCCGAGTGCACGTGACCAATCATCTCTATCTGTTTACCGGTAGCCGCAAGTGCTTGACGTTTTGAGAAACCGTTATTAGCGTTCCCCAATGCATTCATATAAAGTGAACAAATCCAATTCGGACTTGACGCATTCACACGATTGGGCATGTAGAAAAGCCATTATCTTGAAAATATATCGTCGTAAGCAGGCTTCTTCTTAGCAACAACTCTCAGTTGAGACTGATTATTATGTCAGACGTACTCTTTTATAACCCGAACCCTCCATCATTTTATCGATTTTCTCGTCGGCTTTACGCTTAAGGTTTCTACTTGCCTCGTGAAATCTTTCTTGAAAAGAATCCTTAATAGGTCGATCCTCTATGACGTCACCAAGAATATTAGCACCCGTTCTAAGAGCTTCTTTACCAATAGCCTTTGCGCCAGACTTAAATAACGGTATTATACTTCTAAATATACCGCCTAACCAGCTCCTATCCCATGACCGCGTTGATAGGGCACACCTCTGTAAATAGAGCCGATACCGTTACCGGCCTGATTCATGTAATATTGCTGGTAAGGGCAAACCATTATTGTACTTTCTTAAAGTGTAGCTTCAGGCACGACGTTCCAAACTCAAATGGCATTGCAGCACCTGTATCTGTTTTTATATTAATCTCGATGTTTTCAAATTCCCGCGTCATTAGCGGTATGTAGTGTGCAGGCGAGAAAACCACATCTTTATGACCCCCGTAAGCATAGTTTTCTGAAGTAATATTTATTATACGCATAAGCGGAGATAAAACATCACCCACAACTTGCGGTTCAACGATGTCGCAATAAACAAACATCTGAGTTGGTAAGCCTATCCATATACTAGCGGGGTGAGGGGGTATTGGTTCCATGGCTATGTTCTGATACGGTCGATAACCCAATTGTAAGGCTAGACGTTGTGAGAATCCGAATAGCGAGAGCCGAGTTTTTAATCTCGTAGTGACGCGTTGAGTTAGATTATGATATTCGATTGTTAGCAATTTACTTATTAGTACATGGTTATTTAGCTCGCTGATAATTTCTTCTATGCTGGCGTAATTTCCCGAAGCGAATCGTATCACGTACCAGCCATCTTCAATATAAATGATCTTCTCGTTGTCGAGTTGAAAATATTCTGCGGCCTTTTTTAATATCGGTTCTAACATGTTCTCGTCGTCAGGTGGCTCTGTTATATAATAAATTAAATTATCTGTTGCACTTACAGCTGCAAAAGAACATGGGTACTGAATTTCCGATATCCCTACAACCCACGAGCCCGTTAATCTTATTCGTTTTGGCAGTTGCGTAATAAAAATCGACGTCATATTACCTGGAAAATACGTTATAGAGCTATTACTCAATAAGGTAAGATAAAACTCCATTTTTATATATCTCTCAGCTGCGAAGCTAACACCCAGTTATTAAATTTGTCACTGTATCCACGCCACTTGACCAGGTATTGTTTATTTCGCCCACGACCCTTCTCAGCTAGAATCTTATCGACTTTGAATAGAGTATCTTTATCAACCGTAACAACTTGCAATTCTTCTTCGTAAAAGGTGCCCTCAACAGGATCGTTATTAAGATCGATTATTCTATAAACTGGTGGTCTTCTTTTTATCACCGTACTAATTGTAAAAACTTCATCGCTCCAATTCGTTTCATATCCCTTCTCAAAGGTGTACTTAGTTCTGGCGATTCTGACATGCTCACCGACTTTATATTTAGGATGGCGTACTGGACCTAAACCTTTCGCGTACAGGTTATTCCACACTTCCAAAATGTTTTTATCGTTTACTGCCGCGGGGCATCTTTATACTTGAATGAGGACTATTGTTGTAGGCAGTCACAAGTCTTTCGAGTACATCAATATATCTGTAGGAATTTTTGTAAGTGAAATAACGCCACATCTTTGTTTTCAATGTTTTATTAAATCTTTCAACTACAGATGCTTTTACATCAGGGTTATTTGTTACATAGAAATTGATATTTTGTTTCTTGAAAAAGTTTTGTACACTGCTCGCCACAAACTCTTTGCCTTTATCCGTTTGTAGATTTGCCGGAGTATTGTCGCAATCCTTAAGAATATCCGCGAATGCTTCAATTACAGCTGAGGCTGTCTTCGTTTTAAGTGCTCTCGCCCATGCCCTCTTGCTAAATACATCAATTACCGTTAGTATGTAGTTGTATCCGCTATTGTGTTTACTTAAAGTCCGCATATCACAAAGATCAGCCTGCCACAATTCGTAAAGGTTACTCACAATATATTTATTTCGTGGAAACTTTTTTCTGACTGGTTTATGTACCGTATAAGCTTCCTGTGTTTGCAGTCAGTTTTTTACTTCACCATATCTACCCTTTACAGCATTAGTTAAAGGTGTTATACCAGCGAACCCTGCTGGGTGGGAGGGATCATAGTATACAGCATCCATGTTATGACCGCCACGAATCCCAATCTAGTGAAAGTCCTCTTCTTCTTTGAGAGATTTTTCTCGGTGTTTCTCGCGTTTCACTATCAGCATCGTAATTCTCACCTATAGTTGTGAGGGTCCGTTCAACGCTGGGCGATACATAAACATCATACCTTTGCGTGTTTCCGATAAACGCTCGTGGTATATTTATCTCTTTAATGTACGTCGCAAACTGACGCCAACCGCGCGGATTTGTGGTTTTTCGTTTTCTTAACGTCTCGTGAACCAGATCGATAATGTTGGAATGTGGTATGATTTCGCCTTTTATTGTGACAGTGCCCCTTTTATCCCAAAAAACTTCGCTGTTCGTATTCAGTATATGTAACAAATTCGCGCCTTTTCTCTTATATGAAGGCGGAAGCGTTGATACTATCTCGTCGTCTGTCAGACCTTTGCGTTGCGGTAAATCTCTAATATCATCAGAAACAGCGTCACCGCTAATTGTTATACTGGTGGGCTGACGTAACTGA
Organism: Vesta saturnalis; assembly: GCA_036346205.1. Classification (NCBI taxonomy): domain Eukaryota; kingdom Metazoa; phylum Arthropoda; class Insecta; order Coleoptera; family Lampyridae; genus Vesta; species Vesta saturnalis. The sequence goes on from JARFJB010001971.1 coordinate 471,923, forward strand.
TTGGAAAAGTGTAGATACCTTTGAAGAACTTGGTTGTACTGCTGCCATTTGTCATGGTCGGTCATTTTAGTTTTTAAAACTTTATCCATATCGTTACCCAGCTGCGTTAAAATGTTGTTTTGTGTAACATCTGGTGCCTGTAAGCGCTGTATAAAGTCCATCGGTAGAATAATCATCTTCTTCAGAGTGTGGTCCATGGTTATTGAAACAGATTACCCAGAATTCCGCCGAGTAATGGTCCTAACAGCAGTGGTAGAAATGCACCACCTTTCTGTACAAGAAACTGTTTCTTCTTTTTTATAGATTCGCCTCGCTGTGCCAAGCGTCTTATAGTGTGCTTATGTTGAGAGAGTCGCTGCTTCTGATCAACTGACAGAGGTACACGACCTTTTAAAATGTTATGTGCACACTCACAAATACACTCTACCTGTTTACTATCCAAACATTTCAATAAAGCGTCACGTTGACTTTTACTTAATCGGGTTAATGCACGTAGGATATCAGTGTTCTCGATTAAAACGTTAGCCATCATATATGATGTAATCTTTATGACTGTGAGACTTAAACCCTTTTTTCGCTATATATACCTGGCAGATACCTTGAGGCCCGAATATGTTTGTTCTATAACGTAGCACATCCGGTGTATTCTGTTTTAAATCGAACAATAAATATCCGTGTGGGCTTGAGGTAGCATCTTGGTACGCGGCTTCTAAAAATTTTGGGTTGTCCGGCGAAATCTGTCTTGCTAAATGCTGTATCTGTGCTCTGTCACGTGGGTTCTTAAACAAAATTATGTAATGGGCGTTGAGAGAAATATCCGCTGTCCACGTCCTTGATGAAATATGTTCTGCGTTAAGAAAACACACTTAGATTTCGATGATGACAGCCCTTTGTAAAAATATCAACCACAGAGCCGTTAGTTTCCCGCATTAGATCGTCAATTATTATTAAGACAGGTTCTTCCCCGTCAAACTGTTCCATATCAGGTAAACCCTTTTGAAACTCAACAGAGAGATCTTTGAATAAAGGCTGCCACTCACTGTAAAACCAGCTAATTTTTTCAAAACCTGTATCGCAGGCGGTTTCGATATTTTTTAGAAAATCAAGGATAAAATACGATTTCCCACATCCCGACGGACCTGCAACTATCGCCGAAAAGGGGTGCTTAAATTGACGTTCCATCTTGAATCGCTAAACGATACTAAGAGATACTCCACCAGCAGCTTCGTTTAAATAGACAAATGCCTAGCGGGCTAATAGTTGTGTTTCTGAGTTTCCGTTTTTTTGTGTTTGCGCATTTGTATGCTAGCGATTTTTTTCGTGTTTACGAATTTTAGTGATTTCGTATTTGCTTGTTTTTTCGTCTGCACTTGTTTTTGAAACAGACAAATGCCTTGCGGGCAAATAGTTGTGTGTATGTGTGTGTGTGTGTGTGTGTGTGTGTGAGAGAGAGAGAGAGAGAAAGAGATAGCGTATCTTACAAGATACAATTTAAAAGAGCACAATTGCCTAACTTCCAGGGTTACAACCAAAAGGACCTTAATACCATCAGAAATAACCCTAAGACCTAGCTACAGGTCCCGCCCCAAGACTAAACCCTAAGACTTATCCCTAGCTCCAGCCCCAGCACCAAGACCAAACTCTAAGACTTATCCCTAGACCAGCCCCTAGCCCTAAGCTCCAACCCTAAATACAGTTCTAAGCCAAGACCAGCCCCTACCCCAGTCCTCACGTTAGCAACCATAAAAAAGTCCTAGCTGTCAAAAGGTCCTTAATACAGCCATAAGGTTTAACCCCCAAAAGAAATAATAAAAATAATGTAATACGGTCCTTCACGTAAGCGAGTAAAAAATAATTAGGGTTGACCTATTGGGTTGAAAATACGGTCTCACACGTAGGTGTGTAAAAAGTAGTGGTGAAAATACACGTCCTATACGTAAGCGGGTAAAAAATAATTAGGGTTGAAAAGGGCCTTCGAAAAGAAAGGATACGGTCTCACACGAGGGTATATAAAAAATAATTAGGGGTTGAAAATGCGGTCTCACACGTGGATGTGCAAAAAATAGGGGTAAATAAACACGTCCTACACGTAAGCGAGTAAAAAATAAGGGTGAAAAAACCGGTCCCCCGCGTGGGCGGTCTTGTGACGTCAAAATCCAAGATGGCGGAAGGTGTCCCATTACTACTCCTGTGTCACAAAATAAGGTATTAAACTTACAACTTGATGCCTTGAAAATTAACAAGTAATCCGATGATTAGAATATGTAAAGTGTACGTTCTAAAGTTATAATATAATCTATAAATAATACCGAATGATTATCTGATTGATACTGAAACGATATTAATTTTCTAATTTTAAGTTTAGTATTTTTCAACATTTATTTAAATGGAATGTATACTGTTTTATTACACCACTGATTTTATTACAGTAGTTTTTCTTTGAAACTTTATTTTTGAGGTCTTTTGATCACTACAATTATTATGCACTGTATCTATTAATGATACGACATTGAACAATCAACACTTTTCAATTTAAAAATTCTAAAAATGAAAGATATACGTTCATTGTAACAATTTTTGTGAGCTTATAAATGAATATATCTGTCAATCTTCATATAACATCAAAAATAAATAAAAACATGGCAATGATAACACTCAATATTTTCACAAGTTATCTTGAATGAAGAAAATTGTACATACTGAAAATCATTGCTTTTAACATAACAACAATATTCACATTTTAAAATTGATAAAATTTGATTCGTAATTATTGTTTCCCAACAGTATGATGTAATTTATAACTGAGAAGTTGGAACTATTTTTCGGGCGTTTGTTCTTTGAACAACTTGACAGATTTTTTTTTTATATTGTATTTATAATTTAGTAAATCACCTTGGATTGCTTATTTGTAAGAATCACAGTTGGGCTGTTAATTATGTTAAGCGTTTCCTGACATCTGTAAGTCTATTGTTATTTACGACCTCACATTTTTTTAGCTAAAGATTTATTTTAGTTCTTTAAGGAAAAGTTCTATTAGTAATCATTTAAAATCATTTATGTTGAAATTATTCCTTAACACAAACGCTATTTAATTTAATTTAATGCTCGTATTGTACAATTTGCATCACACACATTTACAATTGTTGTTGAAAATCTTTGAAATCATAGTTTAAATAATTGAATAGTCAATAAAAGGCCTTCATTGTTAGATATTGTTCACTTTGAACCAATTATGTTCCAATTCACGTATGTTAGGGCACTGTATTTACCAGGCATACTAATCAATTGTCGCAGAGACAAGACATCTAATTCAAATGCTAAATTATTGCGAAGTAAGTAAATCAAATGTTTATTGAATAAGTGGTATTTAAAATCTTCCAATATTTAGTAACTAAAATTATTTTGTTTTTGTTTTTAATCCATAAACTATAAACGTTTCTAGATTATTTAATTAAGTTTGGATTTTAAATTGGGTATTTGTGTTCTATAGATACACTTTGAAGAATCTCAGTTTGAGCCTGGTAGAGCTGACGGTTGGAGAAAGTTAAATGGAATGCAATACCTACGTTATTTAATGTACCTAATCAAGATAATGGCATTAATAATGTGAGTATCCATATATTTTTGTGTAATGTAACTGAAAACATTTACGAAAATGTTGAATTAATAAATTTATACTATGATTTTTTTGTAGCAATTATTTCATTGTTATACTTTTCATTTGGTCCATTCATTCGCAACAGACTGCAAAGTATTGTTTTACTGTTCTAATGTTAAAATCTTTAAGTTTAGATTGTTACCACACGTAAGGTCAAAATATCTCTGATCAAGAAAATCACTCGGGCGATCAATGTAACAACGACCCTGCGAAAATTATTGATGATCGAAGAATAAAAATTGCAGGTTTGGAATATAAAATTTACCATCTTACGGAATATGGTAAACAAAAAAGGCATTGGAAGGATTTCTTTTCACAGAGCAGATTGCTCATCTAAATGAGACCACAAAATTGTGGTCATATCAGTCAATAATACTTGGTTTTAAATTTTAATTCGCACTCTGTGTATATGGAGATCAGTTTTTAAAAGCCACTAATTACCCTCTGCCATCATACAGTACTCTAAATGGAAGCATACAGGATTTGCTAATTATTTTTGGAATTTTTGACAACTTACGTATTCCTTTACAGCATAAAGCTAACAGTTTAAATTATTGTGAGAAAGATTGTGTACCATAATGATAGAATTATAATGGGATCAACTGAGGCCCGGCGTCGCAACGCCTGGCGTCTGAACTTCGTGCAATCCCCGAGTGGTGTCGGTTGTTTTCGGAGTCCATTTTCTCGAAGGCCGCGCCCATTTTCTGACGGCTTCTTTTAGGGGGCCTTTTTTATCTCCTTGACGGAATTTTCAACCCCCTTGAAGTCATTTTAACCCTAATTAAGGCCGTTTTGACTGTATTAAAAGCCTTTTTGTCGGTCCAAGGGTTGTGGTTAGTCCAGATACATCTTGGTTCACATCATTCTGAGTCTTTTTGGCGGTCCAGCCGTCGCGACGACCGAACTTCGTGCAACCGCCAAAGAGTGTCGGCCGTTTTGGGAGACCATTTTTGTGTCTTCGGGTGCCGGCGTCTGAACTTCGTGCGAGGGTGTCGGACGTTTTCGGAGGTCATTTTCGTAGGACATCGGCGTCGACGTCTGAACTTCGTGCGAGGGTATCGGTCATTTTCGGAGTCTATTTTTGTGTCTTCCTAGGATATCGTGCATCGGGCGTCGGCGTCTCTCTCTCTCTCTCTCTCTCTCGGCCATTCTTGTTTTGGTGACTATTTTGTTTTGGACGCTATTTTGTAGGCCATGGCGGGAAATTTAAAATAGTATTCTAATAAGGGGCTCGTAAGACAGATATAGGACGTCCCCTGCCTTCTAATTGGTGGCGGCCATTTTGGTTTTAATCACTCTCTCTCTCGTATCTCTCCTCTCTCTCGCCTCCCTCGTTTCTCTCGCTTCTCTCATCTCTCTCGACTCTCTCGTTTCTCTCGTCTCTTCCGTTTCTCCCGCAACACGTTTTAGCTTAGGCCAATACGCACGTATTAGGTTAGGTTAATACACGCACAATTTTAGGTTAGGTCAAACTACACAGGAGAGGAGAGAAACGAGCGAGAGAGAGACGTCCTATATCTGTCTTACGAGCCCCTTATTAGAATACTATTTTAAATTTCCCGCCATGACCTACAATATGGCCTCCAAAACAAAATACCTACCAAAACAAGAATGGCCGACAAGATGTCCGACGCCGACAGAAAGGGAGAGAGAGAGAGACGCCGACGCCCGATGCACGATATCCTACGAAGACACAAAAATAGACTGCGAAAATGATCGACACCCTCGCACGAAGTTCAAACGTCGACGCCCGATGTCCTACGTAAATGACCTCCGCAAACGGCCGGCACCATCGCACGAAGTTCAGACGCCGACGCCCGAAGGCACAAAAATGGTCTCCGAAAACGGTCAACACCATTCGGCGGTTGCACGAAGTTCGGATGTCGCGACGGCTGGACCGCCAAAAAGACTCAGAATGATGAATTAAGGTGAACCAAGATGTATCTAGACTAACCACAGCCCTTGGACCGACAAAAAGGCTCTTAATACAGCCAAAACGGCTTTAATTAGGGTTAAAATGAAATCAAGGGTGTTGAAAATTCCATCAATGGGATGAAAAGGACCCCCGAAGAGAAGCCGTCAAAAAAAATGGGCGGGGCCTCCGAGAAAATGGACTCCGAAAGAGGATATAAATATTTAGTATTGCACAGGTTTACACAAGATGCGCTAGAAAATGTATTTTTTACAGATAAGACACAAAAATAATAAAATCTCCCAGTGCTCCTGAATGTATGCAAGCTTTGAAGTCGATAACAATATCTCAATTTAAAAAACACAAATTATTTAACAGATACGGTCACATTTCTTTTAGAACACATTAATTAGATGAAGAAAGATTCAAAAAAAGATATGTATGCAAACGATGAGGAGGATAAGGGACAAACTCTAAATCCTGCAACTGAAATTTCTAACATCGGATCTGTTAAATTTATATTATATACGCATTACCAAGAAAAGGCGTTTGTGAAACATTCATTAGCAGATTAATAGAAAATGAAGAACCTACTGTTCTAGAAACAATTGCTCATTTTGTGAATTATGCGGATATAGGTGAATTGAAACTAGTTAATTCTAGCATGTTTGAAAGTGTAAAAAATTGTGAAATGGAATTTCTTCGAAACAAACAAAATATACTTAGCGGTAAACCAAAATTTAATGTACATTTTCTAGAAAATGTGAACATAGTCATTTTTTTAGAATGTTTCATATTAAAAAAAATTATTGCTCATTATTGCACAGTTCGAGGATTTTCAAGTATGAAATTTTGGTACCTCTACTAAGAAAATATTGTAAGTTTGTAAATATTGTATTACTTTGTATGTCATATGTAAAACATTGTACCTATAACCTAGCTGTATGATGTAAAATATATGCAATTGTCATTCTGAATTTCTTAGCAAAAGTTAAACCTAAAATGGCGGATGCGTATGATCCTTTTATTTAGCTCGCCTTAATATGTGTCATACAAAACTTTCCTTGATATATAACAACGTTCTAAATATATAAAGTGATTGTAATGTGAGAATGTTCAAATTCGTACATTTTCTTTTAGCTATTATGCGTAAGGTGTAATCCACTCATTACACCTGTGCGACTCCAACAAAGAATCGGACAGGACAGATGACTTTCACATACGCTAAACCAGTGGATCGCAACCACTGGGAAGCGCCCAAATTTTGGGTTGTTTGAGTTTAAAAGTAGGGAGACCATTTACGTATATGAAAAGGCGTTGTACTCATTAAATTTTATTGAAACGAGCAACAGTTTATTAAAACCTTTATAACTAAAATAAATCTCTTTGAAAAGTAGAAGGTAACCTGCGCTTGATCGTTTGTTTCCGTCAACTATGAGTGTCACTAGCGATGCCGTTAGACCCTGCTCATGAGCCTACTCCTCTGTCTGCGTAGTTAGTAATTCGTTCTTGTGCGAACGAAGTGGAAATCTAATGCTGTCATATGAGTTATTATGGAGATCTACTATTAGAATATTTCAAATTTCAAGTTTTCCTCTTCATAACAGTAGAAATCTATATCTACTTTTTAAAAATATATCGGTAGATGGAGCCACGCAGACAAACAAATAACGGACTACTGCAGCTGGGGTAAGACTCTGTGACAAGTTTAAGGGTCCTAACGGTGTCTAATGGGATAGTATGAGGGCCCCATTATTAGAATATTGTTTCAAAGTTCCCGCATAACAGTTAAATCTAATTATAAAAATGTGCTACTAGGTGGAGCCACGATCAGCCTCTATTACAGAAAACATTCATTAGTTTTAAAGATACACCACTAGATGGCATCACAATTAGGGGAACCCGATAAGAGGCGAGACAAGGGGCGAAGACCCAAGAACGAGTTCCGGCGTCCTATAGTTATCATGTGAGGTAGTATGTGGGCCCTAGTATTAGAATACTATTTCAAATTTCTAGTTTTCTCGCCATAATAAACAAGGGGTCCGACAAGGTGCGAAGAACCGAGAACAAGTTCCGGGCCCCCATTATTAGAACACTTTCAAATTTCGAGTTTTTCCGCCATAACAATTAGAGGGACCTACATCAACTTTCAACTTTTAAAAGTATACCACTAGGTGAAGCCACGATCAACCTCTATTACACGAAACATTCAAAATACACCACTAGACGGCGCCACAGGCAAACAAACAAAACCAACCAATCAGAATACAGCACTTCAGGCCTCCGATTAGAGCACAGAGCCTGGAGGCTGCGCGAAGTCTAAGAACCAACCAGAAATCAGGGGGCGTGGTTTACCCTTAGGCCCTCCAATCAGAATGCGCATCCTGCTAAGCAGGAAGTGGGCGTGGCCACGTGGGGGAGGGTCACGTGAACCCTTTTAATTGTGACATCATGGATTAAAAGTGGTGGGGGATAAGTGCCGTCATTCTACTACGATTGCTGTAGCATAATGTGGTGCTACTTTGTTACTCTGAAAGGAAATTTGTAGCTCGTATTTTTCATAACATTTTTGGGCTAAAACGTTATTGAAATCACGAAAACCTAATAACTAAGCATGGTATCAGGATTATTGGTATACCATAATTTGGTGCTACTTTGTTACCTAATATGAAATTTCTTGCTCGCATGTTTCATAAAATTTTTATCATGAATACCTTATAAGAAAACCTAGTATCAGGAGGATTGCATATCATAATTTTGACTAATTTGGTACTACTTTGTTACACTGAATTAAAATTGGCTGCTCGTATTTTTAATAAAATTTTTGGGCTAAAACGTTATGGAAATCACGAAAACTTTATAACAAGGCATGGTACAGGGTGATTTGTATACCGTAATTGGTTTTACTTTGCTACCCTAAAATTAAATTTGTTGCTCGTATACTTTACACATTTTTTGGGCTAAAGCGTTACGAAAATCATGAAAACCTTATAACAAATCATTGTATCAGAATGATTGATATATTGTAATTTGGTGCTCTTTGGTTACCCTAAAATAAAATTTTTGCTCGTATTTATTATAAAATTGTTGGGCTAAAAGGTTATGGAAATCACAAATACCTTATAACAAAGCATGGTATCAGGATAAACGATATATTATAATTTAGTGATATTTTAGGGATAACAAAACAACAATTTTTCTTTCATTATGGATCACTAATCAAAAACGTCAATGGCAATGAAGGTACCACAAAAACAGTATCTATTTCGTTATCTACATTAATGGTTTTCTACCCAATAAGAATAATTTTAATTTTTAAAAGCAGGAAGGAGGTCCATGTTGAATCATACATTAATAAAAAATCATTGGTTAATAGAAGTTATTAACGAACAAATTTGTCTGAATTAATGATTTTGTATTTATTAACTATACTTCAATTAATAAACGGTTAAAGGAAAAACAAATTTAATAAAGCACATTTTCCAGACCGTTTTTTAAATTTTTGCCAACAATAGATATGTCGGGATGATTTAGACAGCGACATTGTATATCGCCATTATTGCAGTTGAACGACATCTATTTATAGGAGGTGCAGATATTGAAAGTATGAGAGTTTGTTAATCATTATTTACTAACGTTTGTCTTTTTAGTTTAAAACAAGTGATTACTACACACCAAAAACAGGTTTGCATTATTTGTAGAATATTATACATCGTAACGAATGTAATCAAAATCGGGATCACTGTAAGTGTGTGTATCAAACACCGCAGGACAAACATGGGTCTCAATGATTACAGACAGAATTTTCTAAAGGAATTGGGCAACACAAGTATGAGTATTTTAAAAGGTATTAATTAAATACTACTAATCCCTTAATTTAAATAAAGTATTGTATTATTATAGGCACGTAGTCAGTGCAGATGATTTATGCTAATATTACTTTGCGTTTATGTTTACGGTTGCCAATCCTAAGCAGCACCTTTATGACAAATTTAAAAATGTAAAACGGAAATTTACACCATCTACGTATAACATTTACATTGTGGCCATCATTTTTGGAGATGGTCTTGTTTCAAATCAAATTCACGGTTAACAGAAAACAGTGAAAACATTTTCATTTATGAAAAATATGCAAAATAAATAAGAAAATAAAATAAGTGGAAACGAAATTGCCTTTCTTCTGATTAAACCACATAATTACCGGTATTTGTCAATAGTAAAAACGTGAAATCATTTGCGAGAGTGCCATACATACCCAGCAGAGAAAGCCCATTGGCGTTATGATCAACAAACTTAATTTATTAAGCTGGAATGATAACTTTAACAATAGTTGTTTTGAAATAAATAAATAATATTATATCGATTAAAAGTTGTAAACATACGTTGATGCTTTGTACATTTGGCCTTGCTTTTGTGTACTTACACTAACAATAATGTTCCATTTTCTTATTCCATTGTATTAATGTTATATTACATTAATACCGTTTAAATCTGAAAGTGCGAAAAATGTGAGCAATACATTTTGGAGTAACAGACTAGTATCCAATCCAAGAATCAGCCCGATATACCGTGTATGATTACAATATTACTGTAATATCCGTATCATTTAAGACCAAAAATTTTTCGTTAAGTACAAGCAAAAAATTTCATTCTGCAGTTAGACACTAGCACCAAATTATCTTATTTCAATTATGTTGAAACCGTGCTCATTATAAGGTTTTAGTGGCTTCCATAACGTTTTAGTCCAAAAATTTTATGCAGAATACTAATGTGATTCAGGGTAAAAAAGCAGCATCAAATTAGTACAAAATTATAATATATCAATCAACCTGATACTATGTTTTGTTATAAAGTTTTCCGGACTTTCATACCGTTTTAGCCCAAAAATTTTATGAAAAGTACCAGCAACAAATCTCATTTTAGGGTAACAAAGTAGCACCAAACTAGCACCAATTTATGGTAAATCCATCACACTGATACCATGCTTTGTTATAAGATTTTCGTGATTTCCATGACGTTTTAGCATAAAAATGTTATGAAAAAATACGAGCAACAAATTTCGTTTCTGGGTAACAAAGTAGCACCAAATTAGCACCAAATTATGGTATATCAATTATCCTAATACCGCGCTTTGTTATTAGGTTTTCGAAGTCCATGACGTTTTAGCCCAAAAAATTTATGAAAAATACTGGCAATAAATTTTATTTTAGGGTAACAAAAAGGCACCAAATAAACATCAAACTACAGGTTCTTTTGATAGGGTGACCCAGACTTTAAACTTATCGTAGAACGGGGTAACTTTGAGACACTTTTTAAGTTTCACTAATATAGGAGGAAACTAAGGTTATTGCTATTAATGGCTTTAAGTGCTTCCTGACGTTTCAGGATAGGCAACAGTAACGATATGAACCAGTCCTCGAAAATGAGTCCATCAAAGCAACCTGATTTCATTTGATTGTACCGAGGAACCGTTTTCTGTCCAGGATGTCCAAATTTTCTCCGCCTGTAGTTTACGTCAACCATATCCACAGGGAATCCATAGTTTGACACGGCAACAATGTAAGCTATGAATTGCAGCTCCTCTTTTGTAACAACAGGAGCCCGGCCCGCAGAATTAAAATGTTTTCCTGGCTCTTCAGATGCAAGGTTTTTTTTGCGAAATGCCAAACTTTGATACTGCTTGGCTAATCCACAAAGTGTGTTGTTTTTGATTGTTAGCAAGACCTCATTCAAACTTTCTTGTGTATAATTCTTGTATGGCCGTGTTCCAGGAGCACGGTTGGAATTTCTCCGCATGGTTGGTGATACTTAGGATAACTATGGGGCAACCCAAAGTTACCCCAATCAGGACTGACTATTTACAAAACTGAGGCTATAAAGTATCATGCACGTGTTGAAAAACTATTGCAAAATGAAATGGGTTTCAAAACATGTTTGTTTCCACATCTGCAATGAACCCTGAAATGTAAAGTGAAGAACAAGTAGTATGTATTCAGACGACTGTGGAGCAGGAGTTCCAAACGATGGCGTGAAGTGGCATCACATACCACCGGTTACGGTACCGGTGATTTTGCGTCTACTCAAAACGAAACGTGTTGGTGGGAAATTCAAAAGCTGAAAGTTACGCTCTGTCCCGAAGTTTCAACCCCGTCCCAAAGCTACGGTAGCTAATTGGTTAAATATTTAAAAAAGTTGTAGGTAAGCAGGCTCCATCACATATCCACAGAAACCTCCGATATCGGATGGATGTACATAACATAAGTATACGCCGAAAGAGTAGGTACACATTCTATATTCCCAAGCACCACACTGAATTTACAAGCGTTATTACCAATACCAAGCAAGTAAGTAAGTTGTTAAACAAACTTCCTTCCGATCTTGCAGATCATGACTTCAAACCCTTAAATATAAATATAAAAAATATTTGCTTGTCAACCAAAAATCATAACTTCAAGTACTTAGCCATTTTGGGATATCAATGGTGTATTTTTCTAATAATGGTGAAAGCTTACATTTTCATACAAAAATCATAACCTCTTTTCCTTGCCATACTACACTTGGATCAAACATTTAGTTGCAATTCATTTATCTTTATATTCATTTATTTGATATGTATCAAAACTAGTACAAAATAGTTTTAGTTTAATCTGACTACGCGAAAAACGGTATTAACATATTAAATGCATCGCTAAAGACTATTTTTATTATTATATGTGACATATATTGATTTTGAATTGGAACAAATGAAAGAAGAATGCTTATATATATTAACGTGTAACGTTAATGTACATCAACTTTCACAAGTTACCTAATTACTCAAAGCGTAAATTCTTATATTGAGTCCAAACACGTCCTTTAGAATAAATGCATCGGTGTATGTACTGACGGTGTAACCGGGATGATGGTAAATAAGACAAACTGTGCAAACAGATCACAAGTTTCACATAAAAATATCATTAAAACCCATTGCATTCTTCATCGCAATCGGTTTGTATCCAAAAATATAAATCAAGATTTAGAAACAATACAGTTTGCTAGTTCTTTCACATATACGATGGCTTTGGAGAGGAAGAATACTGAAAAAATTTTTCGACCTACGAACTGAAATATAAATATTTTTAAATACTCAAAATTCACCATTAGCAGAATTTTTCAAAAGGAATATGTGACTTGCCAAAGTTGATTAGTAAGCAAATTAACGTTGTCAATGCAAACGATTAGCTATGTACCATACTACAGTTGAAGGTTTCATGAAAAAATGGATATGTAGAAAAGACGGAGAAGGCACAATTTGACATGTTTGAATGTTACCATTAAATTGTTGAAGATAAAATAATAAAAAAGGTTTAACTGGTAGATATAAGTAATATACTTCAAAACTAGTAACTGAAATTAAAAGAAAAATTCATTACTTTCCCCATCTGTATATGTCCGTTTGGGTAATATCTGGATACAAAACTCCATAAACTCCATTTCTCGCACACGAAAACATTGTTTTGGATCCGTCCGAAGAAGGGCAGTTAGCTGAACGTTCAAGGAGCAAAGTGCTTCAAACGCAGTTCGGCAGTAAAAAACGTTATGTTTCTAAAATTGTCCTGCACTAGCATCATTTTTTTCCAATGCACATGGGCCGCCTTAAAATTTTGTTCTTATTTTTGGGTAGATAGACACCAAAGGTTACAGGACTTTTAAAATTTGTAGAGACAATATCTATAAGATTACGAATGATTTGAGCTATATTATTTAGTTTATTCACTACAAAACTCGCGTGCTTATGCCAATTTCTATATCATTCCTAATGTCACTCTCAGACTAAAAGTTATCTGTCCGTCTGAGAAGAATTGAAGTGTGTTATTCGCTAAAAAACATTGCTCGGCTTTTGATTATATAACGTAAGGGTCAACACTATCCCTACCAGACAAAGAAACATCGTTCACAAGTGGTATAATACTACCATTTGTACCACTATTGGGCATTACTGATGAAGATTTCAAAAAGGAGGGGGAATTTCTAACATCTACATTAAACGACGATTAAGAGTAAAATAACCTCCACTCCTAGAAATAACCTACTTAAAGAAGTTGTTACTAAAGCACAAGAAGAGGTTACTGTCAAACATATTCTCAAATTGGAAACAACATTTTATTGCTTAACACCTCTGGATTTTCAAGAAAACCTTGAAGAATTGAATATTAATCACCCATCTAATCGGAATAATAAAATAGCATACTGTAAGTCCTATACAATTTGCTCAGAACCCCGGAACCATCTAGTGTTGCGCGAGCGACAGACTTCAATAAGATTCGGGTGCTCAGGTTTTTCAGTCCGTTAGCATTAGTTTTGTAGAAATACACTTTTCAAGCAAAGCAAATTAGAATTCTCATGAAAAAGAATAAGTACAGTACCCTACCCACTGAAACTCATTGTACTAAGCGGGAGAAAGCAAGTGAGACGTATTGTTTTATTCCACGTTTTGTACTCTCCCAGAAAAATTAATGAAGGGCTGTGCTTCAGGAGTGGTAGGATATGCAAATACTAGGTTGGATAGATACCGACCATTTCGTAAAATATGTAGGACACTTTGCTAATACGCTAATTTATCGCAAGAAGGAAGTACTATTGATTATGGAGTCACCGCAATATCACAGTTATAACTAAAACATGAGATCTAAATATCGTCGAGATATCACTTCCGGGCAATACCCTGGTTTATTAAAATCCCAGTAAACACGTGAGTGTTATTAATGGAATCATCCTGCTCAGAGAATAAAAATATACAACATAATGGAATTTTTGGGAATGCATATTTACGTGTGGCAGCCTTGGAAAAAACAGTTAAAGGTGTTTAAACGACAGGCATCTTCCATATAAACCCAGACGTCCCTTCGGGAACTGATTTCCGTCCATCAGTGGTCACCGACAGGAAATTCCTAGAGTTTGGATTAGAAACTTGGATGATGTGTTTGCCCTCCTAAATACTAAAATTTGTAGTGTTGAGAACTTTGTAGAAACTTTAAATTCTAAATTTTCGACAATCAAATTTACCTATGAGATAGAGGCAAATGACAGTCTTCCGTTCCTTGATACTCTGTTAACAAGAAATTGTAGTAAACTAGATATTGATGTTTATCGTAAGGAAACCAGCACTAAAAGATTCATAACCGATGACCCAAATCACTGTAGACAGCATAACCTCGCGGCTATAATAAAGAATTGTGCACTATTAAAGGAATTGTTGCATACGCTGGCTTTTCAGATGAAGTGGTTATGAATATAGTTAGGAAACAAACACATAGGATGAGGGTTAAGAATGTAACTACATTAGGTAACGCTAGAGAACTAATAGAAACAAAGTATGTAAAGTTACCAAACTATCCTGCTTATACAAAAGGTTTATCTAAAATCTTTTCCAAAATTAGTTTAAAACAGTCACTACTTCAGATTTTTTTGTTTGCAAACTTTTTTAGGCAATCCAAAAGATAAAGTGGATAAGCAGGATAGGTCGGGAATTTATAAAATTAATTGTAAAAATTGTGAACAAATATATGTGGGGCAAACTAAACGACCTATCAACATTTGCTTTAAGGAACATTTGGCTCATATAAAATACAAACGTTGGGACAAGTCTGCCGTAGCCCTACATATGTTTGACAAAAATCATGTATCCTTAATCAAACATGTTAGTAATATACACGAACTTGATTGTTATAAAAGTTTTTCAAAAACAAACAAATTCTAATGAATAATGATAATCAAAGACCTTTAGGCTACTCAGAACTCATTTAAATTTCATAACTTTCACTTTTACTTTCACTAGATAAGCAACGATGCGTTACTCGCTGATGATATATATATATATATATATATATATATATATATATATATATATATATATATATATATATATATATTAGAAATTTTCTTTAATTCGCCCTAGTCGACCGCTGACGATGATAGCGTAGCTATTGAAACGTGTTCGGTGTTTTTTAATTTTGTGTGGTACGTGGGTGTATTTTGTTTGTTACAGATCCTGCCACAGTTCCAGTGTTCCAGATTTTTTTAGTATAAGCTTTAACAATACACCTTTTTAGTCTTGTTTTGGTGTTGCTGAATGTTTGTTTAAGATTTTTGCGTTTATTCCGATAGTTTGCTTGTATACATTATTTTAATGTTTTTTGTGCGAATATACATTGTCACAGCGAACCCTCAGACAGTATTTTGGGTACCCACACGCACAAAGTTGCCACTAGCGTGTTCCATTAAGATTGTGTACAGAACACCTTGAAATTCTAGGAAAATCCAGAGGTAATTCACTAATAGAAAACTTCAGTCAACTCGTCCTAACAACAGATCTATACCTTGTCACAATCCTCTGAAATACCAGACTGCCTTTGGATTTCCTACTCGGTTATGGCAAGACATTATAAAACTGGTCCAATTTTGAAATGCAGCCTTATTTCGCTCGGTCTATAAAAAACAAATGCCTTATCAGCAGCAATTAAGCAATTGTATATCACTTTATAAGTCTTACCAATTTTATTAATTCAGATATCTCCATACGCCTAACAACCATATCAAACTATAGTCGCAGTTATTACCTACCTCCCACAAATTCATGATATTTGTTTTTGCATCATTTACTTCATGACCTCAATGGATATAATAGGATACCAATACAAACCTCCTAACTTTAACTTTCATTTTTATGCAGAATATTCGCAATGTCTTACACTGCCATTATCAAACGGAAAACATCAATTGTTCTCGTTCCTTCATTTATTACCACTCCTCTCCTTTTATAAATATAATTACATATGAGAAGGTGGAATAAGAAAGGTAATGAAAAAGTGAAGTGTCCAATACATAAATTTTTTAAGAGACGCAATAAAAAATAAACATCGGTTCACTGAGGTATTTGAAAGATGCATGTGGAAAGATGGCTCAAATATTTAGATTTGTAGTCAATTACTAGAAGCGGTGTAAGTTGCTCTTCTCGCTAAAGAATAACTTGATCGGTGTTGATGCCATTGATGTGTACTAATTATTTTCTTGTGATTACTAAACATTTCAGAAATTTGAAAATTAAGTAAGCTCTGGTAGCTTAAAACTCCCTTAGACTCGTTTAAGTGAATAAATCTCTCAAATTAATTAGAATTGGAGCTATAGTTAATTGAAATGTTATTCTCCAGCACACCTCCAACATATACGGACTGGTTTAGTATTTTATGACAGTATTGATGTAGAAATTGAAAAATTTACAGATGACTGAAAGAAAAGAGGTCGGACTAGTCTAAATCTAGAGTACAGGTTAGTGGTTCAGCTCTAAGAGGTTGCACTTGCGGAATATGGGCCCTGTGAACTGCCGTATAGTCGTAAAGAGATAGAACTTCGTTTTTGGTCAATAGTTGTACTTAATTTTGTTAACCTGTTACCGTAGATAACTCCTGTTTTTGTAATCTCATTTGAATTAAATTCAACAAGAATAACCCATGTGTTCTTGAAAGACGGTGCCTATGAGCTTCCAAGCTGAAAATTGTGTGCGACTCCGTTTTAGAGACGCGCCTACACCATGGACTGGGCGCTTGCATTCATTGTATTACACTGTTTCGAAAAAGTTGTTGCTAAAACAGTGGTTGCACAGGAGTTAATAATCTAGTATCACACATTGCTGGAATTTTACTCAAGCCTAGTTTATTCTGTTTCTTTATCTAAAATTTAATGACATTCCCGCTTCATGAATTTTTTTAACACACCTTCTATTGTAAATCACTCAAATAATAACTAATTTATCTCAAATTTGTAACAACACATTAGAAAAGTGTCATTATTAAACGATTTATACAACAACCAGGTATAGCAGCAATAAACAGATTAAGTATAATATTCAGGAATTACAAAATTTCAAAAATCTGACGTGACAAACATAGGTTTCGTTATGGATGACAACGATAACGATGACGGTGCCAAAAGATGTGGGAGAAGTTCTGAAGATAGAAGTGTTGGTGTTGATAAGTGGTTTCTGACGTTGTTTCTGTGGTAAGTTGTCAACAGGAAATAATTTAAATCAAAATTATAAGTTTGTTTCAGTTCCTTTTACTAACGAAAAATCCTTGATTTAGAAATAATTATCAAAATTGAATTTAACACCAGTTTTTGAATCCCAAAATAAAGGATCCTCTTTATTCTCAAAATTAAAGTCTAAGAGTACTAATGTTGAGAAAACAAACACTATTTACAAAATTTCGTGTGGTAATTGCAATAAAATTTACACAAGGACTTCTTTGCAACCTCTAAAAAATCGCATGTCACAGCATAAATCAGACGTAAGATTAAAACCAAAAAGTACCGCTTTAGCAAAACTTTCGGTTGAAAATAAACATTTACTTGATTATAATAAAACACAAATTTTAGATATTGAAAAACATTTTGATAAACGCTTACTTTTGGAAATGACGCACATTAAAATAAACAGCAATAATGTTTGTAATATCTAGTAAAAAGGATTTGGAACATTTACCATTAGATTATAATCGAATTTTGCAAAATTTAATGTAGTAGGTACGTACATATGCCATTTTAGTTAATTGTCATTTTTTTCAATTTGTATTTGTATTTTAATAAAAAAAAGGCACTGAAGAAGATCTCATCCGAGGTCGAAATATATGTCTAAGAAAGTATCATTATTATCATTAGATCTGAATATTAACACAAAAATATATATATATATATATATATATATATATATATATATATATATACGGGTGGCCAAATAGTACGACAAAGGTCAATATCTGATGTACCATCAAAGATGACGAAAAACCAATTCAAGGAGTTATTAAGGGTTAAGAGATTCAGATTCTAAAATTATTTTCGAGCATACAGGGTACTCCAAAAAGGCGCCGCGGTACAAATTTTATATTTTTTAAATGGGACACCCTGTATATTTTTACATATTTTAATTCACCCTAAATTTCTGTATTTAGGACCGAAATTTATATAGCATATTTTTGCAACGTTGCCAATTAAATTGAAAAATTCCTTAAATTTGTGAAAAAACATGGGTCAGTGAAATTTGTAATAATAACTGGAAACAAAACGGAAAGAGGAATGATGACAGAAGTCCCCTAAAATAACACAGATTAATGTTTTTCTACAGAGTGATTTACATGGGCATGCCAACATTGCGAACTTTAAACCTAATTTTCGAAAGTTTTTTAAATGAAGCACCCTGTATTTTATTACTTGGGTTTGTAGGGAATTTAATCCTGTTTAACTGCCTATCTTTACTAACTTTGGTGGAATTTCAATTTTAATTTAAACTCTAGCAAAAAACTGAATGTTGAAAACATTCAGTTTTTTGCTAGAGTTGTTCGTTGTTCTAGTCATCTATGACATAAAATAAAAACAAAATGTTATCATTTTAAATAAAACGTCAGTCTGGTACTTTGTTTATTAATTAACATCAATATAAACATGCAACAACGTATCCGTAGTGAAATACATGCCACAAAAACATCGGGTGTTCATTAGAAAATGTCATCAAGTTGTCGGCTGCCATGTGACATTTTAATTCTGTCAAAGCTCAAGTTCAAATGAAATAAGAATTCACAAACTCTTTTCGATGACTTTTTCTAATGATGATCCGACATTACAGCGATTCAAGCTTGTGGACAATTCTTAAAGTAAATTATTACATAATTATTTGTTCAAAGTGACCCCTGTTAACTTGAATATCAAACTCAATAAGTTTTTGGAAAGAATGATTCATGTTTCTACGCATTTCTCGAGTAACAGTTTGAAAACAGTTCGTAATACGAATTTTCCTATCATCTCTCGTAGTCGGGGTTATTTTATATAACTGATCTTCTATAAATCCCCATATACTGAAATCCATTTTTGTTAGATCTGGTGATCTCGCCGGCCAAGGTACTGGTGCCCTTCTTCCAATCCACTTCTGCCCATATGTTTCATTTAAAAAGTTAGTAATAGGCCCTATATAATGCACAGGGGCTCCATAATGTAAGAACCAAAGACGTTCAAGGACTGCATCTGGTATCTGAACCAAATATACTTGTCCAGTTATTCTTCGCTCAAAAAAATACGGTCCAATAACGTAGTCTCCTACAACCCCTCCCCATACATTTAAAGACCATCTGTTTTGTGAACGGGTTCTTATGAAATGGGGCTTGCTTGTAGCATAATAATGAAAATTATGCCTATTCACGTTTCCATTTCTGTGAAATGTTGCTTCATCACAAAAGAATATTAAATGTGGAAAATGTGGTCGTCCTTTCACTTTCTACTGCACCCATGCACAAAAATTCATTCGCCTCTGAAAGCCTTCTTCTGATAACTATGCATTTTTTTTGCTGTCAGTATATTCTTAATCGATGATCGTCTAATATCTAATTGATTAGAAATATCTCTTTGGCCAATGTGTGTATTTTCAGTTACTGTTAAACGCATACTTAAATGATTTTCTTCGGTTAAAACACGTTTTGTTCTTTCATTTGTCTGATAAGTTACTTCCAGTTGTTTAAAAGCGTTCCAGACGCTCTCAAACACCCTTCTATTAGGTTGTCATCGGTTCGTATATCTCTCTTGATATATTCTTGCTGCTAACAGTCAGTTTTTGTCGCTAGCTCCTAGTGCAAAAACCATATCCACCAATTCGGCATTAGAAAAATTCATTTTCAATAATTTTTGAAGAAACGATACTTTAAATCTCTTTAATTGTCACACAATTGTTAATACAATAGAAAAAATACCAAACTGACGTTTTATATGAAGTTATAATATTTCGTTTTATTTTATGTCATAGGCGACTAAAAAAACGACAATGGTTTTTTGCTAGAGTTTAAATATAAATTGAAATACCACCAAACTTAGTAAAGATAGGCATACCTTTACAAAAGTTAAAGAGCATTGAATTCCCTACAAAGCCAAGTAATAAAATACAGGGTGTTCCATTCAAAAGACTCTCGAAAATTAGGTTTAAAAAACCCTGTGGAAAAACATTAATCTGTGTTATCTTAGGGGACGTCTGTCATCATTCCTCTTTCCGTTGCCGTTTCCGTTTTGTTTCCAGTTATATAAGTTAAAAAATATAACAAATTTTATAGACCCATGTTTTTTAACAAATTTAAGGAATTTTTCAATTTAATTGGCAGCGTTGCAAAAATATGCTATACAAATTTAGGTGCTAAATTCAGAATTTTAGGGTGAATTAAAATATGTAGAAATATACAGGGTGTCCTATTTAAAAAATATAAAATTTTTACCGCGCCGCCTTTTGGAGTACCCGTACACTCGAAAATAATTTTAGAAGATTAATCCCTTAACCCTTAATAACTCTTTGATGGTACAGAAGATATTGATCTTTGTGGCACTGTTTAACCCTGTATATATATATATATATATATATATATATATATATATATAACCGCAGCTAACTAAATGAGTCGGAGTTGCAATTGATGACAAAAGTGACTAGTGCATGCTTGCAAATATGGAACATCCTCTACATATTTATATACGGTTCAATCCGTATTCAAGCCTGTAATTAGAGGCCTTCCGTTTTTAATCGACAAGTGCGGTGTACGATACTAGAGTATAGCATTTTTTATAAGCTAAAGCAGTTCAACACGTTTTCTAAATAAAACAAGTGTTTGTGAAAGCATTTGTCAATAATCTTAAATGTAATGTAAAAGTCTATTTTGTGTAATATTGTTATGAGCTAAGTTTAATTTCAAATATTCCATGATTATTAAGGTCTGTGTACAAAAGTTAGATTTATAGTAATAATATTAAATCAGATTATATCAAAGAATATAATAAATAATGTTCTGGAAGAAACTTTTACAATCTATATCTTAGAAAAGTGAAGAGCGACAGATCAAGTGCTTAAAAGAGACCCCTAAGACGTCAAAGTTTACTTTGGAGTCTTTTGGTCTGTCGGTTGTTATCAAAGTACTAATTATTAGTATTTTTATGTTTTATTGATTATCGCAATTACGTATGAACTAGTTAATTATTCAAACAGCGGTGTATTAAATTGATTCTTTTTTCATTGGAAATGTGCTAAAGTGGTACGTAAAACACGTCGCGGTTTTAATTCGCGATTCCAAATCTACCAGTGATTATGAGGAAGAAATTTAGTTGATTATGACGAAATTTCTCTCGTTCTGGATATGTATAAATAAACTACCTTTTTTTTGATTCCCTTAAATTAACATTTATTCATTAACCAATACACAAATAAAAAAATAAAATAAACTGAAAATACAGTGTAAAATAGCGTTTTGTACTTCGGTTGTACGTGGGAATTCTGATCTATTGACACGGAAGTTCTTAAAACGCAGCTCTTACCTTATTTACGAGATCTTCCTTATTAAGTATTGGTTCGGAGAACACAACATCCTTCGGTGCCATTTCAGGAGATTTTGGCTTCCAATTGCACGTTCCATTGTTGTCAATCTACTGTTAGTCGAATTCTCTGCCAGGTTATTACACATACCAAGAGATGAATGGGTCGGAGGAATTCATCTCATTCCGATAGCTCTGTGAGATCTAATAAAAATAAAAAACTTTCTAAGACAGCAGCTGTAAGTATTGCAAGCTTAGCAGGTTTTTCTCATAAATTTCATCGCTTATATTGCCAGGGTATTAATAACTGAGGGCATTTTCTTATGGCATGTGGGTTTTGTTGGGACCAGTAAGTGTACCCTTTTTCTATTAGCTATTCTTCCTTTTGTAAATCTACAAATGCCCGCCCAGATAATTTTTGATCATCTTTTTGCATTTTGTTTAGTAAAATTACAACAATTTAATTTTTTCTATTATCTCCTGGAAGAATGGTTTAGGTACAGTAAAAACAGTAGTAGTAGGTTGCGTTTTCGGCCTTCGTAGAGTTCTCTGAACTGACGAATAGGAAACCCCCCAGGATAATTAAGTGTATACATTGCTTGAAAACTACTATATATACCTAAATCTGTTGAAAGTGAATTATTCGGGTTGGCATAAAAATAGGCTAATACTGTAATTTCAATTTCTTTAGTTATCTTTGCAGAATTAACAGATTTGTTTAGGCGTAATTTGTCCGGCGTACGATAAATTACATTTGCATTCTTCGAATTTCCTCCCACCTCATTATTTATAGATATGGATACCTTTTATTAAAGATTTTATTCACCATCAATAAAACATACACAATACACAAGCTAATAATTAGTTAGTAGTCTAAACCAAAAATAACCGGATGCAATCCTAATAATAATTGACGTAGAAATTCCTTACGTGTTGTATAATAAAATAACATACATGGTGTTGTATTTTGAGTACGCTGCGTATGGATCGATATTGCTACAGGTACAGACATCAAAATGTACATTGATGCTTTAGCTTTATACTCGTTAAGAATAAAAGTTGTCGCTTTTAACTATTCAAAGTATAGCTTTTGGAAGTCTCCTCTACAACAAAAAAATTAAAAAAAAAGAATCAAAATAGCTCGAAAATAGTTAATTCTAGAGATACTCTATCCGGAATTACATACAATTAAAAAATGAAGCGTGCTGTTAGAGTTACTTATTTAATAGGGCAGTTCAGTTCCGATTACTTTTCATCCCAAAATGTTTGTTTCAAAATGTTATCGGGCCATGTATAGATTGAACGTTGTTTAGTAGAAATTAGAAAAAAAAAATTATCTTGAAGATCTAGCATTTTTTACCATGCCACATTAAAAAATGATTACTGTAGATGTTGTCAAAATTTCAATAAAACCATACATCTACTGTTTAATAGATCTCTTAGGGAATTTACAAGTTAGGCTATGTTTGCACAATACATAAGAATGTTCAATAGTAGGTGAATCCAGGTTCTACCCAGTGCGTATATGTAAAAATCAATATGAATTATTAATTTTTACTTTATTAGCATGTGTATGGAACAAATGTTTGTTTTAAAAAAATCAAATAAAAATTACAGTTTTGTAAATTAGGTATATTGAAAAATTTATAATTCATTTCACTATACTTTACATAATTTATTTTGTTTAACCAGCTGCCATTATTAAAAGAATATTAATTTAAGATTGCTTTAAAATATTTACTAAAGCTGGTTCAATAAATTTTAAGGTGATTGTGTAGAAGTACTACTATATTTATTACTTGTGTATTTTAGTTACAGGATCCACAGTCGGTATTCTGTCAGAATTATTTATGAACAGCGTTAGGGATAAGGGTTGCAAGGGCTAGTTAAGAGGTTTCTTTAGTTTACACCCTTTCTAACACGCCGCTCTGTAGGGGTAAGTCATAAAATTTAACTACCTAAACAAAGTCACATGTATCTTCATTTGTATTCATTTGACACAGTGAATAAACAATCAATAATCATTTTCGGCTGTATAGTATTTACGTAAAAATACTAAACGTGGTAAATTGTTGTAATTATGATAACATTGGGTTATCGTGCAAACACATATATAATACACAAGTTAGTTGTTTATCAAGAATTCGGTCAGTGCACTTTTTATTTATGCTAAAAAATATTATTTCACCATTGATTTTTTAAGAAAACTGCAAGCGGCTATTTAACAAAATATATATTATTATTAACCATCAATGCTGATATTTGATCCTTATGTAAAAATTATTTAAGCTATAAGTAATTTTTAGATCAAAATACGGTCCTGCATTTGGGTAGCAACTTTACAGTAGGAGGTACAAACGTTTTCTATAATTAACACTTTTTATGTGTTATATACGTAGTAAAATCACTGAACATTAGATGTCGCTCAAAGCAATATATCACGTATTCACGTTTGCAAATTTTTGATCAAAATGCCTCTAATACGCAACAAATTACAATTTGCTTAATACAGAGCAACTCAATAGCCATTTTATAATTTATTATCCATAACACAAACTCGTAAAATAAGTTTATTCTTTCCAAATGTAGATTTAGCTTGGCTTAACGGTTTGCGTAAAATTTACCAAATATGTTAAAAAAAATTACATAAAACTTATATTTAAATCGTGATAACAGTTGTTCACGAACCAAAAAATTCACTGTTAACAAGTCATAGTGGTGCTAAAAGTGATTACTTTGTAAGTAAAAAAAAAAGATTTTCATGAACTTTAAACATGCTTCTTTCAAAATGATCGAATCTAGATAGGCCACAAGAATATTCTTCAGTAATAAATTTAAAAAAAATGAATAAAGCAGTAAGGTACATCGTTGAATAAGTAATTGTTCTTAACGGATCTTTTCGCATCATACGATGAAAACAAGTAATACAATTACTTAAAAACTAATTTGACCAAGTTTCTTGGAAATTGTAGTATTATCTAGCTCTAATGAATTACTTTATGAACTGACTTTTTTTGTATGGATGTTGGCAACATTGTTTATAATATTTCGAGGATCCTTACGTTAGTAAAAAATTAAAAATGGTAACGTTAGGAACATGGTACCTATAACTAACAACAAAAAATGTAAATCTTGTTAAATTTGCCATTGTAGAGGTTTTCCTTTTTTTGGCGTGTTTTTTACAGGTTATACCAAAATACTCTTTGCTTATACTAACGTGAATTTCGTCCGCCTGAGAGATGAAATCTTAGCACTGGGGCTTAGTCTCCGGAAAATTATATTTTAAATATTTTAACGCGAGGTTGGGTGAAGAGAAAGAATTATGTAATAAAAGCCATCGCAGCTGAGAATCGGCGATTTGCGGTTCAATATAAGGAAGCACCTTTTGTGCTATGTGTTTTACAAGTTTATTATTCATAAGTATGCAACTTAACAAAATGTCAAAGAGTATAATCGTTCGCAGTTGAACTGATAAATGACAACGATCGAAATAAGGGTTAAGAGCAAAAAAAAAATAGCTATTTCGTAAAAATTAATATCAAAGCTCAAACTGTTTGCCGCACTTGTCTAATTTGTAAACTTGTTTTTTAATAGTTATTTTCGTAGCTAGTGCGCTATTTACACATTTCTTGGTGCGAGGCCGTTCTTTCTACACGAGGCGTAGCCGAGGTATAAAATATAAGGCCGAGCACCAAAAATGTGACAGCGCACGTGTTGCGAACAAAATTTTTTGTAATTGTTTACATAAAATTAGAAAAAAAATTAATTTTGAAATATTTGATGACAAATGTCAAATTAAATACATAAACAAAAAAGTTTATATATGTAGTTATATACCACTTTTTCGTTTATGTATTAAAAGTATCGATTACAAAAACACTATTACATGACTGTGTCAATATTTAATCATTTCATCAGTGGATAAAGAAATGGAAAATAAACTATACTGCAGACTTCGTTTATTTTATACGTTTGTCAAACCGCCCAGTCATTATTGCAACAGCGAAAACATATTTTAATTTCAAATACCTACGTATTTGGGTATTTTGCTTTTCTAACAATTTCTAGTTCAGAATTTTGGTTTACACTCTAATAAACATTTTCCAAAATGAAATTATTTACTTAACTAATGAAAAATGAAAAAAAAATGCATGATTCTGATAATCGAAATTCGTATTTTTCATTTCAATATAGGTAAATATTATGGGGATGTTTCAAACCTTTTTTTTACCAAACAAGGAAAATGAAAAGAGACGCTAATAACTGGAAAACAGAATTTAATTAGTAATCAATATTAAGACTAAATATACAATTTGGTATGTTTAAGTCCTAAAATTAACCACAAATGAAGGATTTCTTTGTTTATTAGAAAAAGAAATGTTTGTGCGCGAGCATATGTGTCTGTGTGTGTGAATGAGCGTCTGCCAGTGCGTGTGTGCGCGCGCGTGTGTGTCTGTGTGTGTGGCAGTGTCTGTGTCTGTGCCTGTGTCGGCGTCTGTGCCTGTGTCTGTGTCTGTGTCTGTGTCTGTGTCTGTGTCTGTGTCTGTGTCTGTGTCTGTGTATGTGTCTGTGTCTGTGTCTGTGTCTGTGTCTGTGTCTGTGTCTGTGTCTGTGTCTGTGTCTGTGTCTGTGTCTGTGTCTGTATCTGTGTCTGTGTCTGTGTCTGTGTCTGTGTCTGTCTGTGTCTGTGTCTGTGTCTGTGTCTGTGTCTGTGTCTGTGTCTGTGTCTGTGTCTGTGTCTGTTTCTGTGTCTGTGTCTGTGTCTGTCTGTGTCTGTGTCTGTCTGTGTCTGTGCCTGTGTCTGTGTCTGTGTCCGTGTCCGTGTCCGTGTCCGTGTCCGTGTCCGTGTCCGTGTCCGTGTCCGTGTCCGTGTCCGTGTCCGTGTCCGTGCCCGTGTCCGTGTCCGTGTCCGTGTCCGTGTCCGTGTCCGTGTCCGTGTCCGTGTCCGTGTCCGTGTCCGTGTCCGTGTCCGTGTCCGTGTCCGTGTCCGTGTCCGTGTCTGTGTCTGTGTCTGTGCCTGTGCCTGTGTCTGTGTGTCTGTGTCTGTGTCTGCGCATGTGTCTGCACGTGTCTCCGTGTCCGTGTCCGTGTTCGTGCCCGTGCTCGTGCCCGTGTCCGTGTCCGTGTCCGTGTCCGTGAGTGTCTCTGTGTGTGTCTGTGTGTGTGTGTGTGTGTGTGTGTGTGTGTGTGTGTGTGTGTGTGTGTTGTGTGTGTGTGTGTGTGTGTGTGTGTGTGTGTGTGTGTGTGTGTGTGTATGTGTGTCTGTGTGTGTCTGTGTCTGTGTGTGCCTATGTGTGTGTGTGTGTGTGTGTGTGTGTGTGTGTGTCTGCGTGTCTGTGTGTGTGTGTGTGTGTGTTATTATTATTATTATTATGTTTATTAAAACTGTACAAATATTTACAAGGTATTTGGTATTTACACTATAAAATGGTAATCATGTCAAAATAATTGTCATATTAAAATGTATAAATTATGTTTACATTGAGTCGTCAATATATCGATTGAACACCAATGATTCAGTATCATCGACTTCACACAACACATTGTTTATACACCATCTTGCTTTAAAATATTCTATGTTTCCTTTTCCTAGATTCCAGTAGAAATCCATCATAATTCTGTTTCGCAGTCGGGTGTTGAAGGATGACTTAAAGTTTGCATTATGACTATCATTTTTCATGCTGGTTATCGTAATATTGTAAATAGTTTCCTTTGCTAGATTTATCAAGTAGTTAGCAACTGAGTGACCGTGTGAGTTGCCTCTCAAACCGCATACGTACGACGTTTTTGGTATTTGTGTAATTTTTAAACATTGTTTCACCATGTCAGATACTAGTCTCCAAATTTCTTGTAATTTGGGACAGTCTAATATCATGTGCACTGAATCACACTTCGCTGATGTGCAGTGTTGGCATGTATCAGCGTTTCTTAAATTGGCGTGTTTTAAAAAGATTGGATCCGCTAATCTATTTTTTGAGAATCTCCAAGCAATTTCAGATACGTTCCCTGAGGTTAATGAGTTGAAGAAAGATTGCCAATGAGTAGCTTCTGAGTTCCAGTAATTCTCTAAAATATGTTCCTCCTTTAGGTTAAAAAATTTTGTTGTTAACTTGCGTTCCAGTTGTTTCCTGGTGTTAGATTTTAACTGATAATGCATGTTTTTATAAGTGAATACCAAATATTTATTGTTATAGCGCTGTTCCGGAACTTTTTCTAGAAACAGTTCGTTACATATAGTTTTTATTCTTCTAAAGTGCTTCAGCAGTTCGTTTTCTACTAGAGCACATGGAGTTTGAAGACGTTGGAGGAAGGCATTTTCTTCTAACCACATTCCGTTGCAGCGAAAGTCATGGAGGGTTGTAAATCCTAGATATTTCCAAAACGATGAAAAACTGGGAGGAACGCTTTGAGGTGCCAATTTGGATGCAATTGTTGGGATATTTGCTGGATCAAATCCCTCTACACTGCATTCGTTATTTTGCGTTACATTGATTACGTCCATTATCATGTTTGATAGTTTATGTTCTCGTGGTAATTCTTTTTCGAGAAACATCCATTGCCACGTTAATCCCAAGGAGTCTGCCAATCTTAAGTTGTGGTCAACAATAATCTGCCAATCCACTTTTTCCTTTTCCTGCAGTAGTTTGTTTGCTAACCACATTCTTAACATCTTTATTTTGGATGGGATGTGTACTAAACCTAAACCGCCTTGCATAATGGGGACATACAAATGCATCTCGGAAGTCCAGTGTTTTCCTGTCCATATGTAATCGGTGATTTTCTTTTGTAAATGCAGTTGTTGTTGATGTGTAATTGGTAGACAATGAAGAGTGTGCCATAATTTTGGTGCTACGAATTGAGTGATTACGGTTTTTCGACCAATAATAGATAATGCTGGTAATCTTCTTCTCCATTTCATAAGAGTATTATTCAATGCATGTGATAACTTGGTGAATGCTTGAGACGAATCTAGCAACTGATCATTCGACATCGTGATTCCCAGTATTTTTATTTCTGTTGACCAGGTTATATTTAACGGGGTATCTTTCCTTTTCTTCCAAGAACCTGCCCATAAACCTTTACACTTATTTAAGTTTAGTTCTGAACCAGATTGTTCCGCGTATATACGGTAACATTGCATTACGGTATTAAAATCATTGCTGGAAAAAATGTAGAGACATCGTCCGCGTACGCACTAACCGTTATTTTTTTGGGAGTCTGAGCACTGGGAAAAGGAAAACCTGTGAGAAGAGTTCGCAGTAATGTAAGTAAAGGTTCGATTGCGATCGAGAAAAGGGGGCCAGATAATGGGCAACCCTGTCTAATGCCGGTCTCAAAATTAATGGCACTCGTTAGTACTGAACCTAGTCTGACATGACTAATTGTGTTAGTGTATAGCAGTTTTACACTTTCTATAAAACCATTTCCGAAATTCATTTTTTCCAATACATAAAATAAATATTGGTGACTGATTTTGTCAAAGGCTGACTTTTGATCTAGATTAATAACTGCTAGCGGTACATCTGCTTGGTTGGCATAGTTTATTAATTCTCTATGTAGGTGTATGGCGTCATACATCGATCTATTTGGGATTGCATAACTTTGGCCCGGAGAGATTACGTTTGAAATAATGCTCGATAATCTTGTAGATAAAACTTTGGAAAAAATTTTATAATCAGTACACAACAGGGAGATGGGTCGCCAGTTACTTATTTCCATTAGGTCGCCACTTTTCGGTAACAGACTAATTACTGCCTTGGTGGACGAACGAGGCAGTTGTTTTATTTCGATTGCTTTCTGTACCATTGAGTGGTATTTATGTTTTAAAATGTCCCAGAAAGAAGTATAAAACTGAGCTATTAAGCCGTCTATGCCAGGTGCGCTGTGTACATTCAGAGACTTAAGCGCTACTGTTAGTTCATCTAGTATTATCTGTTGGTCTAACGTTCGCCTGTCATTCTCAGATAAAGTACGGAGGTTTTATATAATGAGTTTGAGTTATTCACTTTTATTTGCTTTTTCTCGAACATTTTACGGAAATGATTATTTACGATTTCACATAACTTTGATGTATCTTCGATGACATCGTTGTTGTGTCTCAAAATGGATAAGGGTTTAAAAATTGATTTTACCTCCTTGTTTACAGTTGGTCGGTCACGTTGAGCAAGTATGTGGTATTTTGTGGTCCTTAATTTCCTCTCACTAGATCTATAGTACGCATTTTTCGATTTCTCGATTAATTCTAGTAATTTTCCCTTTTCGGTATTTTCACTTTTGTTGTTAGTAAATGTCTGTACCTGTTTCTGTAGTTTGCGTATGTCCTGGTATTTTTTTTGTTTGCTTTGTCTCTGGTACAAAATCACCATGTCTTTAATTTTTAGCTTGAGTTGGTCCCACCACGACGTGATATTGATTGCGTTGTTACAATCAGCACATTGGGACACTAAAAATGTCCTCATTATATCTAGAAACTGTTTATCTTCGAGTAAAAAATTGTTGAATTTCCAATACGGTGGCAGGTTAACAATTTTAGTTGTTTTGAAAGAAACAGAAACTGATAAATGGTCTGAAAAGGCACTGTGTAAGGCGACCGACTTTAAGAGAGGCACTAAATTATTGGAACAATATATTCTATCAAGTCGTGAAGCTGTGCTTGGTTTGCCTTTTGTAAAGTATGTGAATCCGCCTTTACCTTTATTGAAAAATTCCAGCAATCTGACAACATTGCGTTCTTGATGAAGATACTGAAATCGTTTGAAAAGTTAAGATTCTTTTCAAAAGAGCCACTCCGATCTAAACGTGGGTTTTCCGTGCAGTTAAAATCACCACCAATGATTATTTTGTCACTACTGTTAGTAATTCTGGAAAGTGAATTTAAAGTCGACAAAACGTTAGTAGCAGCGTTGTTATTATGAGGGACATACATTAAAAATAATCCAGGTTGAATTATTAATATTCATTGTTAATTTTTGCAAGTATGAATCAACCAGGATAGTATGATCTATTATTTTTATGCTCAAATTATTTTTGACACCAATAACTGTTCCGCTGTAATTTGTAGTGTGTTTGTTTATAAAAAAATTGTAAGACCCAGTGTTTAGTGCAGGAGGTAAATCTGAAAAATTGGATTCTTGAAGTAAAATGACATCTGGTAAATGAGTGTTCAGAAACGTGTTTAGTTCAATGCATTTAAAATCATTTCTTAAGCACTTAGCATTAAGAGTGATTATCTTTAAATCTTCTCTTTCCATACTGGAAGATGTGTGCTTTCAGTGCTTTCTACTGATAATCTACGTTCCACAGAAGATTCTCTGTGAGATTCTACTTGTGAGGTTGATGCAATTTCCTTGTTTAAGTCTCTCTTTATATAATTAATAAGTCGTTTACAGCGTTCTTTTGTACTCCTTTGAGAGAATTTAGGAATTACTTGTTTTATTAATTCAATGATATCATCGACATTTTCCGTGTATTTCCTTACAACGTTTAAGGGGGTATTGCAGCCTTTTACACGATTTAATAACTCAGAAAATGTAATGTAGTCAAGCACTAAATTGTCTTCTTTTGACCATAAATCTTTCATTTCATCGTAAAATTCTATCGGTGACGGCGGATCTACTTTACGTTTTTTAGTTGTCAATTGAGTGCCAATCTTCGTTGGCTTTATGAAGCCATCAGGTTCTTTTTCACATTTTTGACTGTTTGTATCAGAGTCTGTTGCTTCATTGTTGAGGTCGTGGTCGGATAATATCTGAATTTCATCCAAATCTTGTAAATGGTTGGAGTTCGTGGTGGATTCAGTAGGTGGATGTGGACGCTTTTGCGTTGCAGACGGTGCATGTATCGGTGTGTCTTCAGTGTGTGTACATTTTGATGCTATGTGGCCTTCTTCTTTACATATAAAACATTTTACTTTATCATCTGACAAGAAAATCCTATAATCCTCCTCTTCAAAATTAATTAATACTGACGTTGGTATAGAGGTTTCGCTTCCAGGATTATTTGCCACAAAAACCTGACGTCGAAAGCTATACACGTATGAATACTCTTACAAACCTATTCCAGCACCAATAAAAGACAGTGGAGATACTAATGCTAAATTATTCCTCTTCAGTTCATATTCAACTACACTGTGAGGAATGCAGGGTGGGACGTTTGATAAAACAATTCTCTTTGCTGGCAATATTAATTTTCTAGCCGCGATAAAAATTTCATTTATGTCAACACCTCCATATTTTTCCATAAATGTATGTACAAGTTCTTTTGATGATAAATAGATACAAATTCTGTTATTACTCATTCGCGATGCGAACAAAATGTTTTTAGCATTGATAACATTTCCAAGTGCAAGAACGTAATCTTTAACGATAAGCCCATTGATCGCCGGAAAAATAACAGCTTGATCTTTCTTAGGAAATATATAATTAGACGTTGATGCAACATTAGAATACGATCTAACATGATTAACAGGTAAGTTTTCCATAGATGCCATCGTTATAATTGTTTCTCTAGCACTCCTGTCGTCAGAAGTGCAAAGAGGGCTTGATTGGGAAGACATACAGAAGGAAGCTACTTAAGTGAAAAAAAAGAAAAACAGGAAAAACATTTCATATAAAATTTTACAAACACAAGGTAAAGGTGAAAGGTTGTGATAGTGCGTTATCGTTTCCGCTTGTAAATATATAAATAAGATTCCTATTTTACATTAATATTTCAACGAAAATTTTAACAGCACAGAATTTAAAGCGTCTTTTCGCGTAAAAAAGAAATTATGTAAAAAAAAAGGATTTACTTCTGACTGTCACTATAACTGTTCTTTAAAATTCTCACTAAAACGTATAACTGCTTTAAAACCACGTTTTTAAACCACATAAACGCAGGAGAGAAAGTAAAACACGTCTGTACTCTAGCGCACTTCGATGTGTGTGGTGTCTGAGTGTGTGTGTGTGTGTGTGTGTTTGTGTGTGTGTGTGTTTGTGTGTGTGTGTGTGTGTGTGTGTGTGTGTGTGTGTGTGTGTGTGTGTGTGTTTGTGTGTGTGTGTGTGTGTGTGTGTGTGTGTGTGTGTGTGTGTGTGTGTGTGTGTGTGTGTTTTGTGTGTGTTTGTGTTGGGTTTGTGTGTGTGTGTGTGTGTTGTGTGTGTGTGTGTGTGTGTGTGTTGTGTGTGTGTTTGTGTGTGTGTGTGTGTGTGTGTGTGTGTGTGTGTGTGTGTGTGTGTGTGTGTGTGTGTGTGTGTGTGTGTTTGTGTGTGTTTGTGTGTGTGTGTGTGTGGTTGTGTACGCGGCTGCGTGCGCGTGCGCGCCCGTGCCTGGGCGCGCGTGCGCGCGTGTGTGTGTCGGTGCGATTGTACTCAAACCACACCCACACTAAAACCCCGTAGCGTGTGGGTTTGTGCGTACCCAGACATTACACCTAAAATAGATACTAAAATAAAATAAACAATCAAGATACAAAAACGAGTTAGTTCATGAAATTAATTCGATTTTAGAATTCTTCTCCTTTCGTCTGAAGTAGTGATCAGGCATAAATATTGCTATTTTCCATCGCGTTCCTAGTTGTAGGGAGTTTTTATAAATTTGTTTTATATGGCCCCACAAGAAGAATCTATTTTTGTAAGGTCAAAAAATCTAGCAAGTCAGTTTTCGGGTTCATTTCTTACAATCCACATTTTGTGTGGTGCTCCTTTTTTTGTAATAACATTTTTCCTTATATTTTGTGGACCATTGGCCAGGTATAAATAGTTTCATAAAAATTCAGAATACTTTACTTTACTAAGATGACCGTTGCGAACCAGTAACGGTTTCCCCTATAATACCTCTCCATACGTTTATTACCCATTGATATTGATGATCAACTAGCCTGATATACCTTGGATTCCGTAGCATCATCATCAGAGTTATGCCACTACAATGAAAATTTACCTTATCCGAAAATAAAACATAATTAACGAATATAGGGTTTCTGTTTGCAAATAATGATACCTAGTTCTTCAAATCTGTTTAAAGGTCACTTGGAAGTTTTTGCCTCAGGATTTCGTCTTTAGAGTACCGCATTGGATAAACTCGACTTGCTAATAAACATTCATTCTCAGCCTCACCAGGCTAAAAAATATATTCATCAACTCATCGATGAACGTAACGGAAAGTTGAGAAAACGTTCTATTTCCCTAATATAACTTCACCTTATGACGTATATTTACTTCAAGAAGTAAATTTTTTTCTTACCTCTCCATACGTTTATTACCCATTGCTATTGATGATCAACTTGCCTGATACACCTTGGATTCCGTAGCATCATCATCAGAGTTATGTCACTACAATGAAAATTTACCCTATCCGAAAATAGAACATAATTTACGAATATAGGGTTTCTGTTTGCAAAAAATGATACCTAGTTCTTCAAATCTATTTAAAGGTCACTTGGAAGTTTTTGCCTCAGGATTTCATCTTTAGAGTACCGCATTGCATAAACTCGACTTGCTAATAAACATTCATTCTCAGCCTCACCAGGCTAAAAAATATATT
This sequence comes from Vesta saturnalis, assembly GCA_036346205.1. Taxonomy (NCBI): domain Eukaryota; kingdom Metazoa; phylum Arthropoda; class Insecta; order Coleoptera; family Lampyridae; genus Vesta; species Vesta saturnalis. The sequence continues at coordinate 506,377 of JARFJB010001971.1, forward strand.
CATCAACTCATCGATGAACGTAACGTAAAGTTGAGAAAACGTTCTATTTCCCTAATATAACTTCACCTTATGACGTATATTTACTTCAAGAAGTAATTTTTTTTCTTGCATGTGTGCAATGTCTGTAGAGAGTTACATTTTTCTGAGTAGTTACGTCCATGATGGAAGTTAAACTGACGTCTTTATAAAGTAGGAAACAATAAATTCGGTACATAGACGTACCTCATGAAACGTTTGTTGTAAATTTATTTATCACCTTCCCATAATGTTAAAAATAAACTGATTTAATTGCATTAATGGTAACGTATATATTGCGTAAGAAATATACCTACCTACGAAACACCAAATGCAAAAAGCATGCGCCGTGTAGTATATAGCCATGACATACCTAAAACGCATTAGTGTATTCCCGAAGAACGAAGAGTGCATAAAAAGAATCAAATGATACAAAACAGTATCTAGTTGTTGTTTATTATTTCTTAACTTCTAGTCCATAAAAGTATAACATTCCAACGTCAGAATGGCAGTTTTCTAATGTATGACGTGCACAAGTAAATTTTTGTGTAGTAGGTATTTGGTACTGTTTAATAGTATAAACGAGGGAATGACTCATGTTCTCCAGTATCGAAGCAAACTTCTTTTCATTCTTGTTGCAGTACGAAAATCTAACTGAATGCTTTCATAGATATTAAAGACACTGAATGTATTTTACTGGTTGTAGTAGGTTTCCAGTTAACAATATTTGAAGTAATATTTAAACGTGTAAAGATTGTAATATAACTAAAAATAACATGAATGCTGACGTACTTAAGATGGACGTAGACCTTCAATGTAACGTGTATAGTACGTCCTAGTTTTTAAAATTTTACATTACAAACGTCTGTAGAAAGTTACGGTAACCCCAACATTTAACGCATTTCTTGCAACGTGTTTAAGGCGGACATAGAACTTTTGAGTAACTTCTATAGAACGTCTGTAGTCCTTGAGACGTAACGTTACAAAGCTCTGTAAAAAGTTATTATATAACGTTTTACTAACGTCATTATGCTTGTGGGACAGCTCTTCAAACCAAATTTTAACATTAGAATTAAGTAAAACGAAATTTTAACTTGGAAAAAGATAGAATAATGATATGACTGAGAAGCAGACATTACAAGGTAAAATACGTTGGGATATAGTTAGCTAAATTACAAAATTTTATTTTTTTAAAGGCAATGTTTTGAATACTGTGGTTTGCATTTGTAATTTGAAACTGTATTTGTAATGAAATAGTAATTTTTATATTTTTTTCCCTTTCTAATATTATTATGCTTATGTCATTTAATTTTCAGGAATATTTTATCATAAGGTAAACTAGCAATATAACGTTTCTACGTTTTCATGCATTCTTTGTTCATTTCAAATTTAATGATAAATTAGGTTAATTTACAATTTCAAAAGTGAAAGGTGTTTTTGAAATTACCATTATTTAATTAGTTAAAGGCGATGTCACAATCAAAATCTAATATAACCTCATATTTAACAATTCGCGGTTAAAAGGAATGAGATGTTTTGAAGAAACGATGTTTTTGGATTGAATGTTATACTCTTTTGGCGTCACTTACTTCGCGCAGCTTATTGTCTTCGGTTTTGGCGATTACTTCTAACAAATGAGTGCTTTCCCAGTGTTGCAGTTTTTGAAAATTTTAGTGCCTGATTTTTTCATTGGAAACAAATGAAATGAAATATCTCAAAAACTATCGGTATTGGGTATAAAACACCTTTGGCAAAAAAAGAGAAATTGCTGGGGCAAAAAATATTGGTAATTGTACCATAACATACTTTTCGTTACTTCATGGTTTTTTTTTGTATGGTGTTACAGGGTAAAATGCAAACAAAATTGGTTAATGAATCTAAGTAGTTATCGATATTGTATTAGATTTATAGATGACTAACAGACGAATAGGACAAAATGTTGATTTAAAAAAAACTGGGAGGTTTCCTGAACATCATGTATAATCACGTATATGTTCGAAAACTGGGCCATTGCAGTTTTCAATAATCTACGAGGAGTCGTTCTTATATTCCCGGACTAGGCAATTTACAAAGTTAATGTAATTTTTCATTTTATTGATTTTAAATCACATATGCCATGGTAACGTATTTGACCATTTACAAAACAATTGCAACATTATTAGTTCTAATATCTGTCAGTTTGTATTGTAACGTTTCAAAGACAAACTTGAATATCGAGCTGTTATAAAGTTTCTTATAAAATAAGGAAAATCTCCAAAAGTTATTAGTGAAGAAATGTTGATTGTATATGGGGATAATTGCGCTTCCAAGTCGACTATTTGTGAATGGTCAACATTGTTTACACATGGCCCAGAATCACTAGATGATGATCCCCGTCCAGGTCGGCCTGTTGACATGATCACTTCGGATGTTATTGAAAAAACCAAGTGTTTGGTGTTGGAAGATGCAAGATTAAAGAAGCAACAATTAGCGTCTTTATTAGGAATTTCAGAATTTTACGCGGTTACCTTAGCATGACAAAGGTCAGTGCGAAATGGATTCCACGAATGCTTACGCCTTTTCAAATGCTTACTCGAATGGAGAAGTGTGAAGAACTTTTGGCGCTTTGTGGGGACGAACCAGATTTAATTATCAATCGACTTATCACCGGAGATGAAACTTGGGCCCATCATTTTGATCCTGAGTCGAAACAAGAGTCGATGCAGTGGCATGTTAGGGGTTCCAGTCCTCCCAAAAAGTTTGTCACCCCTTCTGCAGGAAAAATAATGGCAACTGTTTTTTGGGATTTCCAAGGAATTTTAATGATTGATTACCTGAAGAAGGGTGGTACAATCACAGCAGAGTATTATGCAAGCTTAATGCATCGCCTCAGAAATGTTATTAAAGTGAAAAGACGCGGAAAACTAACGCGAAGTGTCACGTTGCTTCGTGATAATGCACCAGCCCATAAGTCAAGACTTTCAAAAGCTGCCGTTGCTAAATGTGGTTTTGTAGAAATTGATCATCCGCCTTATAGTCCAGATTTAGCCCCCAGTGATTATCTTTGTTTCCAGATCTCAAAAGAACACTAAGGGGAAGAAAATTTAGGGACCATGATGAACTTATAGTGGCTGTTGAAAGACATTTCGCGAGCAAACCAAAAGAATATTTTTATAATGGGTTAAAGATGTTATTGAAAGATTATATATATATATATATATATATATATATATATATATTGTATTGAAAAGTAAGGGGCCTATATTGAAAAATAAATTTCTGTTGTTGTTCTAATCTACTCTTATCATGCCTAGTCCGAGAATATAAAAAAGACCCCTCGTAAATACCAGTAAAGGTTTAGAATAACTTTTTTTAGAATTGAATATTTAATTCTAAACTAATTTTATCTATTGTTAAATCTAATAAATACTCCGGTACACATCTTACCATAAGATCACAGATGTATAGTGTATGCATCTGTGATAAGATACTTGTAAATGTAAATAATAATCACTCAAATAAATAATTATTAGATTGATTATCATTTTTCGCGATATTGCTATTTTATTTTATTTCTATCCTAGTGTCATACGAGACTGACACCCAAAAAATGTATTAAATTAAATATTCTTTATAGTTTAAATAAATATATTTCCATGACTATTACAATAATTACTGTGAGAATACAATAGAATTTTCCATTTGAGCAAATTCAATAAATTTCTTTATAATTTTTATTTTGTAAAAAATTTCAGTTTATAATAAATTAAAAAAATATTCACTATGAAACAAATCATAACGCTTAAACTGCATAATAAAAATACAACTATAAAAAACCTAACTTATTTAGATTTCATTTGCGTTTTTTATCATTGTGCAATAATAAATTACAAATAGACAAAATTTACAATCGGGGTACCTTCAAAGGCAATACATAATGAAAATCTCCCACTAGGAACATAAATTGGTACCATATTAGGCCGCTTCCCAGAAAACAAATTATCACCATAGTAACTTAAACAAGCCTAACATTACTATCACACATTTTACAAAAATGCAGGTATCACTCGCACATGCAGGTAGGTAAGTGGTCTTAGTGTAAACGATTGCAGCTGATCCTTCATTTTTTCAAATATTCCATAAAAGTAAATGATTCGTCGAATCTTCACGGCCAGCAACTTCTGAAATGTTAGAACTACGAAAGTCTTCATATCCATCACCCCCAGATATAACAAGCAACTTTGTATTTGTTCTTTGATCTGGTTTTCCTTTATATGAATACCGTGGATGAGTATTTTCCATATTCATAGACGGATATTCTATGTTCGTTAAAAATCTTACATGGCCTGTATGTCCATACGGTACACCCACAACACTTGGGGTAGTACTTATTTTGGTAGTCGTCGGTGTTATGTGCGGCAAGGGCATTGTTAATAAAACTCCTGCAGATGTCCCAATCCATAATAAATCTTTACATGCTAAAAGTGAAGTAACTCGTAAACATGCGGCTTTGTGCTGTCGAATAATATCATCACAACCTAAAAAAATAATTTATTATAGTAAGAGATTGAGATTTATTTGAATTATAAATATTGCTTAATTATTAGACAAAAAGACTTCCATTTTGTATTACGTTCGTAAAAAAGTCGATGTTTAGTTTTCAACGATGTTACAGGTATTCGGCATTCTTAAAACCATCAAGACCGTTTTAAACTTGTGTATGTGTGTGTGTGTGTGTGTGTGTGTGTTTCCGTGTCCGTAGCCACGTTCGGATTTGACTATAATATACTATACTATCTACTAAAATATTCCAGAATTATTAAATTTTTGTTAAAGTCAGTTTAGGAAGGTACTTTGTAGAAGACGCTAAAGCGTATTTTTTATGTACCTCCAAAACAATTGAATTCATGAAAAAAAGTATAAAGAACTTTTTTAAAGATCATTGATTTTTAGTTGTAGTGAAATTTTTTGGTAATGTAAGAAATAAGTTCTTAAGCGCAGTTTATGCGAACCCTTAATGAAGTTTTATGAATATCTGGAGAATCAGACACATAACATCAAAACCAGATGCCGCATCAGATTCGTTGCATTAAGTTTACAACACATTTAGGTAGAAAGGCAAATTAAAAATTTTTCGAGATTTTATTGTAATATCTAATTCAGAAAACTTGCGAAAAAAATAATTCCTTCCATAATACACACATTGATCATGTACCAAAGCGTTTTGTGAAAAAAACGAAAATTTAAATTTTTTAAGGCCGATAGGAATGTATAAATGTACAAAGAGATAAATTCGTTTTACTCAACTTTGGCGTTTATTTTATTTATTTAAGGTTATTCCTAATTTCAGTTTAACTAACACTACTTCACCATTGTACATTAAACTATGAATAGCAGATTAAATCAAAATTAAACCATGTTTCGACGTTATTCCCAGGTTTTTGAATTTGTTTAAACCACTGATTGGAGTATAAAAATGTATGCGTCTAAAAAAACTGTTGAGGCTAAGGGTAATAAAATATACCAATTTTTTGGAAAGCACTTCTAAGCCCAAGCTACAAGCGAAGAGGGGAAGGTGAAACGTGGTTGACGGACAGCTGTGAGACCGGCAGGTAACAGAGGCAGCGTACTATGCGATTGGTCTAGGAGTTTGTCGAGGGTATGAAAATTATGTTAGAACACCTTAACTCTTCTCATACACATTAGTTACCAAAAAAATTTATATTCTTTAATCTTGCTTCGTGTACAGACAGACAGTCACAGACACAGACACAGACGCAGGCGCACATGCAGATGCAGGCACAGGCACAGACACAGGCACAGGCACAGACACAGGCACAAACACATCCATATATTTTCTCTTGATAATGTTTTATTGAAACGCGCTGAGAAATAATTAATTATATAAAAAAAATTATGGTATTATATTGGATTTTAAACATTAGTGCTACTAAAAGATTATTTCAGGTAGTGAAATTTTGATCAACCCCCTCTATACATTGTAAAGAATGGGGGTTGGATCAAACTAAGGTTGAATAATTTATTTCATTTTTTATATTATTAAAATCTAAGCTATTTTATGTAAGCAACTCTGACACGAATGTAGAAATCAATGTGCATAGGTTTATCACTTTTAGAGGAATTAAACGTTTTCGACTCTTATGTTCCCGAGTTACACCAAGAATAAAGGGTCAATTTAAGACCAAAATCAACGCATCTTTATCTATTCATTCGTATTCATTATAACTTCGCTTTATTTAAAATTGCAACCAATTGCAAGTAAAAAATTATCTTCGTACCATCCGGAAAGTTAACCCGATTTTCTAGGATCCCCACGATTTTAGATGGGCCGCGAACATGTACATTAAAGGTGCAGTCCCAGGTATTTTTGAACTTGTCAGGACACATGCTGTCGTGGTGAATACAAAATAGTAATTTTATATCCGGTGCAAAATTCCAAGTCAATTTTTGCGGCAAACGTGTACGCTTTGGAAAACTTCGACTTATGTCTGGTACTTCATTCACACCTCCTGCATTACATCATGCAAATAATAATAAAAATAAACAAAAATGTATGCTGCTTCTTAAAATTTGTATGACGTCCTAGCTTGAGGAGGAGAATTTAAAATAGTAGTTGACCTACCAGCATTAAAAAACTATTCCGTTTTCAAAATGTACAGGGCGACTTATACATTAAAAGTACGCAGAAGAGATTTATCTGCTATACTCCATTTCATATATTTATTATTGGTTTGCTACGTTTAATAAACAAAAATTCTGTACAAGTTTGCAAAGGAAGGATGTAGCAACTGCACGGTACAAGCTTTACTTAGTGTTCTAGAGATTTGGCGGTCATGTATAGTAAGTGATCATTGACCGGTGGTAGATACATGTGCATTAGAGGGTATGAACGTTTTATACCCGGATATATCACTCCCAGGACGATTCATACCCAAGGTGGTTTATATCCAGCATTATTCATTCCCAGAACATCATCCCGGCGTGATTCAAAGTACTTGGAATGAATAGTGCTGGGAATTAACCGTCCTGGGTATTAATGGTTCTAGGCATGCGACGCCCTGGAATGAATGATCCGGGTACAAAACGTCTCCGACCCGTGTACTAGTATTTTTTTCCAACGGACAACACCAAACCCATGAGATTTGGATGATAGAAAAAACAAGATCTACCTACGAATTTTAGACAGGTTATGCCTAAAATTCTAAACGTACATTGGTAGAGCTTAGCTAATATAAAAATTTTAGTTTATTTTAATAAAAAAACTGTGTGGTTGTGTTATAGGTTAATTTTATCTAAAAAGTCATTGTTTTGATAACTACTTAAGGAAAAAGTCGTAATGAGATTAATGAAATTTAGTTAATCAGTCTGAACTTTCCAGGTGTATCCAAATCTTTGCTCCCACGTAAGCGAAAGCTTAAAATGGTTCTTTTTAAATTTAAATAATTAGCGAATCAATTATTTTCAATTCCCCTGAAAACCCAGTCCGCATTTATATAGCGTGGCCAAACAACAAAGTACTGCGTTGCAAGTTATAACGGACGCTAGCTATTCTTACACATGAAAAAAAAGTATATATAAAATTATACAGCGGAAAATTGTGCTGCCACAATTAATAATCCTTTCAGGCTATTGGTTACTTTTCAGAATTAATAACATGAAAAAATAACAAAATATCACCTTAAATAATGGAAATCATGGCCTACCCTTTACTAATGTTGAAATAATTAAGTGTTATGTTTTAACTAAGATAATGAAATATTTCAAAAGTGGTTGGATTTAGGTATAGGGAATACTGACACCAAACGAATTGGCTTAAAAAAATACAGCGAAAAATGTAATAAAACACAGGGTGTTCTATTTAAAGTAAGCAACTTATAAATGATTTAAATTGCGCATGTTGGCGGCTGAGTTTAAAACACCCTGTATGAAATATCAATGAGATGGATATATGGAGTTAACGGGCAAGCGCTTGTTGTTTACTGGTTACAATTTCACGTCACTAGCTTCGTTATTAATGGAGATATCGTTATTCAATGCGGACTAGGATTTTTTCAAAATTTAAAAAAAAATCGAAATATCTCGAAAATACTTCATTTTGGTATAGGACATTGTGCACAAATTTTATGTAGAATTCGAAAATACAATAAAAAATATTAGGTTCCATTTAAAATAACAAAGTTGACGTCTACTTCCGGTATAACCGGAAGTGCCACATTCAGGAAAATATTATATTTGAACTCAGCGTCATCCAAAACCTACAGCTTCGTAATTTCAGATTATTAACATAACTGTATCCGCCATTACTTTTAATCAAAACTCTTCGCGCCACACCCTGTATATATATAATTATAATACAATGGAAACAAGTTGTTAAAGGAGTTAGAAAAATACGATGAGCAATACATAAAAACCACAACTATGCATCTTGATTATTATGTTAAGATTATTGAGTAGTATCAATAAATGTATTACAGTACTGTATATAGTAAGTTGCGTTTACGTTTGTTGTGAGTAACGTCAGAATAAAGTTTGAAGAAATGTACTATTGCGTTATGTATACAACTGTACATATCTTCTGTATGTGTCACAGTGTAAATAGGCCCAGTCCAATGGCCAACACCTTACGTGACTCGCCATCATTCTCGGAATCTTTCAGTCACACTCACACAGACACACACTCACACGCACACGCACAAAATGTTTGTTACGAGCTTTCCTCAGTTGTAACTCACAAGTTATAGACAACAGTACGTTTCATTCATCGCTCTAATCGCCGCTTTACATACAGTACATATTGTGTTTTTTCTAACAGTCTTGCTTTTGCGAATTGCCTTTTTTTGTTAAGGATGCCGAAAAGGAAGAAAGTTGTGTTATCTTTAGTAAGAAAATTACAAATAATAATGTTCTTAAAAAATGGCGAATCGGGTCGTGTTTTAGCTGATCGATATAGCGTAGGAATCTCGATCATTTCCGATATAAAGAAAAATTCTGAATCGTTCGCTAGCAATTTAGATAGTGAGAATGGAAGTGGTCAACGAAAAATGATGAAACCAGAACATGAGGCCGTAGATAAATCCGTATACACGTGGTTTCTACAGAGACGGGAAAATGGTCAACCAATAGCAGGCCCTTTGGTATGTGAAATGGCTTTCGATTTTAATGAAAAACTTAGTGGGGATTCGCCTTTTGCAGCAAGTGGTAGGTGGTTATGCAAATTTAAATAACGACATGGAGTACGTGAACTTGAAATACAAGGTGAAAAAAAAGAGTGCAATGTCCCAGGTGCAGCTTCATATGTCAACAGATTTGCGAAACTTCTTGAAGACGCTGAGTACGATTTAGACGTTGTTTACAACGCTGATGAAACGGTGCTATTTTGGAAAACTTTGGAATCTAAACGTGAACATTTAGCTCCAGGATATAAAGTGAGTAAGGAACGGGCCTTTTTGATGGTTTGTGCTAATGCAAGCGGAACACACAAAATTCCGATACTCCAAATTGGCAAAATACAACATCCTCGGTGGTTCAAAAATGCAGATACCTTTAATTTATAAAAATCAGACAAAGGCATGGATGAACACAGAGGTATTTGTCAATTGGTATGACAACACTTTTATACCAGAAGTGGTACAGTTTCGCAAACAAATTGGAAAAGACAAAAAAAAGTGTTGTTGGTGATCACATCCTTCCACAGAAATCTTGGAGCGAGACAATGGTTTCGATGTTACATTCCTTCCACCTAACGTGGCATTCCATATTGCATCCGATGGATCAAAGCGTCATCGCAACTTTAAAAAGACTTTACACAAAAAATCTTCTACGCCAACTTCTCGCTGCTGAAAACAATGATGTTGATAGTGTTTTAGTTTTGTCAAAGCAATGAATTTAAAAGACTGTTATATGATTGTGGACGCTTGCGATATGTGCTATAAAACCTAATACAGCACATACTGTACATATTTTTATCTTTTATTTCCCAAACCGGATTTTCTCATATCCGGCCTACCAATTGATCCAGATAAAAGGGTTTCCACGTATATGGATATAATTAAATACCTACTTATGAGTTTGGACATACTCTCACAAAGGCAAAGAAGAGATGACATAGTAATGCACATTTGAAATTGTCAAAATATGCTAAATTGAGTTCTTAAACAATAGTAACGTTGCTAAATTTTCATAATTACCCAGTAAATTAAGTTTTATGGGTGGCCTGGCCTAACCACATCTAAAATGTCAGTTAATAATAATATAATATAAATGCAATAAGTACAATTCTTGAAAATACTAACCAGTTTAATTTAGTACTCTTCTGTAGATGAGAGTCGTTTGTGACATGAACTTTAAGATTAAGAAAACTTGAGCAATTTTCTGGTACAGAAAATTACGAGTGAAACGTTGGTACGGTACATTCGGAATGCCAAAAAAACATACGCATACCATCAATGAAAATATAATATTCTTTCCCTTGCTATATTAGTTTGAATAACGAATTTCAGCTTTAAAACTTGCTTTGGTTTTGGCATATCTTTATTTGAATGAGATATGCAGTACGTTAATTGCTATTTTTTAAATAAGTGAATCATAGAAAAATAAACTTACTAGTCAACATTTTTGTAACAGCTGGAGCAATATTAACTTCGCATAAGAGTTCAAAAGATATCGTATGGAAACATTTTACAACGGCAGAAGTTTGTAACGATAACCAAAGACCATTGCCAGATAGCATTATACACGTAATTGGTTTATTTGCGTCATTATTAACAGGTATACTATTCTCAGTAGCCAACGTTTCAGTATTTAACACTTTGACTGTATTTCCACAACCACACCACAATTTTCCAATACCTGGGAGCATTTTTGAAACCGGCATGGTTGAAGATCCCACGGAAACTGTAATTGGTGAACTTATATTCCAACTACCAGCTAAAAAAACAATTGACAAGAACTTGAAAAATGTTTTTCAATTCATTCTTACAGCTTTCTCTGTCGTAAATAATGATATCTCCATTTGCTAAAGCTATATATACCTTATTATCCATGTATCTGAAATTGCAACAAGTTAAAAATTGTAAAAAGGTGTAGTTCCTTGCTTACATGATTGATAATACTGCTGATCCATGTTGAAGTTTGATTTTATTCTTTTTAATGCGAATGTTGTCACTCGAATTGTAAACATGGATGCAACCATCTTCGGTACCCAGCCACATAGTTGATTGTTGATTATCTGTTTCATCGGAATCAGAACTCGCCGTTTCAACCATTTTAATTTGAGCAGACGTTCTATTAATGTCTAAGGTTTCTTCGGCATCACTTCTGTCATCATCTTCACTAGAAGAACTGCTGTCAAATTGTATTGTTGAGTGCTCTTCATTTATTTCTGGACCATTATTTTGTCCAGTATGAGGACTTTCGCTATTAATACCAGGTATTGATGCAATACATAGTATTCTCGCGTTACAAACGCCGTTGCAAGAAGTAACGTTAGGTTCAGGTTGTAAACTTAAAACACAAACTTGTCCAACATATCCGTCACTATTACAAACCCACACATCTCTTCGGTTCTCACCAATCGTGGGAGCGGCACATGTAAACTGTAAACCAGCTCTCGTTTTACGAATTGGAACAGCAGCAATTAATTCGGGACTAGACCTTCTATCTCCCGTCGTTGCTGTAAATAACATATTTATTAAAAATGGCATACTGATTATTTTAAATAACTAAGTATCACGTGTGTACATTTAACACATTTATTGGCAAAAATAACGTATGTTTACCAATTGTGTGTGACAACACAATATATACTATATACGCATAATTACAGAAAAGAGGCAAAAGTCACTCTGCTATCATATGGAGGGATAACGGCAAAAAAGTGAGACTGAACACTAGTCCGTAATTTTCATAATAGTTACAGAGAAATATAGCTTTTGATAATGTACAATTTTACTACCCCTTTTGAGGGATGTCGCTGGTGTTAATTAGTGATTTTTATAATATTTTCCCCAAAGAAAAAAAGATAGGAAGCAAGCGTATCATTACCAAAAGTTAAATTTTCGTCATCTGGTTCATGCCTGATCCACGATATTGAGCTAATATTCCTATAATTTAAAAAATCGTTTAATAAAATAAGCCAATTGTTGAGAAATAAAAATCGAAAACTATTTCATGAAGCAACATTCCGAAAAAGTGAGTGTTTGGGCAGGTATTTGGTCTCTTTTTCTACCCGGTAATGTTAACGGCGAAATATATCTGAAATTGTTGAATAATGCTGTTCATCAGCCCTCGTATAATTAAAAGTAAGGAACATGAAACCATAATTTTTCAGCAAGACGGTGTGCCTCAATTTTTAAATAAAAACTACGTAAAATTGAATTGGAAGAAATGCCGATATATTCTCCCTCTTTCGAACACCATATATTAACCGCATACAATTATTTTGTAATAACTGTATTTTATGTTTATCATTTTTGTCAATGTATGCATCTATACCACGTCACAATTACTAAAGTGAGAAGGCACAAGAGTGTCTCATACGCATTTTTTAGTTTGAATATTAAACAGTTGTCTATTGCGGTACAGATAGTTTAAAGACAGATACGCTTTTTTATGAGATTATTTATATGATCTTTGAATATAAGCTTATGATCAATGATGAGGCCCAAATCACGAGCAGCTTCCACAACTAGTAACTGAACATTACCAATTTCGATATTTAAATTATTTAAAACTAATGTTTTGTTTGAGCTGCTAAAAAATACAATTACGGAAGAGTTAGAAGGATTTATAATTAAAGAATGATACAATATTTGATGAATCATTATTAATAAATGCACTTGCACCATGTACATTTTTATGAAAAAACGTACAACATAATCTGCATAATAGTGCCTAGCGCAACGTTTAATGTACTAATCAAAATCAAAAGTATACAGTATGTACAGCAACGGTCCAAGAGTGGACCATCGAGGTACACCAGTGGTTAACGCACAGGTTTACAAAAGGTATCAGCAATAAAAGACCTTAGTTTTAGATAATTTTTTACAAGCAGCACAGAAGAAGAATTAAATTTACAATATTATAAGTTTGACAGTAATAGATCGTTGTTTAAGGTGTCGAAAGTTTTGGTAAAATCTAATAGTACCTTCGCAGAACACTTACCACATAACCTACTAATCGGTCATAACTGCTTAAATTCCGTAGGAAAATCATTTTTTGGGAGTGGTAGGCCTTAGCTATTTTTCAGGGAGACGGAAATGCACTAATTGAGATACATTGGCAATATGTGTAAGATAGAGTAGTAAAATCGGATAACATAACATTATCATTTTAATACTAATGTATTTAAACTTCCTCTGTCAGTAAATTTGAATTCATTGCTTAATCCACCAATTAACGTATGATCTGGTTGGTTGGCAATTTGTTGCACAGATTAAACATTTTATTTTCATTGCTAAGATAATTTAGCAACACATTGCACTCTAAGATAAAAATCTCATCTTGTTCCAAAGGATTTTATATCTTTACAACTCATAATTAAAATAATTCTTCGATCAGACAGACGGACAGTCAAAACGGTCACAATCAAAAATGGGACACTATGGTTTTACAAGTTCAATGGGCATATCTACTTTAAGTAGTACCTGACCTTCGTACATAACAATTACAGTTCAGGTAAACTTTAATGCAATGCATCGATGACATAAGTGGAATGCTCTGATCAATTTTTAATTTATTATATTATGGTTTAGAATACACCACAACAAAAAAAAACCTTGGTCTGATATTTCAAAGTAACTAAAATCTCAAAAGAAAAAAAACAAAATTTGAAAAACTACCTAATTATAATGCTTTGATGATTAGGACAGAAATCGTTAAAACAAAAATTAATAAACAAATACTTTTAAAGTAATTTAATGATTAATATAGAAATATAAAATTAATAATGTGTATGACCGCCTTCATTGACAATGCACTCCTGAAATCGTCTAGGTATTAACGCTACTAAATGCTGAAGATAATCGACTTCAACAGCCTCCCAGGCATTTTCAATTACCGCAATTAACTGTTCACGGTTTTGGGAAATGAAATGTAGTCCTTGTTGGTCTTGAATTGTCTTTGTGCCCGAACCCCAAACGTTTTTAATTACATTGAGATCTGGGCTTTTGCTAACTACGGTAACAAACGAACGTTGTTTTCCTGAAGCCAATTTCGGGGTATCCGTGACATGTGTATGGGTGCATTATCCTTGTAACAATAAATTCATTACAATCACAGTAAAAATTCAAAAGTTAAATAAGATAATATTCATATTTTAACTTACTTGTTGAAAAATGTAATCTTCACCATATAAAACTTGAACAGAAGGAGTCATGATAGTTTCAGAATGTTTAAATATGCTTCGGAATTCATGCGCCCGTCAATTATCCAGCAAACTCCTGGCCCACCACGACTTACCCAAGCTCATACATTGACAGAAAAACGACCACTACGTTTTATAAAATTAACGTAACCCGTTTCGTATCGGGTTCTAGCGGGTCGAAATACTTTTAGAGGTCGATTGTTAGTGCTACTGAAAGTTTTTTCATCGCTGAAAATAACTCGACTCCAGAACTCCAAGGGCTCGTTGATATATCGCCTGGAAAATTCTAAACGACATCGTTTGTTATCATCTGTCAATAATTCTTTAGTGGTCGCTTCGCATTGTTTTATTTCAACTTCTTTTAAGTTAGCCCGAACATTCATTTTTACCAATACTGTAGCTCGTAAAAGGATGATCTCTTACATACCAACTAATTCTTCGTCCTCAGCTGGTGTAGATAATCGTCTACCACTACCGACCGCTCTCGCTATCATTTGTTCGACAGTCCATTTAATTTGCACTCATCCAACAGTAGATCGCGACATTTAATAATCGAGAAATTTCGCGAACAGGCATTTTAGAAGCAATCATAGAAATACTATTAAAGTAATAAGCAAATATTACCCTTATTTATAAATATTTACGTACCCACTAGCTCTACTCAAACTGATTACGACCATTTAATTAACAATAATACAGAAGGAAATGATTACTAAACGGAACAAAAGAAGATTTAAAAAGAACAAATAACTAATTATTCAAAACCCTTATCTGTCATACTGTCATTATTACTAATAACCTATGGTGTTGGGATTAAACAATAATAAAATTAAGTAGTCAGGTACTACTTAAAGTAGATATGCCCATTGAACTTGTAAAACCATAGTATCCCATTTTTTGTTATACAATCATATTTTGATGATATACACATGGGTACCCATTTTTACTGTGATTATAATAAATTTATTGTTAAAAGGATAATGCACCCATACACACGTAACGGATAGTCCGAAATTGGCTTTAGGAAAACAATGTTCGTTTGTTACCGTGGCCAGCAAAAAGCCCAGATCTTAATATAATTGAAAACGTTTGGGGTTCGGTCACAAAGACAATTCAAGACCAACAAGGACTACATTTCATTGCCCAAAACCGTGAACAGTTAATTGCGGCAATTGAAAATACGTGGGGGGCTGTTGGAGTCGATTATCTTCAGCATTTAGTAGTGTCAATACCTAGATGATTTCAGGAGTGCATTGACAATTAAGGCGGTCATACACATTATTAATTTCATATTGCTATATTAATCATTAAATTACTCTAAAAGTATTTGTTTACTAATTTTTGTTTTAACGATTTCTGTCCTAATCATCAAAGTATTATAATTAGGTTCTTTAAATGTAGTTTTTCAAATTTTGTTTTTTTGTTTTGTTGTGGTGTGTTCTAAAGCATAATATAATAAGATAAAAATTGGACAGAGCGTTCCACTTATGTCATCGATGCATTGCATTAAAGTTTACCTGAACTGTAATTGTTATTTACGAAGGTCAGGTACTACTTAAAGTAGAAATGCCCATTGAACTTGTAAAACCATATTGTCCCATTTTTTGTTGCCCCAACCGTACATACGACAAAACGCGTAAATACGGACGGGCTCCATAATATACCTTTTATATGTGCAGTATATACAGATTGGTTCTTGTCATCACGCTGCAGAGGTCGCTTTTATATACAGCTTGTCTGAATATACTAACGTGACCTTGTGTAGCCCAAGTAGTGACAGCTATGTTCGAGCTCTTTAAGGGTTACTCCGTATATACCAAATGAGTCCGAATTGGAAACATCCATTTATTTGCAAATTATTATGTTAAGAAACGCCCACAGGATGCACTAAACAAAAATAAATATAAGATTTTTTTTATAGGCTAATGACCTTGGTTGTCGATGCCTCAGAACAAAAAAAAAAAAACAAAAAAAAAAAAGATTTTTTTTTAGAAACGTCCAAAACTTAAACTACTGAAATGTAAATTGTTAGTTTAAACTATTCTTTTGTAATTGTGATGCAATAAAATTTAGATAACAATTAGTTTGAAATGTAGTGTAGAAATAATATAAGAATATTGAAAATTCCACACAATCAATTTAAAGATATGTGTCTACCTGCGTAACACGTGTGAGATAAGTTCCACGTATTATTTTATATTGTAGTTGTCAAGATTTCAATTTTAATGTTAAAATTCAGCGTACTTTCTTAAAATTTGATTTTGCGTAAATTACTAATATTGTAATTTGCACCAATTTCAACGCTACATTTACAATTAACGTTATCCGCGGATTCGTCAAATACGTGGCCTGGTATTGTTAACGCAGAGTTTATTTAAAATTGCATGAAATAGTAAACATAAACAGTTACTCAATTTACAGTGTTTGAGAATTGCCCTTTTAATTTAAATGTGAAACATTTTCTTCTCGCCCATAATGTCTAAAGTCGCCCTTGTACGTGTACATTTAAAATATTCTTGTTACGTTTCTACACGAGTACTTGTAAATTCATATTTTGTAACAATTTTTTGGCTTATTCTAAAAACATTTAAAATTTTTATAAAACATTTAAGTACAGTCCTGGTTTTAAAAAAGTTTTTAAAAATTGAAATGCATTTGATTATATAAGCACTCATGCGTCTATTTGTCGAATATAAAGTCTCCACTCGTACTAGATCAGATAATATTGGATGTCACTCCTAATCAAGCCGACCCTGAATCTTGTCCCTACAAATACTGAAATTATAAAAAATGTGGGCTCCATATTTCTAAAAGAAATTTGGAGCTCGCATGGTTAAAAACGGCAGATACCTTCCATTACCCTCCACTTCCCTTTAACCCCTAATTTAACCCCCCCCTACAAAGAATATCCAGAACCGCCCTGTGGTATCCACTCTTGTTCAATAAGGAACTTATCATCCAAATTTTAATCTCCTAATGGAATTTAACCAGGAAAATGGTATCGACCTTCAACTCCATGTTTGACCCTCTTAAGGAGAGCATCTTTTTAAATCGTTTCTTGCTTTACACCTCCATCAAGTAGGCTCTCATACCTGAAAATTTCATGTCTCTAAGTTAAATAGTTTGGACTGTGGGTTGATGGGTGGTTCAGCAGTCAACTTTGTGATTCGTATATAAAAATTACTAAAATCGTGATAGCCTTAGTTTTCGTAATAGTATTACAAAATTGTTAAAAACAAGACGAATACTTATTTTTCGGTTACTGTTCTAAAAATATAATTAATCCATCTAAGCAACTTTTAAAACATTAAAAGTATAAGGTAACGTATAAGTCATTTATGGGTTAAAGCGGTGAGCTAAACTTTACTTAGGGTCACTAGTGACTTATAGTTTTACTTGAACGCTCAATGTTGTTTTTTCAGTTTTTTCGGTTACTGTTCTAAAAATATAATTAATCCATCTAAGCAACTTTTAAAACATTAAAAGTATAAGGTAACGTATAAGTCATTTATGGGCTAAAGCGGTGAGCTAAACTTTACTTAGGGTCACTAGTGACTTATAGTTTTACTTGAACGCTCAATGTTGTTTTTTCATTTTTTTCATTTCTTTCACTTAACTTTTGTTTAAAAACTACCTTACAAACTTATTTGCTGCGACAGATTGCAGCTGTTCCTTTTATGGGTCTCATTGTATTGTTTTTCCTGCATTTTTTCGTAATGTCAATTTAAAAGAGATTTAATTTTTCACATATCCCATGGGCAATTTTCACTCACCGTGATATTTAAATGTGTTAATATGATTCCCGGCGGTCGCTAGAAGTGTTGCCGAAGTACAAAGCGTGCTATGGCTAGCACATAAATCTTCATCTGTCCGACACATGTAATCAAATCAAACGGATTTACCAACGGTTTTTTTGTAAAACTATAAAGCTTCCTGCTTGGTATCGAGTATCAATATGTATAAAATAATTACCTTTGTATGCAATATTTATAATGTTCAAATAGGCCACTTCATCGTAAAGGCAAGCATCGGTAATTTTTAGTATCAGCCACTCTGCGAAACCTCAAATAAATAACTAAAAGCAAGAATATTAAGTTAAATTGCTGCCCTTGACATCAGAGTTGAACGTTCCAATTTTCAAACCCTTGAAATTAATTTTTATGCTATATTTGGAACAAATATAAAATCAGCTTTTTTGACATCCACTAAATCTAACGTTTTTGTATAAATTATTATTAAATAAATAAAAAACTAATGCATAAATTTCATACATTTTTATTGTTTTGCTAGAAATGAATGATAGGAAAGGGTTGGGTAAAAACTTTAAACTATACGTGAGTTACTTAAATTATCCAGTTTATTCAAAATGTTCACAAGCTAAATTTTTTCGTAAAATATTTGTAGCATTGCGCACTTATATAGTAAACTACTATTATCTTTTACTTTATGAATTTCTAAAAAAGAACAGAATTGGTATTGAATTGGTCCATTTTTTGTGCAATCACCATTACGATAAAAAATATAAGTTTATATTGTTATTCTATTCAGTAGTATTAATCCAAAAATGAAATATAAAGATATTAACACCGCATACGTAAAGGTTAAATAATCGTATTTAATACAGCTTCTTGTCCTTGTTTACCATGTAGAAAAATTTATATATCACAAATGTTCCGGTATATTTTTAAATTACCATTATTTTATACTTAATTAGCGCAAAATAACAAAAACGTAACATAGCACATGTAACATTTAATTCTTCTTAATTTTAACGACTAAATGATATACCATTTAAAAACTATACGGTAATGACAATGCATTTTATTTATTACAACGATTAATGGGTTTAAGTTAAAAAAATGAATGGAACTTTTGTGTTAAAACAAAGTGTTAATTGCAAACACTCTGTACTTATAACAAGAACTAAGCTTTAGAGATGACAACGATTTATTTATACCTTTAAAATATTGCTTATAACATAACGAACAAGCATCCAGTAGGTGTATTGTTTCAAATACAGTGCAATCATGGATTTATTATTGTTAAAAGTACTAATAAAAGTTTTAAAATATTGAAGATGATAGCATTACTAAATTGAAATAATCGAATGGACGTGTCACTTCGATTTTTAATTGCTGTTAGTATCAAAGAAGTATTATTTTAATTTTACAAATGTTTAAAGCTCTCAAATTTATTATGCCAACGTAGTTAGCCATTTTCGTATCATATAATATAGTTGGTCTTTGATGCCCAGCTACAGTTTGCTTTTACGGCGGCAACGTTGTCGTGACTCACGAGTACCTGAGAGTATATCGTTTGTATAAAAAAACAAGTAGTGTAAGCAACCCCTACCTCGGGATTCATAGCGACCTGATAACATATCGGACTCATTGCTGATTGCGACGAGTTTCTTGGACGGCCACGTGAACCGTGGTGGTAAAGTAAATATACACGATTAGAGAAGAACGTTGGCTTAAGAAGTGCAGTTCTGTCCACATTATGTTTTTCACAAAAATTTACATTAACATCCATATGGTGCCCTTCATAATACAGACGTACGACGACCAGCAGTATATAGTTTGCATAGACTTTCCAGTCATAAGATGACCGATTCACACAGATAACATGGTTGTAACGGACTACAATTCTCTAAATTTTGACAACATATGATTGGTTGTGATTGAAATTTAATAATTGTGTTTGAAAATTTGTATCCATACAGTGTTATCAGGGGAGGCGTATAAAAAATTAACAAATACATTGTTTACCTATTATTCATGAGATGGGGAAAGCTTTAGCTTGATATATTTATTCAGATTGTGAAGATTCCTCCGCGTGGATGTATGAGCAAACAGATTTCCCACAAGCTTTGACCGATTTCCTCCAAATTTTGTACACTGGTGTCTATACATTTTAGTGAGTTACTGTAGAATATAATTCTAAACTGGGACCCGGATCAACCTTTATGAGGCAAAATGTGCAGATTTCTCAATAAACTCTGATTTATCGACTGGATTCAAACTGCTCATAAGCTTATCGCGATGTAGTAGCTTACTACCCCTTTCTAAATCACACTTTACTACGTCAAAAATTATTGTAAAAATAGAAATCAGGTCGTTTTAAAAGATGAAAACTAAATTTTTGTTTTGTTGTACTGCATTTATATACATAATATTGGAGAAACTATGTTCTACCGGTTTAATGTGTTCACCATTATTGAGCTTAATATGCCTAATATCGATTTCGTTGGAAAAACGGCAAAACGCATTTTTTGGTGGACAAGAACTAAATTTTATAGTTTCATGGCGTTGGTCACCGTTATCGTCCAAAGGTGCTCTAAAGTATTATTTATGCACTATCTTCGTTGGGAAAACGACCTAATTACTACCTCAATAGATGAAAATTAAATATGTATAATGGTTTTACGGTGTTTGTTGTTATTTAGGGCCAAACATGCTCAAAGGCTTTATTTATTCACCAATTTCTTTGAGAAAACGACCAAATCCATTTTCTCGGAGCGTAACAACGCCTTTTATAGTTTTACGGCGTTGACCACCATTCGAGGTCAAAAGTGCCCTAAAACTTTTGCCAACGAAATTGATAAATAGAAATTTCGTTACTAAAACGAATAAACCCTTTGCCTCAATGGACGATAACTAAACGTAAAATTTTAGTGTTCACGCACTTTCTTGGTGAACGAAAACAAAATTGTATAGTTTTAGTGGGTTGCTCACTGCTTGGAGCTAAAGGTGCTAAACGCGTTATTTATATACCATTATTTTGGGTCAAAGATAACTAAAAACCTTATTTATTCACCGATCTCGTTGGGAAGACCACCAAACGCATTGCTTCGACAGGAAATAACTGAATGTTATGGTTTTATGATGGCCAAACGTGTTGTTTCGAACCACAGAAACTATATTTTATTGTTTACGGTACTGATCAACATTGGGATCCAAATATATTTGTATGCAAAATAATGGATGTACACTGGTTTTAGTTAACAATTAACTTTTGACTAGTTATAACTGATTTTTAGTATCAAATAAAGTTTTACTACTCTCCTTAATTGACTTTAGCAACTAAAATTAAAAAGATTGGTGGTTTTCGTTTTTACGTATGTTTTGGAAATATTTCACTTTATGGTGTATTTACTGTATTCGCTACCTTGGGAGACCAACTGGATTGGTCTTGGTTCACCTGTTCATTTGCCAATTTAATTGAGGAAACGACCAAATCCAAGAAGAATTGTTTATGGTTTGCCGTCCAATACCTCTATACACCAATTTTTTTGAGGATGCTACCAAACGCATTGTTTAGATGGGCAAGGTCTAAATGTTATAGTTTTACAGTGTTGGCCATTTTTATGCGTATTTTGAGAATATTTTAATTTACGTCAACACAAAAACTAAATAATTGACCAATTCCTTTTTGACAAATTTTCCTTTCTATTTACAATTAATGATGCAGTTTTAGATTTGATCTCCCAGATGGACAACTAAAACTCCTTGTAGGTATGAGGTAGCTCAAGTCGCCATCTAGGGTTCTCCGTTTATTCTATTTTTGGCGTTTTATAATTCAAAAAGTAAGTTAAATCATTATTAAATTATCGCTGATAAAAAAGTAGTTAAAAAGGTAATCACTTTTGCTTGAATGGTCATCTAAAAAGTGAGTATTAACACCGACAGACCCTATACTAGCACAATAAACCCTGGTAATAGGTGCTATTGTGTGTGTGTGTGTGTGTGTGTGTGTGTGTGTGTGTGTGCTGTGTGTGTGTGTGTGTGTGCGTGTGTGTGGTGTGTGTGTGTGTGTGTGTGTGTGGGTGTGTGTGCGCGTGTGCGTGTGTGTGGGTGTGTGGGTATGTGGGTGTGTGGAAATGTGGGTGTGTGCGTGTGTGGGTGTGTGGTGTCTGGGTGTGTGAGTGTGTGTGTGTGAGGGTGTGCGTGTATGCGAATGTGCTTGTGTGCGTGTGTTCGTGTGTGCGTGTGCGCCTGTGCGCGTGTGTGCGTGGTGAGTGAGTGTGTCAGTGTCACTGTAAGTGTAAGTGTGAGTGTGAGTGTGAGTGTGAGTGCGACAGCGAGTGCGTGAGTGTGTATGTGTGTGAGTGTGTGAGTGTGTGAGTGTGTGAGTGTGTGAGTGTGTGAGTGTGTGAGTGTGTGAGTGTCTGAGTGTATGAGTGTGTGAGTGTGTGAGTGTGTGAGTGTGTGAGTGTGTGAGTGTGTGAGTGTGTGAGTGTGAGTGTGTGAGTGTGTGAGAGTGAGTGTGAGTGCGACAGCGAGTGCGTGAGTGTGTATGTGTGTGAGTGTGTGAGTGTGTGAGTGTGTGAGTGTGTGAGTGTGTGAGTGTGTGAGTGTGTGAGTGTCACTGTAAGTGTAAGTGTGAGTGTGAGTGTGAGTCTAAGTGTGAGTGTGAGTGCGACAGCAGTGCGTGAGTGTGTTGGTGTGAGTGTGAGGTGTGTGAGTGTGTGGAGTGTGTGAGTGTGTGAGTGTGGTGAGTGTGAGTGTGAGTGTGTGAGATTGTGAGTGTGTGTGAGTGTGTGAGTGTGTGGAGTGTGTGAGTGTGTGAGTGTGTGAGTGTGTGGTGTGTGAGTGTGAGTGGTGTAGTGAGTGTGTGAGTGTGTGAGTGTGTGAGTGTGTGAGTGTGTGAGTGTGTGAGTGTGTGAGTGTGTGAGTGTGTGAGTGTGTGAGTGTGTGAGTGTGTGAGTGTGTGGTGTGAGTGGAGTGTGTGAATGTGTGAGGTGTGAGTGTGAGTGTGTGAGTGTGATGTGTGAGTGTGTAGTGTGTGTGTGTGTGAGAGTGAGTGTGTGTGTGGTGTGTGAGTGTGTGAGTGTGTGGAGTGTGTGTGAGTGTGAGTGTGTGAGTGTGTGAGTGTGTGGTGTAGTGTGTGTGATGTGTGAGTGTGTGAGTGTGTGAGTGTGTGAGTGTAGTGTGAGTGTGGAGTGTGAGGTGTGAGTGTGTGTGTGAGTGGTGAGTGTGTGAGTGTGTGAGTGTGTGAGTGTGAGTGTGTGAGTGTGTGAGTGTGTGAGTGTGTGAGGTGTGAGGTGAGTGTGAGTGGAGAGTGGTGAGTGTGTATGTGTGTGAGTGTGTGAGTGTGTGAGTGTGTGAGTGTGTGAGTGTGTGAGGTGGAGTGTGTGAGTGGTGTGAGTGTGTGAGTGTGTGAGTGTGTGAGTGTGTGAGTGTCACTGTAAGTGTAAGTGTGAGTGTGAGTGTGAGTCTAAGTGTGAGTGTGAGTGCGACAGCGAGTGCGTGAGTGTGATGTGTGTGAGTGTGAGTGTGGAGGTGTGAGTGTGTGAGTGTGTGTGAGTGTGTGAGTGTGTGAGTGTGTGGAGTGTGTGAGTGTGTGAGTGTGGTGAGTGTGTGAGTGTGTGGAGTGTGTGGAGTGTGAGTGTAGGTGAGTAGTGTGAGTGTGTGAGGTGTGTGAGTGTGTGAGTGTATGAGTGTGTGAGTGTGTGAGTGTGTGAGTGTGTGAGTGGGTGTGTGAGTGTGTGAGTGTGTGAGGTGTGGTGTGTGAGTGTGAGGTGTGAGTGTGGGTGTGAGTGTGAGTGTGTGAGTGTAGTGTGAGTGTGTGTGGTGTGTGAGTGTGTGTGTGAGTGTGTGATGTGTGAGTGTGTGAGTGTGGTGAGTGTGTGAGTGTGTGAGTGTGAGGTGTGTGGTGTGTGAGTGTGGGTGTGTGTGTGAGTGGTGTGTGGTGTGTGAGTGTGGTGGTGTGTGAGTTGTGAGTGTGTGGTGTGTGAGGTGTGGTGTGTGAGTGTGTGAGTGTGTGAGTGTGTGGTGTGGGGTGTGGTGTGGTGTGTGAGTGTGGTGTGTGAGATGTGGGGTGTGGGTGTGTGTGGTGTGAGTGTGTGTGTGGTGTGGGTGTGGGGTGAGGGTGTGTGGTTGTGTGTGTGGGTGTGGAGTGTGTGGTGAGGTGGAGTGTGTGGGTGTGAGTGTGTGTGTGTGTGTGGGTGGTGGTGTGTGGTGTGGTGTGTGGTTGTGGTGTGGTGGGTGTGGGTGATGTATTGAGGTTATGAGTGTGTGTATTTGGGATTTGTGGTTGTGTGGTGGTTTATGGTGGTTTAGTATTGTGTTTAGTTGTTTGTTTGTGGTTGGTGTGTGAGTGTGTGTGTGAGTGTTGTACTGTAAGTGTAAGTGTGGTGTGAGTGTGAGTCTAAGTGTGATGTGAGTGCGACAGAGTGTGTGAGTGTGTATGTGTGTGTGGTGTGAGTGTGTGAGTGTGTGAGTGTGGGTGTGAGTGGGTGTGGTGTGTGTGTGAGTGTGTGGGTGAGTGTGTGGTGTGTGAGTTGTGAGTGTGTGATGTGAGTGTGTGGTGTGTGAGTTGTGGTGTGTGAGTGTGTGAGTGTGTGATGTGTGTGTAGTGTGTAGTGTGTGAGTGTGTAGTGGTGGTGTGTGATGTGTGTGTGTGTGTGTGAGTGTGATGTGTGAGGTGTGAGTGTGAGTTGTGAGTGTGATGTAGTGGTGTGTGAGTGTGTGAGGTGAGTGTGTGGTGTGTGTGAGTGTGTGAGGTGTGGGTGTGAGAGTGAGGTGTGAGTGTGTGAGTGTGAGTGTGTGTGTGTGAGTGTGTGGTGTGTGGTGTGTGATGTGTGTGTGGTGTGAGTGTGTGAGTGCTGTAGTGTAGCTGAGTCTGTGCAGTGTGTGAGTGTGGATAGTGATGTGATGGTGTAGTGAGTGTGTGAGTGATTGTGTTGGTGTGTAGTGATGTGTTGACTAGATGTGTAGTATGTAGTGTGTGTGTGTTGTGATAGTGTGTGAGTGTGTGGTGTGAGTGTGTGAGTGTGTGGAGTGTGTGAGTGTGTGAGTGTGTGAGTGTGTGAGTGTTGAGTGTGTTGAGTGTGTGAGTGTATGTGAGTGTAGAGTGTGTGTTGTGAGTGTGGTAGTGTGATGTTGGAGTTTGACATGGTGAGTGTGTGATGTGGTGAGTGTGAGTGTGTTGAGATGTGTGAGTTGTGAGTGTGTGAGTGGTGAGTGTGGTGTGTGTGATGTGTGGAGTGTGTGAGTGTGTGATGTGTGAGTGTGTGTGTGGGTGTGAGTGTGTGGTTGTGTGAGTGTGTGAGGTGTGAGTTGTGAGTGTGAGTGTGAGTGTGTGAGTGTGGAGTGTGGTGTTGGTGTGTGTAGTGTGTGTGAGTGTGTGGGTGATGTGAGTGTGATGTAGTGGTGAGTGTGTTGGTGATGTGACGTGAGTGTGAGTGTGAGCAGTGCTGTAGTGTGTAGTTGTGTTGTGAGTGTGTGAGTGTGTAGTGTGCAGTAATGTGTGTGTGTAGTGAGTGTGTGAGTCGTGTGGTGTGTGAGGTGTGTGATGTGTGGTGTGTGAGGTGTAGTAGTAGTGTCAAGTGTGAGATAGTTGTGAGTTAGTGTGGTGTGATGTCGACGAGTGCGTGAGTGTGTATCGGTGTGAGTGTGAGGTGTGAGTGTGGAGGGTAGTTTGTGAGTAGTGTGTGGAGTTGATGTGTGAGTGTGTGAGTGTGTGAGTGTGTGATGTGTGAGTGTGTAGTGTGTGAGTGTGTGAGTGTGTGAGTGTGGTGGAGTGTGTGAGTGTGTGAGTGTGTGATGTGTGTAGTGTGTTGAGTGTGATGTGTGAGTGTGTGAGTGTGGTGTGTGAGTGCCTATGAGCTCGTAAAGTGATGTTATGTGTGAGTGTGGTGTGTTGTGACTGTAAGTGTGTGTGTGTGATGTAATTAGTGTAGTGTGTGTGTGTGTCGAGTGTGATGTGTGATGTGTGAGCTGTGAGTATCGTGAGTTGTGTGTGAGTGTGGATGTGAGGTGTGTGTGTGTCTGTGTAATGTGAGGTGAGTCGTGAGTAGCTAGTGTGTGAGTGAGTGGTGAGTGTGTGAGTGATGTGAGTGTGTTGAATTTGTCATTTGTTAGTGTGTGTGTGAGTGTGTGTGTGCTTGTGTGTGTGCGTGTGTGTGTGCGTGCGTGCGTGTGTATGTCGGTACTGCCACCTAATTAAGCATCCACTAAAAACTAACTACGTATACATACTATTCATTATGGGGATTATACTGACAGTAAATGCACCCTTGCTGGATACAAATCATATTTACAATCCAGCTGCTTGTACAGTACCAGTGCAACTGTTTTCGTTATTCATAAGTAATACCTTCCATCCTCATATTTTCCATTTGTATGGTTTTCCTTTCACACAATAAGCATATCCTGTGCCTACCGCGTTTTTTGACCCATCAGAGATCAATGATGGCAATGGGTTACAATATTCTTCTACTATTTGGTTAAACTTATGCACTATAATTTGTTCGTTTCTTTCATTTCTGCAAAATACCGATAATTCGAGCCGGGTCATGTTGTCGCAGTCATTCCATGGAGGAAGCTTGTTAAACTCCTGGACTGCTATTTAGAAAGATTTGGAGTATATTTCTGTATTCTATTGCACCTACGCACATTGGCCGAGTTGCAGTTTAATTTTTCGCAAATTTTTGGATAACTTATTTGCTACTAAATAGTTTGTAGTTTATATAGTTGATATTTGATATTACATTTGTTACGTAATTTAACGTAAGTTTCTGTTTGCGATATATTAGTGGTATTATGCCTGACTCACAACGCAAACTTGTAAACGCACTAGTTCTATATTCTCCTGTTATATATTTTATTGCATTACAATGAATAGAATCTAGGACTTTCAAACGGGATGGCCTTGCTGCTCCATAAATACTGCATCCGTAATCTATTTTGGATAGAACTATGACTTTACACATTTTAGTAAGTCTCTCGATTACAGACCCAGTTGACATTTAACATACATTTTATGATGTTTAGTGCTGTTTTGGTCTTTGTTGCGGTTTCACTTATTTGCGTTCTCAAGGATAAAGAGCTGTCAAAATGCATTCCAAGAAATTTCACCGAATTTTCGCATTTAATTCGACTTTTGTCCAGAAATAGTTTCCGCTCGCTATGAGGGGTACGGAGTCTACAAAAGTGGACGCAAACAGTTTTTTCGGATCCAAACGATACCCAATAGATTTGCGTTGTTGTTAATTTGATTAGTTGCACGTTGAAGCTGAGATTGTATGCAGGCAATGGCTTTTCTGGCAAAGTAAATGGCTAAGTCGTAAACTAACATATAAACATTTATGTATTAATTCACCTACATTTTATGCTGTATTGTTCATTGCAATTATAAATAAAGTCCCGCTTATGGTTGATCCTTGTGGTACGTCATTTTGAAGCGTATGGTTCTTTGATAAATAATTTCCTATCCTAACTACAAATGACTTGTGTAAATTTCCCCTTAACCCCCAGTTGTACAGTTGTAGAATATTCTGTTGCCATCTTATGTCAAAAAATACTCCTACAATACGTTTTCTATCAATGAAGGTATTCTGAATAACATTTTCTAATCGAACTTAGTGATCGAATGCAGAGCGTCGTTTTCAGAAATCTGCTTGGTAGGGTGCTATTAAATTATTTGTTTCGAGGAACCACGCTCGTCAGTTGTTAACTATTCTTTCCATTACTTTACTTAAGCAAGAGTTAAGCGATATAGGTCGGTAGTTGCTTATGTTGTTGCGGGTTTTACCCGGCTTTAAAACAAGAATTATGATTGCCTCTTTCCGACAATTTGGAAAAATGTCTTTTTCCCAAATGCTATTAAATAATGTTAGTATTTTAATTTTTCCTGATATTGGTAGATTTTTTATGTAGTCGTAAACAATGTTATCTTTCTCAGGTGCCGATTTTCTTGAACAACATTCAGCTCTTTAAGGGTCAACGGACTGTTATAATCTATATATTCGGAATGTGCAAGAATCGCTGATCATAGTTACTGTTTGCGCTTGCACTCTCCTAGTATTTGGCAAATGCTTCTGCCACTTCTGGTTCGCTTGCCGTCAACCTACTGTCAATTTCTACTTTAGGGATCGAGAAGTTGCTTTTTCTTGATATGTTTTTCATCTTATTTCACACTTTGACTAACAATACCCTTCGTTTGTTGAAAGCAAACATCTGTGTCTATATTACCTGTTAATTGTGGTGTAGTGTATAGAGATTTGTATCTGTTCTAGTCTATGTCTTTTAATAACCATCTCTTAGTAATAATTCGATCTTTGTAAAAAGTTGCTGGCGATATACAAATGGGAAAATGGTCAGTTCCAAATGGATCATCTAAAGGTTGCCATTTGAATCTTGTTGCCAACGATGGAGAACATAAAGGTTAAGTCTAGACATGAGAAGGAATTTGATCGAATATTAATAAATGTAGGGCTTCCATCATTCATAACAATTAATTTATTTGTTTTATGAACTGCTCTAACATTTATCCTCTCGTGTCTTTATATGCAGATCCCCATAAAGGATTGTGAGAATTAAAATCTCCAACTAATATAAATGGTTTTGGTAGCTGGTTTATTATTTCTTTCAGATGTCTTATGGTCCACGTTCTATCGGGGAGGTATATATCACATATTGTTATTGGATGAGGAATAAATATTTGCACCGAAATAACCTGCAGTTCTGACTGTATTGGTATATTTTTATAAGCAACATCGTTTCTGATTATAAAAGCCACTCCTCCGTGTGCACAAACTTGGGAGGCGACATCGTTACGTTTCTATTATTTCTATTTATACTTTATGATACTTTTATGACCTTCTCCAAAAATTAAAACGTCAGTTGACATTCGAATACTTATTTATGATGTTTAAGTACAAATTTGTCACACCGGGACTAAAAACTCTGTTTATCCGCTGTGTTCTACTTTTCACTAAAAACTAAAACACTAAAAAAGTTTGCGCCCATGTTGCTAGAACTTTAAGTACTTTTCTTCTAAGCGTTTTATTTTTCGTAAACCACATATTTGTTGAGTAATTAACTTGCAAAACAACCAAAAAGAAACCTAAAATTAAAGATGGCGACTCGAACACACCGATTTTTGGTATGTTAAGAAAAGAGGTAAACGCTACAACTTGACTTGGTAAAAGAGTGGTCATATTGTTGCAATGGACAAAAAATTAATTTTATCGTTTGATCTTATTTATTATAAGAATATATAGTTTGCCCATTTTCATTAGCAAAGAGTGATCAAATTTTTATTGTGGAGAGCCCTAAAATTTTAGTAGCGTAGTAGTGTTTACTATTGAAAGTCATTTCAATTTTGTTGAAAAAAAAGTAAGCATTGTTACTATGGACAAATACTCAATTTAATCGTTTTATTTTATTGACCATGTTGAAAATCTTTATTTATGGTCCATCGACATTGGGAAAAAGGGAGATCACGTTATGGTGGGCAAACATACAATTTTATTTTTTTATCTTATTCGACAGCATTTTCAAGTTAGGTTACAACTCGAGCAAAGTAATGACAGGATAATGGATGCACAAGCCTTAAAAGAAATCGTTACCAAAGCTTGTAACAAGCTTCTGAAAAAGAAGAGTACCCAGAGATAAAAAGCATGTGTACTGGTGGACGGAGGAAGAGAAAAAAAGAAAATAGCCGCGACTAGGGCAAACAAGAAGACAAAAGGATACAACATTGTTATGGATAAGCTAAAAGAACACCGCCGGTAAGCCTAAGCGACGAACAGCAAATGGAAGTGACAAACGACAAACAAGAAGATCGGAAATGGAATAGATACACACCCTCTAAACCGGAAATAACCCTTTTTAATCGTAGAGAACAGTGGCCTGTGATGGAACAAAACCAAAGAAAGCTCCAGGGCAGGATAACCTACCACCCGAAATTATCAAACCAGTAGTCAGTAGTATCCCTGAAAAATACTGGAAATGTTAACTCGTACCTTGGTAAAAGGAATGTCCCGCAGGAAGGGAAAGTTTCAAGGCCGTAGCCGGAGCAGAACATTAAACCATACAGGACTACCTACCTACTAAATCTAATCGGAAAATTACTAGAACAACTCACCCTAGAGAGGCTTAAATCGGAAATCGAACGAACTGGAGACCTCGCTAAACAACAATACGGTTTCTGACAAAAGAGGTCAACCATTTATGCACTGCAGAAGGTGCAAGAAATTGTTGACGAAGGGTAGCCAGGAAAAGATGCATCCTAATCACAATAGACGTTCGTAATGAGTTCAATTCTGCGCCATAGGATAACATACCAGAAGAAATAAAAAGATGAAAATTTCACCCTACCTATATAACATTATAGCAAACTACCTGGAAGATAGGTGGCAAAGTAGGTAGCAAAATGAAAATAACGTGCGGCGCACCACAGGGGTCAGTGTTAGGGTCTATGTTATGGAACGTCTACTATGACGATGTTTTAAGAATTCCAGTATCACGCACGGCACGGCTGATAGGGTATGCGGACGATCTGGGAATCATGGTGACCGAAAAGAGGGCAAAGTTACATG
The DNA here is from genome assembly GCA_036346205.1 of Vesta saturnalis. Taxonomy (NCBI): domain Eukaryota; kingdom Metazoa; phylum Arthropoda; class Insecta; order Coleoptera; family Lampyridae; genus Vesta; species Vesta saturnalis. The sequence continues at coordinate 537,081 of JARFJB010001971.1, forward strand.
ACAATTCAAACCAAATTAGGGCAGCTGTAGCAGAATGGCTGAGATTTAAACAATTAAATACGCGAATGGAAGCACACATCAGGAGCGTCGCAAAAAAAGCAGGAAATGCCATCGGAAATATAAGCCGATTACTACCAAATATCTGAGACACCAGAAAAAAATATAGAAAAACACACTTACTGTAGCCCAGTCAATTATTCTTTATAGTGCGGAAATATGGTGAAGGGCTATGAAAAGGAAAATATATAGGAACATCCTGCTTAGTGTTAAAAAAACCCGCAATTCGCATAGTGAGTACCTACAGAACAGTAACAACAAATACACTTCTAGTCAATGCTAGAACCCCCCTCCAATAGATTTGCTGATAGAAGAGGTGTGCTATACGAGAAGGTAATAAAAAGAGCGCGGCAAGCGAAATTGCTTTAAGGAAATGACAGAAAAAATGGCGAAATAATACAGATCGTTGTCTATGGACGCAAAAACGTATTGCCAATCTAGAACCATGGTCAAAAGAAAACACGGCGAAGTGACCTACCACATCACCCAGAAAATATCTGGGCATGGATGCTTCCAGTCTTACAGAAAGCGTTTTAAAGTAGCCGAGATCGATCTGTGTCTTTATTGCCAAACCATAGATACGGTCGAACACACATTTTTCAAATGCAACAGATAGGACGAGAGCAGAAAAACCACGCAAGATATTACTGGAAAATTAACACCACAGAACATAATTGGCAAGATGTTAGAGACAAAGGATAACTGGAAAATCATCAGCAAGCCGGCCAAGATAATCATGGAAACCAAGGAAAAAGACGTCTTAGCGGACTACCATACTACGTACCGCTATTGACCCTAGCGCAAGGTATCCTTAAGGGATTTTCACCTCCAAAAAAACTATCACTACTATCACTACTATCACTACTATCATTACTATTATTACTATCATTACTACCATTACTATCATTACTATCGTTAATATCGTTACTATCGTTACTATCGTTACTATCATTACCATCATTACCATCATTACCACCATTACCATCATTACCATCATTACCGTCATTACCGTCATTACCGTCATTACCATCATTACCATCATTACCATCAGTACCATCGTTACCATCGTTACCATCGTTACTAAAGTTACTATAGTTACTATCGTTACTACCGTTACTATCGTTACTACCGTTACTATCGTTACTATCGTTACTATGGTTACTATCGTTACTATCGTTACTATCGTTACTATCGTTACTATCCTTTCTATCGTTACTATCGTTACTATCGATACTATCGTTACTATCGTTACTATCGTTAACATCGTAACCATCGTTATTATCGTTACTATGGACACTAACGTCACTATCGTCACTACTGTCACTACCGCCAATACCGTCACTATCGTCACTATCTTCACTATCGTCACTATCGTCACTATCATCACTATCGTCACTATCGCCACAATCGTCAAAATCGTCACTACCGTCACTATCGTCACTATCGTCAATAACGTCAATATCGTCACTATCGTTACTATCGTCACTACCGTCACTATCGTCACTATCGTCGCTATCGTCACTATCGTTACTATAGTTACTATCGTTACTATCGTTACTACCGTTACTACCGTTACTACCGTTACTATCTTTACCATCGTTACTACCGTTACTATCGTCACTAGTCACATTCGTCACTATCGTCAATATCGTCAATATCGTCACTATCGTCGCTATCGTCATTACCGTCACTACCGTCACTATCGTCGCTATCGTCACTATCGTCACTATCGTCACTATCGTTACTACAGTTACTACCGTTACTACCGTTACTACCGTTACTACCGTTACTATCGTTACTATCTTTACTATCGCTACTACCGTTACTATCGTCACTATCGTCACTAGCGTAACTAGTGTCGCTATCGTCACTATAGTCACTATAAGTCACTATAGTCACTATAGTCACTACCGTCACTACAGTTACTACCGTTACTACCGTTACTACCGTTACTAGCGTTACTATCGTTACTATCGCTACTATCGTTACTATCGCTACTATCGTTTACTATCGTTACTATCGTTACTATCGTTACTATCGTTACTATCGTTACTATCGTTACTATCGTTACTATCGTTACTATCGTTACTATCGTTACTATCGTTACTATCGTTACTATCGTTACTATCGTTACTATCGTTACTATCGTTACTATCGTTACTATCGTTACTATCTTTACTATCGTTACTATCGTTACTATCGTTACTATCGTTTACTATCGTTACTATCGTTACTATCGTTACTATCGTTACTATCGTTACTATCGTTACTATCGTTACTATCGTTACTATCGTTACTATCGTTACTATCGTTACTATCGTTACTATCGTTACTATCGTTACTATCGTTACTATCGTTACTATCGTTACTATCGTTACTATCTTTACTATCGTTACTACCGTTACTATCGTCACTATCGTCACTAGCGCCACTAGAGTCACTAGTGTCGCTATCGTCACTATAGTCACTAGCGCCACTAGTCACTAGTGTCGCTATCGTCACTATAGTCACTATAGCCACTATAGTCACTATAAGTCACTACCGTCACTACCGTTACTACCGTTACTAGCGTTACTATCGTTACTATCGTTACTATCGTTACTATCTTTACTATCGTTACTACCGTTACTACCGTCACTATCGTCACTAGCGTCACTAGAGTCACTAGTGTCACTATCGTCACTACAGTCACTATAAGTCACTACCGTCACTACCGTTACTAGTGTTACTATCGTTACTATCGTTACTATCGTTACTATCGTTACTATCGTTACTATCGTTACTATCGTTACTATCGTTACTATCGTTACTATCGTTACTATCGTTACTATCGTTACTATCGTTACTACCCTTACTATCGTTACTATCGTTACTATCGTGCTATCGTTACTATCGTTACTATCGTTACTATCATTACTATCGTTACTATCGTTACTATCGTTACTATCGTTACTATCGTTACTATCGTTACTACCCTTACTATCGTTACTATCGTTACTACCCTTACTATCGTTACTATCGTTACTATCGTGCTATCGTTACTATCGTTACTATCGTGACTATAGTTACTATCGTTACTATCGTTACTATCAATACTATCATTACTATCATTACTATCATTACTATCATTACTATCATTACTATCATTACTATCATTACTATCATTACTATCATTACTACCATTACTATCATTACTATCATTACTATCATTACTATCATTACTATCATTACTATCATTACTATCATTACTATCATTACTATCATTACTATCATTACTATCATTACTATCATTACTATCATTACTATCATTACTATCATTACTATCATTACTATCATTACTATCATTACTATCATTACTATCATTACTATCATTACTATCATTACTATCATTACTATCATTACTATCATTACTATCATTACTATCATTACTATCATTACTATCATTACTATCATTACTATCATTACTATCATTACTATCATTACTATCATTACTATCATTACTATCATTACTATCATTACTATCATTACTATCATTACTATCATTACTATCATTACTATCATTACTATCATTACTATCATTACTATCATTACTATCATTACTATCATTACTATCATTACTATCATTACTATCATTACTATCATTACTATCATTACTATCATTACTATCATTACTATCATTACTATCATTACTATCATTACTATCATTACTATCATTACTATCATTACTATCATTACTATCATTACTATCATTACTATCATTACTATCATTACTATCATTACTATCATTTCTATCATTACCATAATTACTGCACCGGTGCAACTGCAATGTTGGCTGATTCGCTGATTTTACAACCCGGCACCAATATTGTCTCATTGTAAGTTTTGCATAGAAAAGTGAACAGATTTTTTAAGACAGGATTAAAAATAAGTTAAATAATTAAGTACTTCCCATCAGTACCTCAAATTATGATCTGTTGCGTGTATTTTTGTACTTCACTTTGAGGTCAAAGTTTTTAGACAAACGAAAATATTAATAGGTAATCCCCGGGTTTTGATGCATGATGCATATGTGTGTATGGTATGTCGTATATTATTCTTTGCTTTAATTAAGTAGTCGTGCTATTTGCAATTTACTAGAAAGTTTGTAATAAAATAGAAATAAATTGTAAATAAGTTAGTATAGGTATGTATCGCCGGGCGCTTTGGTAAGTGATTAATATGAATCATATTATGTGATGTCTTATTTGGCATTAGAAGTTCGAGTTAAATATCGTTTTCGTATTTTTGTTAAGTTTAAATTTCCAAGGATATCAAATTTGAAAGAATTAGCAACTTATGTGAATATATGATTCAGATGTTTAACAAATTTATTATGTCTGCTGCCCGTTAACTGGTATTTGGTAATATTATATTATGAACTCCCAAATAGTAATAGTTAATTACCGGTTTCAATTATCCTTAGATGCCTAATAACCAAAAGATGAAGAAGCAAAAATTAAAATCAGTACATGAAATTAGAGATACAAAACGAAAGCGGTTGAGAGATTTAAGTGCTAACGCCGAAGGCCAAAGTTCTCTGCATATCTAATAAGTAATAACCAAATTACGCTTGTGTCGCTACCTACAAATTCTCAAAACGAAACAACTTCTCAAAAAGACAATTTGGAAAGGAGTACAGAAAGTAACGAATTAGTTGACCAACCATATGCAGAAACCGCAGAAGCTGATCTAGTTGCTCAGGCTTATAAAGAAGACAACGTCGACAATAACAACAGAAATATTAATAATAGAGATAGTAACAATATCCAATGTCAAAGTGTTCATAAATCAGATGACGAAGACTACGAAGAATGCGCAAAAACTTCTAGCACCAGAGAGGATGATGTAACACAAAAGTGCATGGAAAAAACTTCAGGGATACAAACTGCGTTAGCGCTTGAACTGAAATTATTTGTGCCACCTAAAAGGGATCTTCAGTACTGGAAAAAATCATTTTTACGTCAACACCCAATTCAACCGAAGCAATGCGATTTCAGAAAACCCCACTTTCTTTTAACGAGAGCAAGGTGTACTATAAGAGGCTAGAAAATGGGGAATACATTTTAAGACAGTGGATTTCGTACTCTGTGAAATTAAATAAACTATTTTGCAGTGTGTGTATGGCTTACAGCTCTCAAAGTCAAAATAGTATTTTCACAACAGGATTTAATAATTTCAGGACAGTATACCAAAGAATTAGCGATCATGAGATATCTGATTGGCACAAAAACGCCGTGGAAGCTTATTTTCAAAACAAAAGAAGAAAAATATCGAAAACTATATAAATAAGGAATTACAGGAACTTAAAAACGAAGAATGTGTGAGAAACAGACTCGTGGCAGCTAGGATTATTGATATAATTATATTTATAGGAAAACAAGGGATTAGTTTTCGAGGTAAAAATGAAAGTGCTTATTTTTTAATGAAGAGATATCTGGTAGAGGTAACTTTTTAGAATTTATTTTACTTATTGCAAAATATGATGAGATTTTAAAACAATACGTTGAAGAAGTTACGAAAAATGTCGAGGTTAAGTATGTTGAAAAATCCTAGCAGTCGTGGTAGAGGAAATTTAGTAACTTTACTAAGTAAAAGCACTATAAACAAACTAATGAAAATAATTTTGAGTGAAATGGCATTTATAGGATTCAAATCGATTCAACTCAAGACGTGAGTGTTCATAAACAGTGTTTTGTTGTAATTCGATACGTGGATTGTGAGTAAAAGTGCAAGAGCGGTTGCCGTCTTTAATTAGGTACTATAGAAAAGTCAACCGGCTTGGCTCTTAAAAATTACCTGCAAGAAGTTTTAAAGATTAGTGGAATTACATTGTTGGCTGTAGTTTCGATGGAGCGGCAAATATGTCGGATCAATACAATGGCTTGCAAGCTCAAATTAAAACAATTTGCCCAAATTCAGTGTATACCTGGTGCTATGCTCACATTTTAAATCTTGTGGTAGGGGAGAGCACACAGTGTTGCGTTAAAATGAATACATATTTTGGTCTGCTAAATAGACTGGCATACTTTTTTTCTGAATCATATAAAAGGATAGCCGTGTGGGAAGAACACACCAAGGCGTTACACAAAACCAGTAGCAAACTTAAAAAAATAGGCTAAATTCGATGGTGGAGCAAAACCAATGCTGTGCAGACGTTGTTACGAAATTTCCAAAATCAGGACAATGAAATATATTCTACGGTTTTATTGGCGTTACAAAACATTTAAATAAGCACTGATTTCGATGCAAAGACGTGTTCTGAAGCATTATCGTATTTGCAGTCATTTTGCAAATACGGAACAATACTGTTGTCTTTCCTATTTCTCCAACTGTTTGAATTTTTAACACAGGCATCTAATTACCTTCAGATTGAAGGTATTGATTTCATGCAAGCATACTATTTAGTAGAAGGTTGCAAAAACAATATAACAGTATGTTTGACTGATTTGATAAAATAAAAGAAGCAGCAGATAAATTTGTCTGTTATTTGACAAACAAAAACGAATTAGCCGATATAGAAATTGAAGACCAGCTACCACAAGTTAGAACAAACAAAATCGAAAGGATGCCTGATGAACAATATAAGGACAATCCAATTACGTTTCAAAAATTCGAAATTGAAGTGTATGAAATTATAATAAATCAATCTGTCAACAGCATTGAACAAAGGTTTGAGCCTAACAGACAAATATATAGGGACTTTTGATTACTTGATCCTTCTAATTTTAAGATCATTAGTAGTGATACTATTACTCACTAAAGTTTAAGTAAACTCGAAGAAAATATAAATGTTAATGGTAGTGATTTACAGCAGGAACTTTTAAGGTTTTGCGGAATTTATAATAACTTAGGAAGAATCAAAACAGATCTGTGTTTGTTTATTGACAAGGATAATGGGTATGTACGAAGGCTATATTCACTGTACATTTTCTTCAATCTGTAAATACAATATGTATGTATGTACTTTCCCAAATTTATATCGTGCCTATAAATATCTGTAAACTCTTTCTTGTACGCAAGTTTATTGTGAACGGTTGTTCTCAATACTTAAAATAATTCAGTCTCCCATGCGATCAAAATTGCGGCAGGATATCTTGGAGGCTTTGATGCTAATAAACATAGTTAAAAAATATAGATGTAGATATTTTAGCTTCAGAAAGTAGACATTACTGAAAAATGTTATTGGTTTAAAGCTTTCGAGTTGTTCGTCGAATAACATTATTTTTGTAGTTCTTTTTGTTAGGTTAAGACACCCCTTCTGTATTTCTAAATTTTATTGTTTGAACTGAAATAAAATTTTGACAAAGTAGCAAGGTTGTTAAGTTTTGAAGACTTGTATCCAATTATGGTTGGTAAATTGTGGCCTATGCATATATTTTCTCGGTTAGTCTTTTGTTTCCAGTCCGACACTGGTAAACGACCATATGTCACGGTTACATCACTAGAATGTATAGATTGTTTATAAGTGAATATAAAGTATCGTTAGATGATATTTCAAGGAAATTGATTGTTTTGAAATGTTTCTGGTATTGATTGTGAGTAAGAAAATTTATTCACATATGGTATATGATTGATTTGGTTTACATAATACTTAATTATAACATAGGTATTTCAGACACGTAAAAATTTGTTAAACTTTTATTGGTTTTTACGTAATAAGTATTCTATAATTATCTTTTATTTAATAAACCACATTGATTTTTAAAATGCTATATATGTATATATAAGGTGTACTTACTTAACATACTTGTATTTCGAGTAGTTCCTTTTAATTACGCAATTGTGGACATTTTAAAATAATTCACTTTTATTGTTTTATAAGAAGGTGGTAAAATTGCATAACTAACACTGTAATAAATATAAACTTTTTTCACTACTGTAGGTACTTATATGGCTTATACATTATATTTAGTGTGAAAGCAACTCCATACGCGAGAATATGCTTGATGAAAGTGAAAAAAATTCTTCGTCGATACCTATTTTTCCGGGTTTTATTTCATTCGTGACCCGGATACGGCATTTTGCCTAATTGTACGTTTTGGCCATACCATTTTAATGGTATATTATTACAGAGTAAATGAAATACAGACAGAAAAGAGTACTGACGTCATAAATAAAAGATTGTATTTCGGCAACACTAATGATGCTAACACATACTCTAGTTTTTATCGATTCATCCTAAAAATTTATTTATATCGCACTTTTTTTCAGTTTACTAATTTTACCTTACTCTTCACCTTTTATGAGTTTAAGTAAATATTGAGAAACATCATTTATGAGGGCTGGACATAGCACAAGCTCAGTCGAAACTTTATACGCTTAAAGTATTATCTTTCTAATCCATGCGCTTTCGAAAGCAGTATGAACCTCTCACTTCAACTCGAATATCGGTTTTATGATTAACTGTATCAGGACTTTGGTTTGCCGTTACTCAGAGAGGAAAAAAAGGAAAAGGCCAGGTATTTCATTTACTCCCCAAGGGGGAGGGCGGGCTGCTCGAGCTTTCCAAGCTCCTTCAGCCACAACCATGGATTCCCAGCATACATACATGCATTACGTATATATTCATGGTGGGATTAAGGATGGATGTGGTCAGGATAGGATCGGAAGGAACGAAATTAGGGTTCTGAGGGGGAAAATACTACCCCAGCATTCGCCTAAGCATCCGCACATGGTGTGCATATACGCAGTGGCCATGCCGCTACATGTGTATGAGGAAAACCCCATGAAAAAACCTCATACAAGGTAGACGGTAACGGGAATCGAACCCATTACCTCCCGAATGCTAAGCAGATCGTGTCACCACTACGCTATCAGCTCGGTCACTCAGAGTGGGTAAAGATACATATAAATATAAACTCTATATCGTTCCAGTACAGCAGACCTTCCTATAGGAAGTGATAAATTGTAATATCTTTTTTATCATGGTGTTTCACTGCAAATTCAACTATAGTGAAATACTTCGAATAAAGAAGAGAAAAAAAACGTGGTTAAAATACTGACTAGAATCAATTCCTTTCAAACGAACAACATTTTATGAAGGTGCATTTCGTTAGCCTCGTCTATTTCAAATTCTTTAATAATGCTTGCTTAAGCTTCGTTAGTGCAGAAATATCAAAGGAGATATTTTAAAAAATGTGGGTGAGGGTAAGTAAATCTAACACCCGCCTAATTTGAATATTAGCGATGTACAAGGTTTAATCGTTAGTTTAGCTTCAGCGAACTTAAGTTTTTCGATAGCGCAATATTGCTTTTCGAGAATTTTCGAAATCCTCCCTCACCCAATTTGAATTTCCCGGGATAGTACTAGAATTAACTGTACTTGCAGCGTTAGTACACGTTAGTACACTTAAGCTTTTCATTTGTGCAATGCTTTTCGAGAAATTAAGAGAGGTCGTGGCGGGCTTGACAAAATATACCCCCGCCTAATGCTGTATTAAAACACTTAAGGGTTGTCCAAATGCTACCCCAACCGATTTGAATTTGCAGGGGTATTAGGTTTAATCGTTCATGCACCGTTAGTGCACTTAAGGTTTTCATTAGTGAAATCAAGTTTTCCGGGATGTTAAAAGAAATTTTGCACGTTAATACTCTTGAGATTTTTGTGTGAGTGCAATGTTGCTTTTTGAGAAATTAAAAGAGATCGTCGGCGGTTGGGAAAATGCACTGCCGCTCAATTTGAATATTGCCGGGGTTCTACGTTTAATCGTTAGTGGGGCGTTGGTGCACTCAAAGTTTTAATTGGTGCAATGTTGCTTTTCAAGTAATTAAAACAAGTTGTGGGCGAATTGTCGAAATGCTTCCTCTCCCAGTTTAAATATAATTATGTCCACACATGATGGAACAAAATGTGAATACTCGAAATGCGGTAGAAACGCCAAATGTATATATTACATACACAAAACTTTCTCCATACAATTCTTTATTCATAAATATTAAACTAGAAAGGTATGGATGAAAACTAAAACCACACATTTCGACAAATGAACTATCATTTTAAGAAATGATTTAAATAGTGAAAGCCATATCATATCATATAGAAATTAGTGAAAGTTGACAGTAGAAAACAAAACGACAAGATATTTAATCTAATGAAAAAATTTGAAAAACAGCGTAGAGAACTGCATGTGGTCTACTACCACTATACCACAACTATGAACTGTGGGTTCACGCATTGGAGGTCAGCACCTCGGTTGAACGTAAAAAAGATAGCAAGTTGAAGAAAGTAAAGTTAAAATTAGTTTCAATTTCTAATCCCTCCAATCACCCCAGGCAGGAAATTGATTGCCGAAGGCAAAAATTGCACGCTAGCAGATCAAATTAAAACTTGATAATCGTCTAATTTAAATTTGCCGGGGTACTAGGTTTAATCGTTTTGCCTTTCTGTTTACGGGCTCCGACATCCTGTTTTCGTGTGCCTTTTAGGCTTACCGCCATCTCGATTGCGTGTTCCGCCATTTTGTTTCCATGTTTCTTTTCGGTTTTTTACCATCTTATTTCCTTTTTTGCTTAAGGCCGTTTTGGGTGAATTTAACAAATAGGTCTGCGTTTTATTAATTAGAAACTCGAAATTATTGTCAAAAATTAACTTAAATTCGTGACCATTTATTTCTCATTGCAAATACATATATTCTTTCAGCGAAAATTTACTATAAATAATCATATCTCTGGGTAGCTGTTTGTGTAGACAATATATTCCAAAAAACTAGCCTAATGCAGACTAAACTTCCCTATACCTCTCTCTCTCTCCCTCCCTCTCTCTCCCTCTCCCCCACCCCCTCCCACTTCTCTAAAAAGGAGCTTTTAATATTGGACCATTCTGTAATTACTCAAGTATAGTTAGCAATACGCAAGAGATACAATTTTACTTATCTGGTGTTAGTTTTTATCTCAAAGTTAGCCGAGAGTTCTTTTTTAAGCTTTACTTTAGGGGTCGTATTCTGTAGTGCGATTTGGTTTAATCGAGTGATCTCATTAAGTCCGAATTCTCACAGGGTTGTCAAGAAAAGGCGTCATCCGGTCAAGGTCAAAATAGAGAGTACGCCTTTAATTGATATATTATCGATTATATAAAATAAACTTGAAAAGATTGAGCCGCCTTTTCGGTAATCACACACAGGACATTAATGAACGTATCAGAGTTACTCTGATATCCAAAACACTCAGTACGTAGGAGGTTTATCTAAAGGATCATCAAAATATAATGACCTAAACATATTTTAAGCACGATTCGATTTCTGGCACCGTAATTTCGTAACTAAAAAAAACAGAAACCGACAACTACAATAAAGCTGAAGAATACCCTCAAGGTGCAAAATAATGTTAGCATATAAGGACAGAACCAAGTCCCCAAAACGTTGAATATTAAAAGTGCACAGGCCGTATGAAAAGACAAATTAGCCAATTTGCATAATTAGCATAATTTACAAAAAATTTTGCAAAGTGCTTGCGTTTTGCTATTTACATTTTCCATCTCTATTAGTCTCTCCTTTCTTTACTTCACTTATACTAACTTCTTCTCTCTTTTCTCTTCTCCCCTTAACTGTCTTCTTCTGTTCCATGTTTCTTGCATCCACTCCGCTTCCCTTCCTCCTTCTTCTAGTATCTCTTCCACCGTTCTATCCTCCTCCTCCTTTAATTCCCTGCATTCTTACAGCATGTGCTGAATCGATTCTATCTCTTCTCCGCACAGCCTATATTTTCTCTCTTCGTCCCTTCTCCAGTACCTGTTTCCCCTCTCTTCGTTTCCACATCTAAATCTCGCTATCATTTTCTTTCTTTCCCTCTTCCCTTCCCAATTCAAATATCTCGGTATCCCGTCTCCCTTAAAGTCCTGTAGTTTACATTGTATTTTCCTTCTTTTACCTTCGACCATCTTTCCTGCTTTTGAACATCTCTATCCCTTCTAATTATGTCCTCTCTCACGTTCACTCCTTCCCTTCTCAGTCTTTCTACTTCCTCTTTTGCATAACCGTTTCTTTAGTAATATTCTTTCCTGGCTTCTTGTCCATATTCCATTCTTCCTTCTCCTATTTCTTTCCAACATTCTTGCAAGAGTTTACACTTCGTTCTTCTACTCATTTCCTCCTCGTACTTTACTGCTATATTTCCCGTCTCCACCCTTATTTTCTCTACTTGCACCTCCTCTCTAATGATGTATCCTGGTCTTTCTCTTTCCACTCCCAGTATCCACCTCCAGTATTTTTCTTGCAGCCCCTCTATCTCTTTGTATTCTTTCCACCCCCATACTTCCGCCCCGTACAGTACCACACTTTTTATCAATTTCTCAAATAATAGTTTTCTTTTCTTTATATCCATTCCAAACAGTCTTTCCCATACACTCCACACTTGCCCTCTTAGCTTATTCCCTTTTCTCACTCGGTCTTTTATATGTTCCCTATATTTATTGTCTTGTCTCATTGTGTATCCCAGGTATGCGAATGCCTTTACTTGCTGTAACTCCTCATCCCTCCATTTCCATTCCTCCTTTTTCCACCGCCCTTTCTCCATACCATTACCTTAGTTTTACTCCCATTGACTTCCAGATCTTTCCTTTTCAAATATCTGCCCAACGTTTTTAACATCCCTTCATTTCTTTTCCCTCCCTTGCTAGTAACACTATATCATCCACGTATGCCAGCGTCCACACTTTCATGTTCCCCACCATCAGGCCTCCCTCTTGTTGTCCCCTTAATGTATCCTCCAGGTCTCCAGTATATACCGCGAACAGGCTTGGGCTCAGTGGGCATCCTTGTCTCAATCCCTTCCTCGTTACAAATCCTTCGCTCAGTTCCCCATTTACTCTCACCCTGTTCATCGTTTCTTCATATATTTCTTCTATACTTTCTATTATCCTTTCGCTTATCTTTTTTTTCCTCATGAGCTCCCACAACTTTTGCCTGTTCACCCCATCGAATGCCGCTACCATTTTACCTCTTTTCTTTCCTAATTGCTTGTTTGCCATGTGCTTCAATATGTATACGTTATCCGTCGCTATTCTTCCTTTCCTGAATCCTGCCTGTCCATCTGGTAACAACATCTTTTTCTCCACCTACTTCTTTCTTCCAGAATGTTGCGTATATTTTGTAAACCGTGTTTAGCCGTGTAATTCCCATGTAATTTGTCATACGATTCTTGTCGCCTTTTTTGTACACTGGGCAAATATGACCTTCCCTCCATCTCTCCGGGAATCCTCCTCCTCTCCTTTGTATTTAACCTTTTTCAAAAAGTAATGTTTTCATCTTGTAATTTTGAAAAAATTCGTATTTGAATTTTATACATTTAAAATTACTTAAATGTAATGAACTTGTGTGTTACTTTTTTGAACACATTGTATATTTCTACAGCATTATATCACCTACTATTTTCTGGTTTGCAAGGTAATTTCTTCTGGGTAAGGGCCATGTATTATTTTTCAAAAACTGACGTAATTAATTTCTCACTAACATACACTTCCATCGGGAACATTTTCGAGCCTTAATTCATTACAGCTTGAAAGGTGGGCTAAATGCAAATCAGTGTTTAGATCGCCTTTACTTGCGTTTTTCTAAAGAAAGACCTTCAAGAGCTACCAATTTTCGATAGTTTCATGGGCCTAAATCTGCTGTAATGCAAGAATACGTTAATCGTGTACACTGTATGGTGAGTGAATATTAATGTTGGATCTCATCGGTCGAATGAATTAAAAAAAACAGACCGCGTAAGAATTGGTCGGTAAACACTGGAAATGTTAGAGAAAGGGGGTAATAGGATTGTTTCCAAAATCATAACTGTGGATGAAACATGCATACCATTTTACGATGTTCCAAATCGTCAGGGGTCCCGCGTGTAGATACATGAAGATGGCCCAACTTCAACAACTCCAAAAACCGGGTCTCAATGAAAAAGTAATGTACACTCTTTTGTTTAGAAGTGTGGGTTTAGTAAAAGCTATGAAGCTTGAAGAACAACGTGCAGTATCAGCCAACTGGTACATAACTAAGTATTTTCCACAAAATTTTAGGGTTATTTGAGTGAGAGATGCTGCACCAGGATAATGCAATGTCACACACCGCTCGCGCTACAGTAGAATTTTTGGAAGAAGAAGCAACAATGAACATTGCATATCCTCCTTATTCGCCTGATGTGCGACTTTCGGCTAGATGCTTTTAATGAGTGGAAAGTAAGATTAAATAAGTGGAGTGCGGTTAATAGAGATTTCTTTGAACATTTATGAAATAATTATTTTGAAATACCCTCCGTTTTCTTATATCTCACAATATATAGAATGACACCCGTAATGCATATTACGCAAGTATGTAAGAATTTTTGAAACGATGTGGAGAACGTATTGAATATATGTAAGCCAAGTGGAAGAGTAAATCTATAATATGAATGGTTGGGTGATAAAATAATTCTGGTTTAAACATGAAAGTGTTCATATGTATACGTGGCTGAGACGTGAATTAAATAGCATGATTGATTTAATCGTTTATGATAAAGAGCGACTCAGAAACCCGGTAAGGGGTACAGAAGTAATGCGTGGACCAAAGTGTGGAACAGATCACTTTGGTTGGTTGTATCTAGAGTGTGCTTAGGGCAAAGGTAGGCATGAGGAAATAATGTGAACGTGATGCGAACGTCCACAATTAAAGGCGAGCAACGATGTGAGAATGAGGTATGCAGAGGCAGGGATTTGAATGTGAATCAAATGATATGAAACGAGTAAATGAAGAGCAGTTACATTGAAAGTGCCTGGATATCCTTGAAAGAAACTGTTGTCAATTTATTGTGCAGCACAGATATTTGAAAGAGCGACTGTCGATAAGCAGCACTGGTGAACTGAATTTGTAAAAAAAAAGGCAGTATGCAATAAAAAATATGCGTACATGGGAAAAATTGCTGCGAAAAATGAGACTGAGAAAAAGCGGTTATATGAAGTGTCAGATTGAGAAAGAAACAAGCGAACGAGACAGCAAGGGGGAATAAAGAGAAATTGGGAGTGGTAGAGGATTAGAAAATGCAGCACAATTTTGTGAGAAATAAGGAACTTTTCTGAAAGTAAAGTAAATCGTAGGCAAAAGCAGGGCACAATAGGAGTGATGAATAGTATGAAGGAGATAGTATGAAATGCTGGCAAAAATATTTTGAAAAGTTGTGCGGAAGTGAGAGCAAGCTGACTGAGGAGTTCAACAGGGAGAATGTATAAGGTAAGGGGAGTAAGAATATGCCAGGGTGAGATCTTGAGTAAATACTTCAAAATAGAGCAAGGACTTTAGACAAGGCTACGTGATGCCTGTTTAATGTGTTCACGAATACATGTGCAAGCTTGAACTGATGCAAATGTTTTAATGGTTAGTACGACCCCGAAGGTTGTGGTTGAATGCAAGCGCGATTAAAAAAAAAGAAAGATAAGGAGTTTTAGGAATAAAAGTACGTGTCAGAAGCAGTGCATGAATCTTGTGGAAACGAAAGAGGTATGCAAACGTAGGACACCATAGAGAATATATAAAATATAAAACTGTTCATGGTAAGTGAAATATAAGAGTCAAAGTAGGGTTTCTGCCTTGTAAGGGTATGGCGTGTTGGATATGTGTATATACCATGTAAGTATATGTACGAGGGTCGTTTTTTAAGTAAGAACCGTTTTGTACTGGAGTAAGAGAAACTTTACTTATAAACGTAAATTGTATCAGAAACTAAAATAGTACCTTTTTTTTTTACTTTTCAGCATAGTCACTCTTAATATGTATACATTTGTTAAGTTGTGGTACCAATTTTTGAATCCCCTCATTTCATCAACTTTTTGTGCCAAAACTTCATTCATGATGGTAGGCCTCCCAGATCGCTATTCATCATGAACATTTATCCTTCCTTCATTAAAAATCCTACACCACTTACGCACATGATGTAGTGGGGACTGACCAAGAGTAGATAACCTTGAACGGACATCACGTGAGAGCAGATGCCATGCGCAATCGCTTCTACTTTAAAACGGCCATATTATATATATATATATATATATATATATATATATAAGCAGTGGTATTGTAAACGACAGCCGTCTATCTTACTAAAATCAAGAGCATTAAATAATTCAAATAATAGCAATTAAAAACAATTCTTCAAAATTTAATATATTTGTTTATATTAATGACATTATATTTGTGTTGTTTTGTTCGTTATTAAATTATTGTGCTATAAATCAATCTCTAAACAATAGTGTAAGTCAAAGCTTGCTATTGTCTATAGTTAAATGTTATACATTTCTATTATGCACACCACCTGTACACATTCCAGAACTCTCCAAAATTTACAACTTCATAAATCATAACTTATTTCCAATATTGCGAACGTATGTTAGGACATAAATAAATATATATATATATATATATATATATATATATATATATATATATAGGGTGTCTAGAGTCTACCCACGTTCTATGGCTATCTTTGTTATTATAAGAGGTACAGAGTCGGTTAAATTAGCAAAGTTGGGCAGAATTACATGATAATTCAAATAGTGATAAGAAAATTCAACATTGTTGCCAACTTTCCAAGATATCTGAAAATAACTAAAAATCGTCCAAATGTTCAATCGGCTATATATCTTTTTTAATATTCAAAATATGAAAAAGTTATAAGAGAGGCTTTTGATAGCTATTTTTACGCAAAAAAAACCAAACATACATTTTTTTAAACGACAACTATAGGTAGCTATGGACTCATTCGATGGCTTATTTTTTTCTGATTTCAAAAATGTATAGCTTTGTATGTTTAATATTATTAGTTAACTCACAATTTTCAAAAAAAAAGGTAATTATAGTATTTACTACACAAATGCAATGTTTGCCGTGGTGTGCTGTCACAATTAAAAACCAAAGTCTTCATTGATTGACTGTCAAATAGTAGATATTGAATTATTTGTTGTAACCAGTTGTAATTTATTAATGGCATATTCTTCTGAAGAAGAATGTCTAACAGAGATGCTAATGCTGCTTCGGAATTGTGTCTTCAAACTTATATGGAAAGAAGACAAAATTTAAAAATTAATGGTGCAACACTTCCAAAGATGAAGCCCACGTTATTTTGAAACAAAATAATTTTAAGCCATATCATTTTCATATAGGAAATACATTGTATGTTGAAGATTATCAGAAAAGATTACGTTTTGCTACATGGTTGATTAATGAAAGTCGAGTAAACAATCAATTCTCGAAAACCATTCTTTTTACCGATGAAGCAAAATTTACAAACAACGGCATCTTGAATAAAAAAAATCATATCCAGTGGTCCCAAGAAAATCCTCATATTACTGTTAAGAGGAGAGATCAATATGCTTTTTCAGTAAACGTTTGGTGGGGTATTATTGGTACCAAAATCCTTGGGCCGTTTTTTTATGAATACAGTTTAAATTCCGAAAGATATCTAACTTTTTTACGAAACGAATTTGAAGAAATTTTGGACGACCTTCCGTTGAACGTAATTCAAAATTTGAATTATCTTCAACACGACGGGGCACCAGCACACAATGGATTACTTGTGTGTAACTATTTACAGGAACGTTTTAATAATTGGATAGGAAATCCAGATCCAATAGCTTGGCCGCCACGATCTCCAGACTTAACCCCCCTGGACTTTTTCTTGTGGGGTGCAATTAAAGACAAAGTGTACCGATTAAAACCTGGTAATCTAGACGATTTCAAAAAAATAATATTCGTGTTGCTATACAACAAATTAGAACCCAAAGTTTATTAAAACGATGTCAAATGTGTGTTCAAAATAATAGAGGGCATTTTGAAGCACTTCTATGATTGTGTTATCTGTTTATATTTTTTTGCTGTTACTCTTCGTTGTAAGTTAAATTTATTTAGAACTTTTTTATTTTGATAATGTAGTACGTTATTTCTTGTTGTTTCCACAAATTTAGTGGTAGAATATGAGCTTATTTTGTTATTTAAATGTTCACGGCACACTTTAATTTGTTTAATAAATATTATAATTACCTTTTTTTTTGAAAATTGTGAGTTAACCAATAATATTAAACATACAAAGCTATATATTTTTGAAATAAAAAAAAATAAGCTATCGAATGAGTCCATAGCCACTTAAAAAAATGTATGTTTGGGTTGTAGCTCGAAAAATAATTATTAAAAAAATTTTTTATTCGTATTTCCCATTTTGCGTAAAAATAGCTATGAAAAGTCTCTCTTATAACTTTCTCGTATTGTGAATATTAAAAAAGATATAGCCGATTGAAAATTTGGACGATTTTTAGTTATTTTCAGGTATCTTAGCAAGTTGGCAAAAATGTTGAATTTTCTTATCGGTATTTTAATTATCATGTAATTCTGCCCAACTTTGCCAATTTAACCGACTCTGTATCTCTTATAATAACAAAGATAGCCCTAGAACGTGGGTAAATTCTAGACACCCTGTATACAGGGTGGGTGTCTACTGCGTGGACGGGGGATATCTCCTTAACTATGAGAGATATCAAAACCAATTTTGGTGTGGTAATACACGATCATTGGACCTACATTCTAAAACTATGTAGGTATATACAGGGTGATTGACAAAAACATGCCAACCCAAACCTGTTTTTTTTTAATAGAACACCCTGTATATTTTTGCATTTTTTGATTCACTGTTACATTTAGAATAAAAGTTTAGAAATTTGTATCCGTATCACTAACCGTTCTGCAGATATCATCCCTTAGTACCAAAATAGAGTTAACTTTGGAACCACGATGCGAGCGTTGTCACCACGATTTTGTAAATCTGTTTATAACACCGAGGTTGTTAACTAATCGTACTTTATATGAATTTCAGTTTAAATATATCGTTTACAATATAGCTGCATGACTTGTTTGGATGAATAGATTACTGCGTTTAATAAATAAGTACTAGATGAAAGCATTACTTTGTTTTTACTATTCCCTGGTGGATTTTTCTTATTAGAAAATATTTCGCTAAGTTTTCTGAATATGTCTAAGCAGTGAAATATTACCTCATAGGTCAAATGAACGCAAGGGATTCTGTAACTGCGCATTTTATTGCTGATATCATTACATGGCAGTGGTAATAATTAAAGACGCAACAGCGGTGTAAAAATATAACTGCCTAATTGATCATTTACGGACTTTTATTGCTTTGTATGTACAAAGGGTATAGTCACAAAATGCTATTAAATTCCGGATGCGGTTTTTAAGATCCAAACGAAAAAGCACTATTCTTAATCTCTTCCATATAATTTGAAAATAAACCAAAACAGAAGAAATGCCTAATTAATCAATATTTATTCTAATATTAATCTCACCTTTTCTATTATGTCACTTTCTTTCAAATTATACCCAAGCTGTTGTAATAATGAAGAAATATAGTACAAAAGTTATTAATATTAAAATAAATATTTGTTAATGAGCTCTTTCTTAGTAGCATCAATTAGCACTGTAAAACGTTTAGTACAAAATCTTTCGTAGCATACTAAAATGTATTGTCGAATACAAATAATGAACTATTTATACTGTAAAAAAATTTTACTTGATATTTTCAGTGCAAATGCAGTTAAAATGTCATTACATTAAGATAACACTAAGTGATAAAAAATAGCAACTTTGAAAAACAATGTTGCAGCCAATATTAGTCACAGAGTAATCTTTTCCTTTTTCTATATAGTTTATTTTATATAAAAACAAAAATTATCCTGCGACTACTCAAAAAAGAGTTATGCGCAACAGTACAAAGAAATTTTATAATTTGCTATTACATCATATTTTTAAACCAACGCTAAAACGGAAGCTTATTATTTTCGAGTAGAACAAAATAAACTTTTATTTAACGACCCTTTTCCTTTGAAGCTTCCGATTTCCTTAAAACAACAAAAAAGAAAAATCCAAATAAGTTTCTTATCTGTAGAGATATGTATACACCAATTTCATTGAGGTCGCTGTAAAATGGATTCACTCGATGACCAAGAGGTAAATTTTGTGCCCCAAACATACATTTATACACCAATTTCGTTGGGGTTGCGAAAAATGGATTTACTCGATGGCCACGAGCTGATTTTTGTGCCTTATGCCAACATTTGGGCTGAATGTTTCTTAAACTATATTTTTGTACACGAATGTCGTTGGACTTGCGGTAAAAGCTAAAAGTAAATACTACGAGCATCCGGCCATAACGTTCGCTTTATATACAAGGTGTCGTCCAAGACAACATCGCTGTTACGACTTTCGGTTTTTTTTGTCCCAAAAATCTTAAAATAACTTCACATATTTTGATGAGTAATTTTGTTTTCTACAAGAAACTGTTCTAGAAATTTTCGCCTATTTTACAATGTTTTCGAGTTACTTTGAAGAAACTAAAAAAGTGGGATTTTGTTAAGGTCTCACAAACAACGTCCGGAATTTACTAGCATTTAATGATGTTATCATTTATACGTGCTAATTGATCATAATCATCAATAAAAATGAAAAACCCGTGAACATCCTCGTTCCTGACAAATCAACAGCATTACAAATCTAAACTGGAAATTAGAGTATAAAACCAATCCTGGCATTGCTGAAATAATTTCAAGAATGGTTCAACTTATATGAAATTTTGATATTTGTAATATAAGGTTAAAAATTACCTAGATAGTATTGATTAATATTCTACCATGAAGATGTCAAAAAAAGTTCTTGAGTTGTTAATTAGCACTTCAAACGTGCTGGAACGTCACATAGATTTTGCATGATTATTTCGAATAGTTTATTTTGTGTTTTTACATCTCAAGCCCAATGATATTTTAATTAAAATGACCGTCATATAATCTCTATTTAATTCTTTGTTAGTAAGTAAAAATGGTGCTATAATTTAAACAAGTCACAGAAGACCATGTTCCACATTAATCCATAACCAACAGTTTTAGTATAATTAATTTAAATGAACCTGTAATACTGGAAGAATATAAATTTTGATGTTTACTGATCCAAATGAAATGATTATTTTTTGCACTACTTGTAATAATGATATGGTGGAGTCAAAAAACATCAAATATGGCCTCTATTTCTCCCAAAGACAATGGAGAATAAGATTTTCAATCAAAATGGGATTGAATAAGAAAAGATTTACTATTTATCAAAGAAGACCATAAGACCACTTTCTTTATAACGAAAATAGAGCATAATTTTCAGTATGGCGGATTTAAAATGATTTACAATAACATAAACTTGATATGCCCACTATAGCAAATAAATGGACCATTAGTAATGATTCGCAATTTAACGGATTCAAAACGCTGTTTATTAAGTTAAAATGACTTTTACTTTTTACTCAATGGAACAATTATAACAGAATCAGTGTATAGACAAAGCTTTGCAATGTGGCAGATCCAAAATTAATTTTTCAAAACAAAAAACATAGAATCTAGCAAACCATTAAGTTGAAATGAGAACTGAAACGTGAGTACTATTGGAACATTTTTTAACATTATTTGGAAAGAGTTGGTTTAACTGTTAGAAATGACGCAATAAGAAAATATAGTTAATGTGTAATAAATTTAATGCCATAAGTCTCATTATGATATCTTAATCTGTTTACGTGTAATTACCAAGACGGGCAAAACGCCGTTAAGACAGAAAAATTTGCCAACAATATTAACACTACGACACCTACTTTCAAATCCCAGATCTGATAACTTTACTGGGTTACACTATCGTCATCGTTATCTCATTTCAAGATTTGTCACGCCAAACATATATACGTGCATGGCACCTAAGATCGAACTAAAAAAAAAAGAAACAGCTAATAGGAAATGACACTTAATTTGGTGCTCTTTAGTAAAACAAATCCAAATTAACGATTGGGATTGCAGCTTAATATGGATTAACACAAAGGAATCCTAATACCAACTTTGAATTTAATTGACCCACTTCGTTTGTTGCAAGAGCGGAAAATCCTAATGGAATCAAACATATATTGAGTGGAAGTAAAAAATAAATTTGTTAAAAAATCGTTTTTTGATAATAATAATAATGCCTTTATTCAAATATTGTAAATTTGAAATCCAAGGGGAAGTTCGGAATCGTTGACAAAATTATTGCTAACACTTTGCTCTATCACTTAACCCTTCAAAAGATCCAGATTTCACACCATAACCAGAAAGAAAATAAACAAAAAAAATACAATTACTAACAAACATAAGGTTAGCTAATGGTACAGTTAGTGCCATAGCGAAAATCATGTTTCAACTAATGTTTAAAGACTGCTTAGTGAACAAATGGTCAAATAATGTCTTAAGAAAATATAGTAAAGTTCCATGTTTACAGCCTTCTGAAATAGAATTATATAACTTTGCTATATTAAAAGAAAAGCTACGTTCAAACATTACTGTTGAATGCATAGGAGATATTAAGCCTTTGAATCTGAGATTTTAAGTTATGAACGCTTGTCTTGACTGCAGTGCGATTGTACGAATAAGGGGGCGTCTTAACGAGAATTATTTTATGAAAGAAATATGCAGAGTGCAAGATCCTCCTGTTCTCCATATTCAACCGCTTCAGTCAAAAAGTTTATAAGTGATCCTGTCAAAACGTCTGATGCCAAAAATTAGCTTTAAACAGGAATTCTGACATTTTTTAATTCTATTCGCATCAAATACAGTAATGCATGGACCATAGATTCTGTAGTAGTAGTTGAAGTTGGACAATACAAGTGATTCACAGAGCATTCTTTTTACATCTCGGTTAAGCAATTGTCTGTGGGGATATAAGCGTTTTAATCCCAGATATACAGATCCAGCCTGGCATTTTTTAAGCGGACGCTATAATGGAAACTTGATTTCTTACTCGCTCGCCCACTCGCTCGATCGTCGGTCCATATTTTTGTTCGCGTTTAAATTTTTGATGGAATTGAAATACGAGGCTGAGATTTTCAAAGTATATTTCTTATTATATAATTATAATCATGAAAATGTTGAGTCGTTTTCAAGTTACACCACCGACGGACGGGCGGCCTGACCATCAGAGTAGAATTATGTGATAGTCTGCTTTTTGCTGCACTAGGTACCTCATAAGTGTATTTTTACTTTGTTTTTTTTATTCATCTTCATCAAAGTGTGTAGTTATAGTATTTCCAATTTTCATGTGAAATATATTTAGATATAATGTACTTTAAGCCTTCAAAAATGTAAACTATTCCTACCATTAAAATGTTGTATAATTGGAAACGCGATTCCAAGTTTTATTACATAAAGCATCCACCAAACCAAAAATGCTATATTTTGGATGAATTCACTATGGCGTGGAGCTATATTATAAAAAAGGGCGGACATATGAGGTTGTGTTTTGTACGTTGTGTTACCTAATATTTCAGTACCTCACGGTGACAAATCTGGTGTTCAACCCCACATTATCAGTCGTTCAACTCGCTGGATTGTGAAACCAAATTATATTCATTAATTTGTCCAGAGTCAACAACAAAACCACAGCAAATGCTAGCTCCTTATTCTGTATCCACAATCATCCAAGATTTACAACAAATTTTTTTGGTATTATTATTATTATTATTATTATTATTACTAGATTATTATTATTATTATTATTATTATTATTATTATTATTATTATTATTATTATTAATATTATTATTATTATCACAAAGTTGAGAAAATGTTTCCTTTAGACATTCAGTATTTCCATACCAATTTTGGAGGGGTTGAACGATGTTGTCAGATGAATGTTTTGTTGAGGTTAAAGACCAAATTAGAAAAAGACTTAAAAGATACTGGCTACCCTGCACATATTCTTCACAACACGACTTCTACTGATGCAGATCTTTTGTCCGTTAATACCGAGGTTATGGTACTTAAGTCTTTTAATTAATGTTCCACATATGCTGTAAGAACAAAAAGGCTAAAAGAGTTTTGTGATTATGTAAATATCTACTACTATTGCAATACTACTATCCATTTTAGTGACACATTCTGAACGATTTATTAAGATGTTCGAGGAAGAAATAACATTTTTTACACAGCGGTAATTTAAAATCTTTAAAGATGGTCAGCGGCATTTCAGAAGTTTAAAATTTTAGATCGGACGTTGGTTTCTAAAATGGGAACCGTTATTTATCTACAATCAGCCCAATTTTATATTTTGGGAGACCAGTGTTTTCAACAGTACTGATATTAAAAACACTAAAACTTTTTTGCAATCCCTGGCTATAATACGAATTCTGAAGGTTTCTATCTGATGATTTTCTATTGAACGGATGAAAGAAATCGTTTGTCATCTGAATCTGTTGAACTATATTACAATGTCAATATAACTTTAAAACGTTTTATGTAGAGTTTTATAAAGATGTTAAGGACCAAAAACACATTTTGAAAAAATCATCAGAGAAGTGTAGAATTCTGAACTAAATTACATAGTGCATTAGTTTATTGTATTTACATAGCTGTTTTAAATTTGATGTCGATAAAAAGCTAATAATAATCTTTTTTTTAAATAAAACTCACTGGCATAAAATAGATTACGCTATAACACTCGACGCATGTTGAAAATGTTTATGAACGTTGGAAGTAAATCTCTGTAGGTAGGAGTATTCGAGAAAGACGTATGTCCGTTCCAAATCGAGGCACTTTTCCAAAAGTAGAGGTTACAAAAAAGTCAGGTCGCATCTTTCAAGACAATTAAAACTTCACTAGAAGACGACGAGTGACCTGCCCGACCGATTTCAGTGTGTCTACCCCAGAAAATATTGATGCAGTTGACGACATAATACTATCAGATCATCAAATTGTAACGTTGCGTGTGCAGAAATCTGCTGAGTAGGTTCTTACTTCAGTTTTTTTGGGGTTTTCGTGAAGTAACTCGGTTAATTAGAGAGAGGTAAAACGGTACCTGGAGAATATTATTCCGCTTTATCAAAAACTTTACAAGAACAGATTAAAGAAAGATGACGCGGTAAATTGAGCAAGCGATGTTTTACAAGACAGCGCACCTGCACACAACTTGCGGATTTCAATAAATACCATTCATGATTTAAAGCACGTAATACTAGAAAATCCGCCTTATTCAACCTAGCCGCCTCGTACTATTATCTTTTCCCTCAAATTATTTTTCTGTGTTAAGTGTATTACATTTAAAGGAGAATGCGTTGAATAAAAATACATTTTCATTTCTAAATTGTTTCCTCCTTTGTGTTAGGGTAAGTATTTATCAATACACCTCGTACCAAGCCACTTTTCTTCGATGTTTCAAACTGTCTAAGGTTCCGCATCGTAAACCAAGCAAATTACCTTCTTGTGTATTGAGTCTAGAATTCATAGTGTGTATTAGGGGTGGGACTCTAGACCTGCGAGCAGTATTCAAGTCGTGGATGAATTTGAGTTTAAGAGTTACAAGTTGTTCCGACGTGTGCAACTTTTTGATTTTAAAGAGTGCTTTGAGCTTTTTTGAAACCGTTTTGACTATTTTGTGTTAAGACATATTCAGTATTGTTAACCCCAACAAATCAGCCAACTCTTCCCGCTTGTCCTGATGAAGAATGAAGTTGAAGTCCTGCTACGGCCACTTTGTTCGGAATCAATGCAGCTTGCGTCATCCTTGCAGTAAAGTTAACATGGTTAGTTTTCCCCATTTTTTTATATATTCAGGTTATTGTTAATTTCTCTTATCTGGTGTATTATCCAAAAACACCGTTTGAACTTAATGCAGTATTATTTGTAAGCCTTGCGGAAAAACTGTACTTACTTATTTTATTGAAAAGTAATGGGGAACCGATATTATTATTAGTATTATTATTATCGTCGTTATAACCAAATGAAAATTAAGTGAACAGAGAAATAGAGTTGTTGGAAGTGAACTGTAGAATTATGTTCACAATGTAGGTATATGAACCATTTCTAATAAAAACCTCTTGAACAAGTTAGTTTCAATTTCAAGAATTCTAACGTTATTAAAGTCAAGATGGTGTCCTGTCTCATTTATTTGTTGTGAAAGGACACATGCATCCTTCCTGACTCTAATATCACTACGATGGGAGGTTAGCCTATACTTTAAGTTTCTAGATGTCATGCCTATATATGTTAGATAACATTTATTACAATCAATTTTGTGAACTACATACGCTTATCTTTAGTTTCAACTTTATCTTTTAATTGTGAAAAGCGGTTACCAGTCTTTTTTGTAGGGCGAGATACTATTACGATATTTTCTTCTTGCTTTAGAATATTTATAATTTTGGGAGTAACTTCTATAATGTATGGAAATGATCTATATATTTTATTGATGTTTGGATCGTTTGTGTTATTATTTATATTATGTTGATTGTCAATATTATTGTCTCCTTGTGTTTGTATGTCAGGGTTAGAAAAAATTAGCTTCTTCTGGCGGATAAGACTTGTTGATAAATTGGTAATATAGCTTTTTTAAAGTAATGTTCCTTAGTGTTGGATGACAAATTTTGGTAATTCTGTTTTTTAACATCAATATAATGTTGACAGACGAAGGAATAAAGAATTCCGAAAGCTCTCAAATTAAGTAAAAATATTCTTCTTTTCTTCCCTAAAACTTTTGTCTGCATCCTCACTAATTTGGTCTATATATATATATATATATATATATATATATATATATATATATATATATATATATTATATATATATATATATATATATATATATATATATATATATATAGGGTGACTCACGACTATTCCTCGATCTCTTGTGCCTAAACGGTTTCCATTTGCACTGCGTAGGATTTCGATATTTAGTATAGGGTGTTTAGGAAAAGAATTCTTATTTTATATTTTTCAAACATCAAGAACCCACTTAACTTAAATGGACCACCCTGTATAATTTTTATTTATGTGAAATAATTACTAATTTTCTATGAAAAACTATGAGTAATGCATATGTTTAAAATTAACGATTAAAAAGTAAGATATTGTTTGATTCATCTAGTTGGCGGTTGTCCTTAACCTTAGTGTTCGGTCAAATACTGTCAAAATTCTTACTTTATTTTCAATACTGCTATCATCCTTTAAGACTAAGAAAATGAAACAGTATTCTCAAGAAGAAAGGGTGGATATGACGTTTATCATTAGTGAATGTTTTAGAAATTGTTTGTTAGTGTCAAAGGTATTCGCAGAAAGGTATCTCGATCGACCACATCCAAACAAAAGAGCTTTTGAAAGCTAAAGCAACTCACGTTGTAAATAATGAGGACAATGAATTCTTAGTTTTAGGCTCAGTGGTTGATAATGAAAATGTAAGTTCAAGAGAAATTTCTAAACAAACTGAAATTAGTCAAGTACTGGAGAATTTTGAAAAACATAAGTACCATCCTTATCACATACAACTTCATCAGAATATATCTGAACGAGACTTTCAACGGAAGTTGGATTTCTGTGTACGGAGTCTTGAAAAAGTTGGGGAAGAAGATGACTTCTTTAAATTTGTTTTATTTACCGACGAATCAACGTTCCACAACAACGGCTTGATAAACCGACATTAGTTTCATTACGATGCCACTCAAAACCGTCATCTGTATCGCACTGTTGACAGCCAAAATCGGTGGAGCCTCAATGTATTTGGGGGTATTGTAGGAGACCATGTGATGGTCCATATTTTTTTGATGGAAACTTGAACGGCGTAAAATTTTTACAGTTTTTAATACAAAATTATCGAATCTTCCAGATCAAGTTTCTTTAGATATTAGAAACAAAATGTGGTTACAGCTAGACGGTGCCCCTCCACATTTTTTGTCGGAATGTAAGGAATTATTGGACAGACAATTCCCCAATAAATGGATTGGAGGAGGAGGTCAACATGAATTTCCACCTGGATCTCCTGAATTAACCAGCATGGATTTCTTTTTTTGGGGTTACAATAAAAATTTAGTTTATAACACTACATCTACCGTTGCTGATGACATGAATAATAAAGGATGCGTTTGCTACTATAACACCAGATATCCTGAGAAACGTTAGGAGATCTTTTGAAAAACGAGTGAGGTTATGTATAGAAGAAAATCCTCATCATATTCAGCATTTATTGTATTTTTTGTTTTTTTTTCACGTTTTAGTTTTGTTTTTAATTAAGTTTTGATCCTACACCTATTTATCAACTAGAATTCAAAAATCATTATCTACTAGAATGTAAAAAAAATTCCATAGAAATTTTAAGAGAAAAATCTTAATAACTTTTTAATCGTTAATTTTTGATAGAAAATGAAAAGTTATTTCACATAAATAAAATTATACAGGGTGGCCTATTTAAGTTAAGTGGGTTTTTGATAAATGAAAAATATAAAATAAGAATCCTTTTCCTAAACACCCTGTACCTACTAAATATTGAAATCCTACACAGTACAAATGAAAGCCTTATAGGTCCGAATAAATCGATATAAATTTACAGGCTTCCGTGTTTTTAGTTTTTGTTTAAATTGAATATTTTTCTTAAAATTACAATTTTCTCAGAATTGGTAAGGGATAGTATAGGGAACCTTGAAAAAGTTGACTTAATTTTTAACATGTAATCTAAAAATGACAGGAAGTTGTATTTAAAAAACCTAACTTTGATAAATTACAATTTTCTGAACCACCCTGTATAATTGAAAATAATTTAAAAAAAGTCCTTATCAATTTACATATGTCACCAAAAAATTAAGGTGATATCTCGTACCGTTTAGGCACAAGTCGTGAGTCACCCTGTATATGTGTATGTATATATATATATATATATATATATATATATATATATATATATATATATATATATATATATATATATAGGGTGTCTGTGTATTACACCAACAACGCTTAACTGTAGATTCAGGGCATAACATAATGGTTTTTTGGTAAACATTTTGCAACGACATAATGAAATTTAATAAAATTTGGTACAGTTTCTTACTCGGTTAAGCTGCTCCTTTTAGCAAAATATGACCGACTTTAGGTCATGGCCTCTTAAATTTGTACGACTATGACGTCATAGTATCATTCAGAACTTTTCCTATCGACACAATTATAGCAATTGAAAGCTGGCATTTAATAGGACATTAATTTTTCAAGAGAAAAGCTCCCTTGCAAATTTTCGCTAAAGTTAGACATTTTTGAGAAAAAAACTGTTTTGTGAAACCCTGCAAATCGTTAAACGGAATGGCTATTAGAGCCATGTTTCGTTATTTCGGCATAATTTCCATGTTTAATTAAAAAAATTGTTAAATTTTGGTAAGTTGTCGTAAAAATCTAAAGTAGCATTGCAAAAAGGCTAAAAACCACTGCAGTACTTAATACATAAAGGTTTTAACTTTTATTTTATTAATACAGCTGACGAAACTTACGGTACTTAGTACATAAGTGGCTTAAAATCAAAGTGTGTAATTAAGAAGAAAAATAACCACTGTCCTTGATAATAGTAGAAAAATAAATCTTTATTTCAACAAATGTTCGAAATGTTTACCCTCGCAACGTATACAAGAAAGAGCTCGTCATGCAAACTTATGTGAACAGTACGTTGTATGGCAGCATATTGCCCAATTTCTTCTGAAGCAGCCTATTCTTTGCCATAAATCGTCGCGGTCTCGAACAGGATTGACGTAAACTTTTTCTTTTAAAAGTCCCATAGATAAAAGTCCATTGGGGCAAGGTCAGGAGACCTGGGTGGCCACTTTATTGGTGCATCAGCTCCTCTACCGATTCACCTATCAGAATATGTAGCATTTAAGTATTCTCGCACAGGGAGGGAAAAATGTGGCGGTGCTCCATCATGCATAAAAATTAGATCGTGGCGTAACCCTAACGGTACATTCTCAAGTAATGCTGGCAATTCGTCTCGGATAAATTCTAAATAAGACTGGCCATTTAATCTTTGTGGCAGAACAACAGAGCCTACTAAAAAATCTCCAACGGTTCCAGCCCATATATTAATAGTAAACTGGCGTTGAAAGGAATTTGGTCGAATTATTCTAGGATTTTCATCACTCCATTCGTGAAGATTATGAAAGTTGAAAATTCCATTTTGTGTAAAGCACGATTCATCTGTAAACAACATTTTGTCAAAAAACCTATTATCGCCAATAAAACCATTCATAATCCACTCGCAAAATTCTATGCGTAACGCAGGATCCCTATCTTGCAATTCTTGGACACGTTGAAGATTATAAGACCGCAGAAGTTGTTCTTTCAATGTTCGGTGAACAGTATCCTTTGGTGTGTCAAATAGTCTTGCCAGTCTTTTCAAGCTTTCTCTTGGATTTTCTTCAACAGCGTTTAGGATTGCTTCTTCAGTTTCAAAGTAAACTTGCCGAGGGCGACCTACATCTGCAATGGATTTCTTCAATGCCCCAAATTCCCTTAGCCTTCTATCTACTGCAGCAAAGGTGGAATGATGGGGAATACGTCTGTTTGAAAATCTTTCTCCGCATATTCGGGCTGCTGCTCGACAATTCATTCTACACTCTTCTAATATTAAATGCATATCGGTGAGTTCGTTAAAAGAATATTCTATTTTTACGAATAGTAACTAAAGTATTCGAAACAAAAAACAAGGAAAACGAAATTTAAACGCGAAACGTTCCGTATGTGTTCTTGTAGTAACAACACAATTAAACTGAGAGATTAGGTAAAACATTAAATATCACTTGAGGAAAGCCAACTTCGATTTTGGTTTTAAAAAATGCGTGATCGTATACATTCTTTGCAAAGGCGAGCATTTACTTAAATACACACTAGATCTTTTGTTTGACATGAAATACGTTCTTCCACATTGCTACAGTGATAAAAGTATTTATTCAACAACAAAATTTTAAAATGATTATTCTCAGCGACAAATCTGCCAAAATTTAACAATTTTTTTAATTAAAAATGGGAATTCTGCCGAAATAACGAAACATGGCTCTAATAGCCATTCCCTTTAACGATTTGCAGGGTTTCACAAAACAGTTTTTTTCTCAAAAATGGCTAACTTTATCGAAAATTTGCAAGGAGTCTTTTCTCTTGAAAAATTAATGTTCTATTAAATGACAGCTTTCAATTGTTATAATTGTGTCGATAGGAAAAGTTTTCAATGATACTATGACGTCATAGTCGTAAAAATCTAGGAAGCCATGACCTAAAGTCGGCCATATTTGGCTGTACCAAATTTTATTAAGTTTCATTATGTTGTTGTAAACTGGTTCGCAAAAAACCATTATTTTATGGTAACTTTTATCGCTTATATCTCGAAATGTAAAAACTTTTTACTAAACTTTTTTCGCTAAATCGTCTTTATTTTATCCCCTGAATCTATACTTAAGTGTTGTCGGTGCAATACACAGACACTCTGTATATTGTCCTTAGGCTTTCAATTGTTACTACAAATAATTGATAATGTGGCTTGGTTCACAAAGGAGCCGATGTTACAAAATCATGATTTTAGAGGAGAACGAAAAAAACTTTTTTTTCACATACATTTGTTTTACTTTACACAAAACATCATACCAAGTGTAATGTTTTTAATAGTGTATGCAGAGATCTATAGAAAACACGATTTACGAAATCTGTAAACGTTTGTTAACCAAGCCACATACATACGGAATTACTTTGCATAAATTAATGCGTATATATACGCATGTTTTTTTTTCTTGCATATAATTCACAATTCTAATTATAAATCATGTTCGCATTCCTTCTGGTAGTTCATTCAATCTTGTATGAAAAAATGATTGAACTAAGCGAACTTTTTGCCGTACACTCCAGAAAAATGTTCAGAATTACATAAATTAATTTTATTTATTTACATTTGTGAATGCTTTCGTAATTGACAGTTTCTTCATCGATCAAAAAAGTATGTAACCTTAGATTTAAAACTGAAAAATCAGAAATATTAAAAATAAATGTAAAGTTGGACACGGCTGGACATAAGTCAAAACATTAATTCAAAATTGCTTCATAAAATTACGTATGTTAGAAAACTTTAAATTAATTATTTACATTATTTTTGATATTTCTTTTACTTAGATAATTTTTAAATTTGAATTTAACCTTACGTACTTGTGTGAAAGATAAAAGAATCAATACGTTCCCAATAAATTTCACTGGGTATAAATAGTTACACTTAAATTGAATTGGCCGATCTCCATTCTTTTCATACAATATTTAATTTTTGTACCGTAATGTGATGACTGGTATAAGTACATATAATAAGCTGCATCATTAATCTAATTTTCAAACCTGAAAATCATTTTTAACCAGATACAAGAGCACAGTTGAAAATAATTATGCAATAGGCTGCGGTTTTGACAACACTTACATTTATTAAACTGAATTTTTAGGCCTGATTTAGTCAATAATAATTAGGTAGATACTAGTTTGGAATACATTTTACACGGAGGTAATGAAATTTGTGCTTTCCAGTGGAACTACATGCTGTATATAAAATCAATAAAACTCACCTAATTTATGTTTAGCTTCATTAAACGATTCCTCCCACGATGCTCTTTTCTCAGGTTTTGAAAATACTATCGACATATTTTCTAAGCCATTTCTAAAACATAAAAAAACGCATATAAATAAATAACTTTTTCACAAGCTTATATACTTACGACGTGCTTAAAGTTAAATCCAAACAAGATAATTGCGAATCAGAGTTTTGCTGCTCAACAAGTTGTTTATTAAGTTTTTCAAACATATCTTTAATTACCTCATCCAAAACATTATGAGTGCAATGCAAAGTCCATGTAAGTTCATTTATTTGATTTAACACGGATACATCGTCGGTTAAATTTTCAATTTCGACAATCATTTGCTTCAAACTTTCATCTTTTGCTTTAACAATATCTAAGTCATCCAAAGATATTTTCATTAATAGTTTGTATTTATTAGCTTCTAAACTACTTGTAACGCTACCTTGACCTGGACTGGCCTTCCGAATTGTGCCGCTTTTTCGTTTCATGCTTGTAACTAGTAACAAATCGGAAAATAAAAATAAAGCTCTCTCTTTACGGGTTCCACCTCCAGCTACCATACTAACTAAATCATGCCTTAGATATTGACGATCTGTCACTACTAATTCTATTAGGCCATCTATCAAGGCTTCGATTTCCCTCAGTTGTTCTAATTCTAAAGCTTCCCTTTCCGTACAATTAATTCTAAGAAGCTGGTCGTGAACTTCTCGTTGAGCCGATAACAATAAGCTATGATCGGGATGAGCCACATCAGTGTGTTTTATTAATCTTTGTAATAACAACTCATATTTGGGGAACTTTTGAATAGGTTTAATTAATAACGAATCTAAAGCCAGTTTTCCTTTATGTTCTCTGGCAGTATTCTGTAATACGCAATGATTTACTGCTAATGAGCACAATGATAAAATATTACCTCTAAAAATTTTGCAAACGCTGGTTTTGACTGTTGGGCATGTTTAATAATATCTCGTGCCCTTTTCCAGTTATTTACATAATTCGTATAGCTTTCTATAACAGCCGGCTTTGAAAACTAAGGATTGTTAAATTAATTTACATTTAAAAAAGATAATTCAATCATCTTACAGTTTCAAGAAAGACATCCCCGACCTTTTGCTTGATATCCCAATGATCAAGACGTTTCTTTAATTCTTCTAAAAACACTTGATGGTGACTTAATAAAGAAGGAATCTATAACAACCTTTAATAAATAATTTAAAAATGTATACGTATTGTAATAATTACCTGAAAAAAAATTTCGTCTACAAGATTAGCATCTAATAAATTCGCATTTTCGGGACTTTTAAGTGGTTCTAGATATTTCTATAATAACTGAATTAGTTTTTCGATTAGAGAAATGAAACGGAGACTTACCAAAATTAAAATTTGAAGCGATTCCACGTATGATCGTTCTGTATCGTAAAGCTCTACAACCACGTGTGTACGCGTGTCCTGAAATACAAGTACTCATTTATAAATAAAAAAGAAAATATTGTAATTGATTGCGATTACCGAGAAAGCGAGGGAATTAGTAAAAATTACGGAAGACACCAGATGTTCATCCTCGCTATCCTCGCCAGCTGAACATCTATCTAAACGCAACCGCAATTCACATCTTGAACTAGGGCCGCTCATTTTTAGAAGCAACGCATCTTGGCTATGCCACACCTTACGATCATGTCGTGTATACTGGATAAAAAACATTCACGCGCCGACGCGAGACGTCGCGACGCTTCCGACGCATCTTCGAGGGACGCGTGCAAAATGAATAGTCAACGAACTACCTATGTACTACCACATACACGCAGAAATCATATTTACGTTAAACGTAAAACTTACTAAAGGAAAATAAAATAAGACCTTCCTTCCCAATCTATTTTCATTTTGCGACATGCAAATAAGGTTGCAAATACATATTCACAAACATTGCATTTTGACGAATGAAAATAAACATTTACATTTGCGCTTTTAATGGCACGAGCCCAATTTTTTATGTTGATTTGGGATTAAAATATATGAATATTATTATGACAATCGCAATTCAAAATATCACGTCCACGCGTATACGCGCTCGTTATAATAAAATAATTAAAAATTACATAACTTACATTACTTCTTTGCAGGTTTTCTGCAGTGGCTAATTGCTCCGAACTGCCTCTTAATAAATGCTCCAGGAGTTTGGAAGAAGGCTCTGTAGTCGTCGTTCCTTCTAATTTCGACGGACTTGACGTCGTTCTTTGATGACTTATCACTAACGTCGGTTCAGATTCATTTCTATTAATCGGATGTACAATGGAATCTATACTAATTTTTCGTTTACTTAATGGCTGGATTTGCCTTTCGTTAGCACCTACAGAACTTAAACAATTTTTTAATTGACTATCATCGAGAGAATGATTAGACGATCCTCTTATTCTATTGATATACTTAGGTTTTGGATCGCCAGAACCAACTGAACTACTACACGATAAGGAAACGGCACTAGGTCCCGTGATATCTTCTAGAAACTTTAATTCGTTCGTATAATAATGTTTACGTCCAGCTTCCGGCTTTTTCATTTCAGCTTCGAGCATTTGACCATAGGGTCCTCGTAAAGGACGTTTCGAATAGCGTCGTGGAATATGATGATTTAAAATAGATTCATTATTTCCTGGGGGTGTTCGTGTTTCGCAATCAGAAACATCGGACACAACAATATTTTGCGGTTCACATCTACTGTGATCGGTTTCACCTTCTGATAATGAATCTGAATGCGGAAGATTCCCTTTAAGGTTGATTTTAAGTGAAGAATCTTTTTCTTCGGAAGTTTGAGTTGACAAAGAAGGTCTTGCGCGGTTTAATTGATTTGATGTCCATTCTGCTTCCGATCCGTCTTCCGGACTTTGCGGCTTTTCTTCCGAGCTTACGGTTGATTCAATACTAGTTTCACAAAACACTTTTAACCTCGGAATAGTTGATGAAAAATTTTCTTCCGGGAATTCTTTTTCTTGTGTTAACTGTGGTAATATGTCGTCGGTGTCTTGATAAGAGTTAGGCCACTGGGATATGTATATACCTTTTCGTCGTCGCGATTTATCTCGTTTTTTTTCTGTCCTATTGCTATCTATTTCACTGTTTCTCACAATAATATCATTAATAATTACTTGTTTATTATCCGACTCTTTTACAACAGCATCAACTACCGCGCTAGTATTTAACGAATCGAGAATTTTATCGTCTCTACATCCTTGATATATCATTTCACATAATTCCGTCACATCTTGAGCATTACGCTCATCCGAAATTGTTACTTCCGCATTTTGGTTGTTGAAGCCAACAGGGCGAAGATATGAATTTTTAGAACGGGGTAGAGTGATTATTCCGCGTCCGCGCGATTCTTCTTCACTTAAATTTGACTCTTCTATAGGACAACGTCGTCGCACATATTTTTTGCTATCGGTAGAATAATCAACTTGAGAAAAAGATGCACTTCTTAATGGTACACTACGCGCATAATTGTCTTCAGTGTCGTTCGGCGGTGTAGGCGGTGGAGAATGGACAACTCGATTCGACACGTGCCTCGTACGAGGTGGCGGTACAGGCCTTCTTTTTAGCCTGTCTGTCAACTCCCGCAAACGTAGTTCACTTGTTCTTTTGTCTCGATCTCGTTCTTTGCCGGTGCTGCTATTGCGGTTACCGCCGAAGCGGAATCTTGGGAGACGATCCAGGGTGTTAAAGATATCAGCCCCGTCCCCGTCCCCGCATTCACACAGACGTGCATATACTTGCGGTTTAGCTAATGTACGTCGACTCAGCTGGTTCTTTAACAACGACTTGGTGCAGTGCAGCACTTGATTGCGTACTTTTACTTGCTCGGGCAGCGCTGACGTAGCATCTTCCGCCATCCTCATTCTATTTACGCAGCTAAATATATCGTGGTTATTAATAGCCGGACTGGCGAGCAACGGGATCTGGGAGACGAGACCGGGGCTAGAGTTGGAAGGCCAGCAACATTGAGATCGGTAACGCGGTCCCGCTCCTGGCGGTGGTGGAGATACAGCACCCAAACGTACACCATAGCGTACGGAACCAACAGTAAGAAATCTGTCAATAAAATACGACTAATTAACTTATAATGCGTTAGAATTGTGTGTAAGCTGAAACACCGTTATAAATATTTAAGTTACCTTTTAGATAGGACGTTATTGGTTTCTTCGTTGATATTGTTCAAGTGCAAACAAGAAGCACAGTCGCCGCAGCGGCCGAAACATTCTTCGTGCCACCTGGAATATTCGTAGCCCGTCATTATTTAAAGTTATTCTGCTACCACCTGTCATCCTTTAATCGTAAGTGCACTAGTTGCACTGCGTCAAGACGCAAGTTCCGCATTCAACAAGTTGTATTGTAGCAATTCATGATTCACTTATATTAACGGCCATAACACGAGCAGGTAAACGAATTTGCCAACATCGTATAACGGCGTTTAACTGGACTAATGGACTAGTCACCACGTCTAACGAATCGCGATCCGCAGTACGACACTATTTACGCCGGTGGGGGACGCCACACTTATTAGATATTTAAGAATAATAGAACAAAACAAAGCTGAAACGCTTTTCTTGTAAGCCGGACGTAGATTGAGAACGGATACTCTTCGTGTACATCGCACTTGATTTTCTAAACTACCTGTTTGTACCTCCACAGGTATGCATACCGGTGACTCATTTGTGGTAGGGGTTGCATCAAAATTGCATGATCGTCTACAATGTTTCTTTTATAAATAGTACATCCCTTACCGAACGACCGATTAGTGCAAACAAATTTGTGTACACGTATTAATTATCAGAATTGGCCAAGGCGGGATCAGATGCGTTTGCACTCACTTCGGAGAAAATTCAAAAATAAATTTGACCTCTAACACATTTATTAATGTGGCCCGCTTATTAATACCATTGTATTTATAGAAACGCTTCTTAAGGTCACGCACCTATAACAACCATTATTACAATCAGCTGGCATAAACAATTGAGACTATTTATTGCAGCGTAGAGTATACGAAATAAAATAATTCAAATAATCTCGGCGTCTGTTTCGTTATTATTACTAAAGAAGTAAAAATTATTTAAAAACTAATTGTCGTTTCAATGCTTAAAGCTTAATAATACTAATATTTTAAATGAAGGTTATTTATAGAAATGTTGAATATGAATCAAGTGGTTAAATTAAATATTATTTTATTCTTTTATGGGCAACATTTCTTAAAACTTTCGTTTATTGTTTAGAAGCCGGTTCATGTAGTATTTGTGGAAAGTAAAAAGAAGATGATTTTAGCGAAACATGTAGAAGTTTACTGTCACTAAACCAATTAATTATGCAAAGCTTGCCTACCAGTTTACACTTTTGTTTCACAATAAATAAATACCTTGCTTTGTAATATAAGAAAAGGTGCAATGATTATTTATGACAAAAAATGTTATTATGCAACATTAATTTATGAAAAGTAATCGGAGTTGCGATAACACAATTGCAAATCGCATTTTTATAGAAAAAAATATAGATTATTCTAAGCCTGACAACTTATCTGTGAAAGTTATCTGAAGAATAATGTGTTGCAGCGCCTTCAGGCGGACACGTTTACGTTAGAGTAATTTAGTCACTGATTAAATCAATGGTACCTGCAATAAGATGAATTTCGTTTATATGAGCGAATAAATTTTTCGCCAGGAGACTAAATATTTACGTTTATTAATGTGTAAGTAGAGCATAATTTGCTTTTCCTAACATACCTACATGCTTAGATTTGTTTACAGGAAGAAAGCTAGACAAACTTTCCACTAAAACTATTCCACTATCCCGGTTGGTTTATGCAGGGTCTGCCGCTCGTGTGCGAAAATAATTTTCCCGCCCCTTAACTTCTGATTAACCATAATTTCTTTGAAGTAATTGCACCTTAAATAAAACACAGGAAACGTGAAAAAAGGAAATTGTATTTCCGAAAAATAATTCTACAGGAATCATAAATTAACATGAATAGATATTTATATTGTTAATGGATACATACAAAAAAGATGGAATAAACTTTGATCGATCAATTAACATGAATAGACATTTATACTAATTAATACTTATATTCATTAATACATTCTTATTATGAAAAATTTAAATACATTTTGCTTTCATTGCTTTTTTTTAAGCAAATTCTAAAATAATATCGGATACATTTATATCTTCCGAAATTGTCTTTTTATACTGATACCTTTCTTGACCCATTGCTGATCGCTAATATTTTTTTATTATTTTAAGTTTCGAAAAACTCCTCTCGCAATTGTCACCGGTAATGTTAAAAAGATTCTTATAACAATAAAACATTTCAGGAAAAATATAGGATCCAATGTTATCAATTTCATCTCATAAACTTTGGGCAATAATATCTTTTTCATTTTTAGATGGATCACATATGTTCTCTAAAGATTTACATTTTAAAGACCTATTTACTTTATCTAGTTTAAGGAAATTATTTAAGTCGCTCAGAAAATCAAAAACTGTGTAATGATATTTTATTTGATCGAACATTTCTTCGATTTTTGTTAATGCAGTGTTCCAATATCACAAAATAATTAATATTAAATAAGTCCTGTGGTCTCATCCTTCCCCATATTATCAAATTATCGTTTTTTCGTTCGAGATCTAATAGTATTAGCTATTAAGTGGGGAAAATGAAAGGTCGCAATTGATATGCTGGGCAATATTTTTGCCTCTTTTAAAATATGATTAAATCCTTTGTCTGATCTAATATTATGTAAATATGCTTTAGTCTGCTGCAGTAATAACATATTTGATAAAGCAGTGCTTGTTCCCTACATTGTTTTGCTTACGACGTTGATTTTAACTAGAACGTTATACCATATTACTATGGAAGGTATGAACTTAAAAGATTTAATTTTTAACAGTAAAGAATTTGCCACATTTCTTGTATCAGAATCTCTTGTATTATCGGAATCAGCGTAAAATAGAGCATCATATATTTTATCTAAACTGTGCCTAAGAACTTTTAGTATATCGATTGTGGTTTCTCACCTAGTATCCGAAAGGGGTTTTAATGTTAAAGTAGGGATTTCATCTTTTAATATTTACCTGTCAACGTTTAGCCGATGCAGAGAAGAAAAATACGCTTTAGCAGCATCGTTAATGACTGAATTTAAACTTTGCGCGAATGCTCTTTTTTTGCATTCCATTATGGCACTCCTTCGTGTTTGCACCATTATCGTAACACTGTCCCCTTAGATCATCCAAATATTTGTTGTGAGTCTTCAAAAAGATCTATTACATTAGTTACACCCTGTCCTGTTGAATTAGATATTGAAATGAATCTTAAAAAGTGCTCCCAAATTTCAATTTGCTTTGATTCATTACTTAACAGAACAAATCTTGTATTATAAGTGTTTTGTAACTGTGGTTTCATAGTAGTTAGTGCTTCGGGAGCTCTGGGCATTTCTCAAAAGTTCCGTAGAAATAAACTCTAGAGGGCGAAGAACCAAATTATATCTAGTGTCATGATGGGGGTAGGCTGAAATGTATTATGATCAAGTAAATATTTGGAAAATAAACAAACACTTTTCTGATGATTTCAATTTCACTCTTGAATTCGAAGTTACGCGTTTGCCTGGTTATGATATTTTTTACCGTGGTACACAGTTCTTTAGTCCATGTCTCGCCGATGCATTGACCGTGAGCGGACAATCCGGCTCAACGCGACTGACGCAGGTAGTCCAATGTAGACAAGCGATGTGACTTGTAGTCGTGAAACTCATTCCAGGTAGGAAACCTGCCCTCACATAACACGTAAAGGTAAGTGGACCCGTGGAAAGGTCACAGGTAGCGCTGGTAGACCAACCTATAAGCCAAATTAGTTTAGAAACAAAACCCTTACCGCTATCGCTACTGCGAAAAAAACTACAACGCAGTACACAAGGGACGCGCGCACAGACGATAGCACGCACGCGCGAACGCACGCGCGAACGCACGCGCGCGCGCACAGGCATACACACACACATACACACTAAGCACACTACACCCCACTTAACAATACACACATTTAAGCCAATTAATGCATTATTAAATATCAAATAAATACACCTTCTTTTTTGCACCAAAAATAAGCACTTCTCATGATTGTAAACTATACAATAACACAAAACATCGCAAGACCAACAAACATGGATTGACCAGGGCTGAAGAAGAGGAGGACTCCTGAACAGTCTACGTATAAGATATATAAGCTATAAACAAGTAAATACTAACCATAAGCATGAGCATAGTAACAAAAAAAATCGAATAGAACTTGAACTTGAACTCGAATACTTCCCGACCAGATGGCGAGAAGCAGACACGGTGATAATACCGAAACCGGGTAAAAACGCTACCCTAACCCCAAACTACAGACCCATCAGCCTACTGCCGACGATGGGTAAAGTTTTGGAGAGGATCATCCAAATCAGACTGCAAGAAGAAATAGATAAATTACAAATCCTACCGGACGAACAATTCGGATTCCGAAGAAACTATTTTTTGAACACCCAACAAACCCTCCGAGTTGTCGAACACGTCGCACGCGGTTTTAATTGGAAGAAGCACACCGGCGGGATATTCCTAGACATCGCAAAAGCGTTCGACAAAGTGGGGCATCACGGACTCCTACACAAAATGTTGTAGCAAGGAATATCGCTCTAAATAAACCAACTCATCCGCTCCTTACTATCCAGAAAAGGCTTCAGGACGAAGCTGCAGCATTGCAGGTCCTTCCCTCGAAGGATTACAGCTGGAGTACCCCAAGGCTCACGCACACTCACACGCACACGCACAAGCACACGCACACGCACACGCACACGCACACGCACACGCACACGCACACGCACACGCACACGCACACGCACACTATATCTTCTATATCTTCTATATCTTCTATATCTTCTATATCTTCTATAT
Organism: Vesta saturnalis; assembly: GCA_036346205.1. Lineage (NCBI taxonomy): Eukaryota > Metazoa > Arthropoda > Insecta > Coleoptera > Lampyridae > Vesta > Vesta saturnalis. Next base: position 578,551 of record JARFJB010001971.1, read on the forward strand.
CTTCTATATCTTCTATATCTTCTATATCTTCTATATCTTCTATATCTTCTATATCTTCATATTCTATATCTTCTATATCTTCTATATCTTCTATATCTTCTATATCTTCTATATCTTCTATATCTTCTATATCTTCTATATCTTCTATATCTTCTATATCTTCTATATCTTCTATATCTTCTATATCTTCTATATCTTCTATATCTTCTATATCTTCTATATCTTCTATATCTTCTATATCTTCTATATCTTCTATATCTTCTATATCTTCTATATCTTCTATATCTTCTATATCTTCTATATCTTCTATATCTTCTATATCTTCTATATCTTCTATATCTTCTATATCTTCTATATCTTCTATATCTTCTATATCTTCTATATCTTCTATATCTTCTATATCTTCTATATCTTCTATATCTTCTATATCTTCTATATCTTCTATATCTTCTATATCTTCTATATCTTCTATATCTTCTATATCTTCTATATCTTCTATATCTTCTATATCTTCTATATCTTCTATATCTTCTATATCTTCTATATCTTCTATATCTTCTATATCTTCTATATCTTCTATATCTTCTATATCTTCTATATCTTCTATATCTTCTATATCTTCTATATCTTCTATATCTTCTATATCTTCTATATCTTCTATATCTTCTATATCTTCTATTCTTCTATATCTTCTATATCTTCTATATCTTCTATATCTTCTATATCTTCTATATCTTCTATATCTTCTATATCTTCTATATCTTCTGGAATACACAATTGCAGGGGCCCAGACTCCTAAGGACACACAATACTAAGGTTATACAATTTAAATGTTGGCGCATTAACGTAATTATAAGGGAAGTGAGATGTAGAACGACTACTCTGCCCAAATTCAGGTCACAAATTTTTGTCCTAGGCTCCTTGACGCCCAATAATAGAAAAAAAATAGAATGATGTGCTCATATATGTATTTATGGTTATGAGCAAAAACAGTTTATTTATAGAAGTGTAATAAGTTTGTTGCATGTAGGTGTATTTATTCAAATATTACTTTACGAGCAAAACATTTTGATGTAGTACAGATGCAAAAAGTCCTTTCAATTTTATTCCATTACATCTGCGTAGATGTGGTACAAGTAATTGAGCGTACGTGCGCTGTGGTACGAATAGCAGCTGCTCCTGAAGTGGATTATCAGATGGTTGCCATTGGTTTACTCTAACTCCACGCATGTAGCATTCAGTTGGGTTGTCGGTAAATGTGGAAATGAATCCTGCTGCAGCAAGCGATGTATAAAAAGGATAATAAAAGTTTGGTGGTACGTTACACATGTTATCACTAGAGCTCGGATTATATGCAAAATGCATATTCTATAATATAAATAAGCCATCAAAAATATTTTGTTTATACACGAATCGCACAATTTAAATTCGATTGGCACCAACTTTGTTTTGCGTATTTTGCATATTTACGTGATGTGCATATTTTGCATATTTCACTCATTGCGTGCATTTTATTGCATATTTATTCAATTTAAATTTTTTTATAATGAAAATGAAAAATTACATTTATTCTATACATTCGTGAAGTTTTTCGCCGTTTTTTTTTTCTTTTCCCATTTTGGAGATTCAATGGAATTATTTTAAATTATGTGTATTCTTGCATATTTATTTATCTACAGGAAACTCATTAAGGTAGAATGCAATAAATCTTTCAGTTTCAAATTTTCAATAGGTTATTGTTCTGAGTGCCATTGTCAATAATTTACTATTATTGTTCGTTTGACTAATTACATTTGTTATCCAAATTCGAAATAGCAATTTAATGAGATAATTTCTATGAATGGATGAATAGACCGGATACTTTAATGTTAATAAGCAATTGCAATATGCGTAATGCTTATTTCAAAAATTTAAAGATGTTTTTTGACCTACTCAATCGAATAAAATTATATAATCTTATATATTAAAATAACCGGGTCATTTAGTTCACGCAGATTGCGAGACAACCGCTTGATGGATTTCGATTTTTTTTTTTTAAGTTTGTTTTCAAAGAAATAATTTCAAAACATATGTTTACCGCAAAATTTTGCGGGGGAAAAGCCCGTTTCAATAATTTGCATTTCTTTAGTAGCTTTTTTTATGATGCTTTAGTTTAGAAATTTTCAAACTACTAATTAGTAACTATGTACTAATATTAGTCGATAATTAAAATATAATATAAAATAATATTGTCTTATTATTCTATTAGTTAAGATCATTAGTCATTAGTCATTAATATTGTAGTTATTATTTTATATGTATTGTATATGTATTACTTAAAAAAAATGTATAAAAATATTTTGTTTATTATTGTGAGTAAAATTTAGTACACATGCTGCATATTTTTGTGCACATTTTACAGAATCGAGTGCATATTTTAAAGATTTTAGATGCATATATATGCGCATATTTTAACTAATTTTCGTGCATATAAATCCGAGCTCTAGTTATCACCGTAAAACAGTAATGTACTAATATGTAATATATACAATACGTATCTGTTAATTGTCCTGATAGGATACCTCGCCACAAGGAATGGATGAATGCTCCTCATAAACTTCGTGTAACATTGTTAGGGGTGTACTACACGATAAGCACCAGTACTGTATATGTGACACACAATAGCCTAGATACAGTTTTATTAATTTAAAAAAATGCAAAATACAGTGATTTTACTTTAAACGATTTTCATTATAATTACATAAATTCACAATTTTAATGTATAAACATTTCCCATTTCACATAAAAATATTTCAGGTTCAAAAGACGAGTTTTCTTCTCATATACGCCAAACACGATATCTTTTGTTAGCACTATGGCAATTGAATCAAACATTATTATTATTACGAGTTTAGTGAGTGCGTGTGCGTGCCCTGATCTATTCGAGTAAGTTTATTGATTAAGCATATTAATTTAATTTACCTACTACTGTCGATATGTTGATCAATTACCGTTTTATACATAATATACAAATAGTAAATCTTATATTAGTAGATATTTTATGTACGGGAAATATATTTAACTAACGTTGTATTTGCATTTGTGCAATTATCCGATAAGATCAGGAATTTTATTATTTATTTTATTGATTCAAGGTTTCCGTCACCGATTGCACTTTAATTTTTAAAATTTAGTGTAAGCATTTGCAGAGACGCGATCTCTCTTCTATAGCTCATCTGGTTAAATTTTGTAATCAGTGTTAAATCTTAGTGTAGATACGCCACTGTCAGAATGTAAAAGGGCTGGGGTGCATTTTGCTATCCAGGGGCATTCGGTTGTATGCGCTTGCATAGAAGTAACAGTGTAATATACCGTTATCCGGGAACTAGCCTTTAAATTAGTATAAATAAAATGTTGTAATAACTCTAATAAAATGGTTGTTCAAATCAGTGTAATAATTCTAGCAAAATGGTCCTTCGAGCCGGTTGTATGCGTATAAGAAGAAACAAAAGAACGTATTTAGTAAGTGCTACAATCTCTTCCTTTGTTCTTTCGTAGATAACTTGAACATTTTCCTAGTACCGTATTTCGTTTTTTGCAATAAACTTCAAGTTAACTAGCAACGTGTTATCGCATTAAAAAAAAATGTTGTTTTGTTTAGAATACACAAATAGTTAGATTTCGATTTAATTACATTTATAGAAAATAAGTTACGTGTAAAGTGCCAAGGTATTCAAAATATTCGAATTGCGTTAGAAATTTACCTACTTAGGGTCATCGTAATCCTTTCTATGTAAAAAACAAAACTACCTGCTACATTGTTTGAATATACACTTGCAGTAAACTTGTATTGCATTTTTCGTTTAAATAGCATATTTTACTTTCGTAACTGGATTTGTAAACAGACAAATTTAGCAATAAAAAATATGGCGACTCAAGTGGATTTGAAAATTCTCATTAAAAAACGCGCATTAATAAAATGTCATATAACAAAATTAACTAACTCCTTTAACACAAAATTGGATTCGCTGGACTACCTCTCGCAATTCAAATTAAGATTATCAAAAGTTTTACACTTGTTTCAAGAATTTTTAGATGTTCAGTTAGAAATTAAATTGGCAACCGAGCAAAACGGGGAAGATGAAACTGAAAGAGACACATTTGAAAACTCTTATTACTCTGTCGCTTCTCAAGTGGAAAGTTATATTGAAAGCAAAACCCACACGAATAACTCATCGACAATTGCAGAATCTCACGCGTCTCCTCGTCCTTCTGGCATTAAGCTCCAGTCATAACATTACCAACATTCAGCGGTTCTTATCAAGAATACCCAAGTTTTGTTGAAACATTTCGCTCCCTAGTTGAAAATAATTCGTCCTTATAAAAAACCTAGCGCTTCCATTATTTGTTAAATTCATTAAAAAAAGAGGCGTATAATCTTGTTTTATCATTGGACATCACAGACGATAATTATGATCGTGCATGGCAAATGCTTACAGACAGATAGGATAACAAACGTTTAGCAGTTCTTAGTCAAATTGAACAACTTTTTAGTTTATCGTCAGTAAGTAAAGAAAACCAAGATGCATTGCGTGCATTAGTTGATACCGTAAACAAAATACTGCGCAACTTACAGTTGCTTTCTATTTCTGCAGATTCATGGGATCCAATTTTAGTTTACCTCCTAAGCTCCAAGGTTGATATAAACACGAGACGTGATTGGGAAAAACAAAGCTGCAGTAGAAAAATTCCTACATTTTCGTCGTTGTTGGAATTTCTAAATTCACGTTGCCAAATTTTAGAACAAATGAATTCAAGTAAAACTCAAAGCACTCGTATGAATAATAACTTTATCGAAAATTCAAATAGAAGTCATAGTAGATTCAGATCGCCTAAAGGAAGGCAAAACATCGAAGGTGTGTATCAACTATTTAAAACTAAACCACTTAGTGATCAATTATCGATCATCCACTTGCAGAAAGTGCTTTAAGCAGCACCATACTTTTCTACATATAGACGCAAGCACCGACGCTAACATCTCTGCAAATGTCAGTCCACTTACGCAACCCACTGCACCAATAGTAACTCAAAATCCAGCAACCAGAAGTATCATTACCACCTCAAATTGCTCTCGTGTACCGGCAAACGTTCTTTTATCAACAGCTCTAGTCATAGTCTTTGATGCATTTGGTAATCCCACACATGCTAGAATTCTTCTTGATAGCGGGTCTCAAAGCAACTTTTGTTGTCGATCATTTAGCAAAAAACTCAGAATACATAGTACTCCTAGCTCAACCTCCGTGACAGACATAGGAAAGGCTCTTGTAAATTGCAACGAATCAAACAAATCACGTGTTTTATATTACCCAACATATCGAATAATTTACCTCACTTAAACTGTAGCATTTTGCATCTAAATATTCCATCAAATATTCAATTAGTGGATCCAAAATTTAACGTTAGTGCTCCAATAGACATTCTCATTGGCACAGACTTATTTTGGCAAAGTCTACTTAGTGGTCAAATCGATAGCCACAATAATCACTTAATTTATCGCGAAACACAATTTGGTTGGATCGTTTCGGGCTCGTTTTCAGAGCAAGGTGCAGCGCACTTTCAGATAGTTTGTAATTTTAGCAACGAAGTGTTGCAACAACAGCCTGAGAAATTTTGGACTATGGATGAACATATCGAATAATTTACCTCACTTAAACTGTAGCATTTCGCATCTAAATATTCCATCAAATATTCAATTAGCGGATCCAAAATTTAACGTTAGTGCTCCAATAGACATTCTCATTGGCACAGACTTATTTTGGCAAAGTCTACTTAGTGGTCAAATCGATGGCCACAATAATCACTTAATTTATCGCGAAACACAATTTGGTTGGATCGTTTCGGGCTCGTTTTCAGAGCAAGGTGCAGCGCACTTTCAGATAGTTTGTAATTTTAGCAACGAAGTGTTGCAACAACAGCCTGAGAAATTTTGGACTATGGATGAACTGCCTAGTGATGAAAATATATCGCAGACACTCTCGGTAGAAGATAGTCATTGCGAAAATCTCTTTGTACAAACTACCACAAAATCAGTGTCTGCTCGTTTTATTGTTCATTTACCTTTTCGAGACAACCTTTCTCAATTAGGTCTCTCTAAATCTATATCGTAACGACGATTTCACACGTTTGAAAACAAGTTCAATACAAATCCATCTCTCAAACAACAATACTTAGAATAAAATACTTATCTTTTTTTGGGTTTTTTTAATGGTGTACTTTAAATTATACAATCTAAACGTTTCGATAACACTTACAGTTATCTTCGTCAGTAGTAATGTTTGTTAAAAATTGTTAAAGATGTAGTAAACAATTTTGTCAAATTTGAAAAATTAAAACATAAACATAAGCCTGCTATTAATATAACAGTTTGAGAAACGTGTAAAGCCAACTATAAAAATTTTTTTTTTTTTTAGTAAAGAATAACTAGGCCAATAAAATTAAATACTGTTAAACTGCCTCAAAGATGACAAACCAGAACACTCTCTACGACGAAAGCTAACAATGAAATTTGTCAGCCAAAAAACACATTTAACAAAATTTAATCGAGTTATGATGTAAGTGTAAAGTTGTGAAAAACTTCAATTTGAAAATGATAGAAGCATTCACAAATCCAAACATTATATCAAATAAATTAACCCAGTTAAATCTAACAAAGAGATATCTTTATCAATAATTGGAAGTGTTATTAACAATGAAAAGCACAATGCAGAACGTTCTTTGTAATTTTTAATTTTAATTTAATTTCAACTACTTATGTTAATTTATAGTGCTGTGGTAATTTAACATATAATTGGTAAGCATTTACTTCAAGGTCTAGGAAAAACACAGCAAAAAACCTAGACATACCAAAAGTTAAAATCAAAATCAAAATTAAGACGTATCATTATGCTTTTTTTTAATTATAAGATGCCAAAACCTATTTAAACGGAGATTTTCTTCTTGTCTATTAAAATTATTCGGGTGTTTATATATTTCAATACCTTCACGTTGCAAACGAACATAATAGTGAGTTTGTCTCGACAATATTTCCATATTGTCAAATTGAATGTCATGATTTAGATTATTCAGGGCATGGTCAGCCACAGCAGACCTCTCTGGTTGGCCCAATCTAGAAAATCTCATATGTTCTTTGCGTCTTGTATCAAAGCTACGTTTTGTGTCCGAATACATAAGATTAGGTCACATATCATTAGACACCGATTGTTTAGACTCAAACGAGGAATATTATTTGCTTCATCACGCCATATTCCGCGAAGCTAGTCTAACGTCAAAAATAAGAGTCGTATTTGACGGGTCATGCAAAACTACTTCGAATCTTTCGTTAAACGACGTCATCAGGCGAGGTCCCAAGTTGCAACAAGATTTATTTGGTATTCTTGTAAGATTTCGAACTCATCGTTACGTGATTAATACAGGCGATATAAGCAAAATGTTCCGACAAATTCTCGTTTACGAACCACACCGCGCGTTCCAAAAAATGTTGTGGAGGTCCGATACAAATCGCTACTTACAAACTTAATACGATCACATACGGAATTGTTTGTTCCCCTTTTCTCTCGATTCGAACACTACATGAAATCGCTAAGCAAAACGAAGTAGCATTTCCTGAAGGCGCAAGGGCTATATTGTTAGACATATTTGTAGACGATCTTTTAGCTTGTGACGATTCTTTAGAGAACTTGGTTAAAATCAGAGATGACATTATACTTATTTAACAAAAACGGTTTCGAATTACATAAATGGACTTCCAATCATCCTGCATTGTTACAAAACATTCCTAATCAAAATAACTCAACATCTTTAAGTATTTATGATCCTCTCGGTATAATTAGCCCTTACATAGTTTTAGCCAAACTCATAATGCAGGAGTTGTGGAAATTGAAAATTAATTGGGACGAAGTAATTCCTGACATCCTTCACGAGACGTGGACCACATTTCTCTCCGAATTTAATTATATTCCTAAGTTAACTGTACCTCGAAATACTACACTTCCAAACAATGTCTAATTGGAATTACATGAGTTTGCTGACAGCAGTGAAAAGACCTTTAGCCTATATATATATATATATATATATATATATATATATATATATATATATATATATATATATATATTATATATATATATATATATATATATATATATATATATATATATATATATATATATATATATATATATATATATATATATATATATATATATATATATATCTATATACCAAAATCGTGGACAATTTTAATAATCATCTCGTTCATTTGTTATACTCAAAGTCGAGAGTAGCCCCGTTGAAGAAGGTATGGCTTCCGGGGCTAGAACTAAGTGCCGCTCTCTTATTTGCGCAGTTAGGTCATAACTCATTCCAAAATAAGCTTTCAAAAATACTATTGGTGGTTTGATTCAGCAATAGTTCTTTCATGGATTAACAAAACCTCGGGAGCTTCGAAATCGTTTGTCGCATATCGAGTTTCTAAAATCCAAACATTAATCAATGTCCTCGACTGGCATCACGTCAACTCCAAAAGCAATCCAGCCGATATCATATCTCGTGACTACTTGCCTAATAGTCTAAAAAACTGTCCAATGTGGTTTTATGGACCCACGGGGTTGTCAGAAAATACCGAAAATTATCCTAAACAAACTTGGAAACCAATAGAAAATTTGGAAATGGCAAAACCTAAACAGGTTTTTCTTTCGTGTCCTTCGGACTCTTTAATAAATAAATACTCATCCTGTATGAAACTTATTAGGGTGCACGCATACTGTCTACGTTTCGTATATAACTGTAGACAGCCAAGCAGCAGAACCACAAACACGTTATCTAGTGACGGGATAGAATCATCTACTTTATCATTAGTAAAATTCGTTCAAATGTACTTGTTTGCTAAAGAAATTCATCTTTTAACAAAGCATAAAATGATTCCAAAAAATAGCAAGTTAATTACCTTGACACCATTTCTAGACTATCAAAACATACTTCGTGTCGGAGCTTCGCAATGCCAATTTATCATACAATCAAAAACACCCCATTTTACTTCCACACGATAGTAATGTTACAGCCCTCTTGGTTCAACGTGAACACATTCGATTTCTGGCATGCAATCTAATATTGCTTCCATCAGGACAAAATTTTGGCCGTTGGCGCTGAAAGGTCTACTAAGAAAACTCATTTTTAATTGTATTAATTTTAAAAAAATAGCTCCAACACACATTAAGTATCTAATGGGAGATTTACCGTTGCATCGGGTTACACCTTCTAGAGTCTTTGAAAATTGTGAGGTGGACTACTGTGGTCCATTTTGTGCTACAGATTTTCGACGACGTGGAAAAGTAACTCATAAAGTGTATGTTGCTACATTTGTTTGTCTTGCTACTCGTGCTGTTCACTTAGAACTAGTTAGGGATTTATCTACTGCTGTATTTATGGCAACCTTTAAAAGATTTATAGTGCGACGTGGAATTTGGTACAAATATATATTCCGACAATGGAAGTAATTTTGCCGGAGCTAATCGCGAGATTCAGGATTTACTGAAATCAATTGAATTTAACAATAAATTATTATAAGTTTTTGTTATACTACATACATAAAGACAAAATTTACATCGATTGGGGCTTGAACCTTGATGACGCAGTTGGTTAGCGCGGTACTCTAGCAAAGTACAGGTCGTAGGTTCAAATCCTACTCGAGGTAAACTTTTATTTATGTATTTAATAAAATTAATAATAATTTTTAATTAACAATAAATTGTCAAATTTTACTGACTTGTACATTACCTGGCACTTTATACCCCCCAGAACACCGCATTTTGGCGGGTTATGGAAACGATTAGTACGATCAATTAAACATCACCTCAAACGAGTGATTGGTAGTTATAGTTTCACGTATGATGCGATGAACACAACGTTGGCTCAGATCGAGGCAGTACTCAATTCCTGGCCCATCTCACCTTTATCCAACGTCCCAAACGATTTGCAAGCACTTACTCCTGGACATTTCTTGATTGGCCGATCACTAACAACACTACCTAATCCTGTCGTAATAGAAAAACCAATCAACCTGTTGAATCGTTGGCAACACATCCAATATATGCTATCTCATTGTTGGAGAAGATGTCAGAGTGACTACTTACATACTCTACAACAACGCAACAAGTGGTGCACATCGGATCAGAACTTTCACATCGGTTCGCTAGTATTATTAATAAAGGACCCAAGCCTACTACCATCCATGCGGAAAATGGACCCTATCGTCCAACTTCATCCTGTTTCCGACCAAACTGTGAGAGTTGTGTCGGTACGAACACCCGACGGCGTTATTAAACGCTCAGTGAAAAATTTATCATTTTTATTAGAAGACACAGTGAAGTGAATAGCATAGAAATAGTATGAATTGTCTAGTTTTAGTTAGTTTATTGGTTGTTTTGTATCGATAAGCTGAAGCTTATCAACGGGGGCTGCTTGTTAAATTTTAGTGCAGATACGCCACTGTCAGAATGCAGAGGGACAGGGGTGCATTTTGCTATCCAGGGGCATTCGGTTGTATGCGCTTGCATAGATGTAACAGTGTAATATACCGTTATCCGGGAACTAGCGTTTAAATTAGTATAAATAAAATGTTGTAATAAATCTAATAAAATGGTTGTTTAAATCAGTGCAATAATTCTAACAATCAGGATTTTTCTTTTATGTTAGTTTTAAAGAATAAATTGCTCGGTAATTTTTGTTTTATATAGCCGCCTTTATTAGTTCCTAACAGCCACATTGTGTTTCTATTTTTTGGAATTTAGTTGTAGTTTTCCGCCAGAAGCGATACTCGTGTATATACCGGGTGATCCAAATATTGCACCCACTACAGTTATTAATTCCATTTCGAATAAAATATTTTTTTTTATTAACAGCAAGTAGCTGTTTCTTTTATAATTTTGGATCTTGTACGATTTGTTATTTAAGTTGTCAGATCATAACATTTATTTTAGTTATACCGTTAGGCCGTCTCAAACAAATTACAAGGGTTAATTAGTTTATTAGTTTGCAGCCTGTTTAGACAAACGACATTTTAGTTTATATTTTTTTAATGTAATTTTGGTTTTCCGTCGCCGTTGGCAATTATATATATTTTTCCTTGGTTCTTTTAATTATTTTAATCACTGGAATTGTTAATTTTGTTTTACCACTACCATTTTTCTTCAGTGGTAGCTGACCGTGTATGAAACATTATTAGTTTATTTCTTTACCGTCTTGAATGCGTTTTTGGTTCTTGTTTGTTATTTTTTTTCAGGAATTTAGGTATTTCTTTTCCGCCACCGTTGGCGAAAAATTATTTTATCAATTGACATCGCCAAGCACTATAGTGCGTTTTGTTTTTTTCAGCTACCCGAATAAATTAGAGGCTGAGTCCTCGCTCCGTAACGACCCAATTTTTTTAGTATTATTTTTGCCCGGGAAATATTAATTTGATTTGTTCCCTTTGCCCGCGATAACAATCTATTTTTCTCAAACTGAGACGAGAAGTTGATTTATATTTTTTTTTGTTTGACGAATCGTTCCGTTGTCTAATTTCCAACTTATAATTTTATTTTTTTTATTATTTATCCGACATAGAAAACATTTGCTTCCGACCTCCGCATCAAGAGTTTTATTTTTTTTTGTAACTGAATTATTTTTGAATTCATACCACCGAGACCGCGCATTTCCGACTCAACAGCGACACAAGTCTTAAATACCGGCACCGATCTATAAATCTTCAGACACCCTGGCAGACCGACGTCTTCACTGACGCTACTTGGACCGCTTTTACCCATTTAATTCTCCGCGAAAAGGAATTTAGGTCTCTATATTACCATTTACCTGGATTGGCGCTCGAGTAACCCGATTATACCGCGATAGTTCAACCGCAGTTCACCGCCCGTCCCTCTCAGACAATTTTGATAACAACTGACAGTCCACCGAAAATAAAATCGTTATAGTGTGGTGGTCAATAATTCGGTAGTCACTTTCTTCCAATGCTTTATAGCATTCATAGCTTAGATGAGAATGGCCCACATATATTACTCATGAAGACGTGATGTTGGAAGTATCGAATTCGTTTATCCAATTTGGTGAACTCTTCCGAATTCCACTGCTCATCCTCATAGGTATTCCGTAGCGCTGCTGTTGTGGTAGAAGGTAGTAACCTCTTTTTTTTTCAAACTGAATTCCGTTAGGTATTAGTTCACATATTCGCCACTCACTACGTTTAAAAAGAGACGATGTTTGGTAGCACGAATTGGACTTCCAATTGTCTTGTAATGAGATGTTTGACATGCTGATACCGTTGGAAATGACGCGATACCGTTGAATTAGGTGATGACCTCCTCGTGAGTATGAAGTGCAGTGGAACAGAAGGCGAAATAAACTCGATATGTGTGGGAAAATGAAATAAGGACGATATAATATTCAAGCGGTGTGGTTACCGAGGTCGTGTTATTAACCTTCAAAGGTGGGGGTGCCGAGGTCTGGTTATTAACCTTGAATGAGAAATAAAGAGCATATACGAAGGGTCAGTGAGTGTGTGATGTATATGGAGATGGAGTACGTTTTAATTCAGTGCGGTGTGTAATGGAAAACATATTACGCAAGCTGCAGATAAAAATAATATTGTAAGTGCTATAACTTTAAGCGGATGTAGCGATATTTTAATTAATAATGTAGTCCTTTATAAATAAAAGTAAATAGAAGTATACAGGTAGCGTTTACAGTAAAATAGTAAGCGCGGTAACCTATATAAGTGTCATTGGGGCAATTTGTACAACATATAGGCGAAACATCACAAAAACATTGTAAAAAACTATTCAGCACAAATACGATTTCTGAATAAAACCAGATTCGTCAGCACTTACCACCCATTGTAATACAAACAACTATAATATGGACTACTCAAACGTAAAGGTCATGGCTAATGAAAGAAATGACGAAAGAAGAAAATTTCTAGAAATGTTCCACATAAAAACGAACAATCAAGCAATGAAATTTAGATGTGATGTTACTAATCTTAGCAGCATTTACATTTATCTTTTAAAATTCTTTAAATAAGTTGATTTAGCTGCATTATGTTTATACTATTATTATCGTTAATTCTTAAGTTTAACTCTTATATTCACATTATAGTAGTATTGATAAATGTTAATATAATTCAGTCATTAGTGGAATAAGATTGTTTCTAGTGTTAGCTTTTATTTTTGCTTTTATACCCTTAAATATTGTTAGTTATTTTTAGTTTATTTAGCAAAATGTAAATTTTGTTAATCAAACACGAAATATATTGGCGTAAAATATAGGGGGGTTCTTTTATTATATCTTACCTGCTGCGCTTACATTCAAATTCTTGTATTCACAGAAGTACGGCATCTTGCGTTATCCTGTCAAAATCGCTATCCACTAAGACATAAAGCAGTTTCTATTCCAAGGAGCAATCCATTTAAAATTTTATAATATTTTGAACTGTCGACGGTGCCTACGATTGCACAGGCAGGTGTTGCACCATTGTCTCAGAACGATTACTTTAATGAGAACTTGCATTATGAGCCGTTCTTTAACAGTTGCTTCTTGTTTGGAAATACGTTAGAGATAGAAACTTTTTCAAATTTACACGTACACATACAGATCCAGCACGCCATTACCTTACCACCGTATTTTGCCTCTTATGTTTACCTATCATAAACAATTTTTCTCCACATCGTTTTGTTTGCATAGGTTTTTCGTTTCCACAAGAGGCATGCACAGGTTTTAACACGTCCATTTACTTTAAAAACTTGTTTTTTAGATAATCGCGTATTTACTTCATTCAAAGACAACTTTCGGGATCTGCTATGCCCATTCTTACCTCTAATTGTCAATCGTTCATTCTTTCAATGTCACCAAATCAACGAAGTACACTTCTTTCATACAGATCTACCATGATGTTTCCCACGCCACGCTCATTTGTTATTCACTAATTCCTCACTCTATCCATTCTGGCTTTACCGCATACACTCCTCAGAAATCTCATGGCTACGGGACAATTACGTTGTTGTACTACGCTGGATTGACCCTCTTACGATCGTACTCTCATTTTTCATTATGATCCATATATTTCCTCCCTGCACTGGCACGCCGCTCAATTTTATTATCAATTCTGCCTTCTGCAGTGAACATTCTACTCAAATACCCAGACTCGTCAACTTGTTTCACAATCTCATCGTGCAGGGTAAGCACGCTACCCTCTTTTTCATATTCATTATTACACCACTACCTTAGTTTTAACCACGTTTACTTTGAGATCCATACTCTCACGGGCTTCTATTGAATGCAACCACAACTTGCGAGGTCTGCTACGACCAGTTTTACCTCTAACTTAACTCTCTCTTTCACCTTCTCCTTGTTTAACTCCTCGACCAGCTTACTCTCACTTCCGTACAACTTTTCGAAATATTCTTATCAGCATTTCCTCAACTCGCACTATCTCGTTCATACTATTCAGTACGCTTGCGTTCTATTTTGACCCACGTTTGGAATTTCTTACCCACTTCCCAAAAAAATATTTTATTTTCTTCAAAATCGCTCCATATTTTCTTACCTTCTGTCATCTCATCAATTGCTCTTTACTCAGCCTTACTGCTACGTTCGCTTCCTTTTTTCTTTCTCGATATGTACACTTCATATAACTGCTTTTTCTCAGTCTCACTTTTCCATGCACGCGTCTTTTTTTCTTACAAAATCCCTTTTTTTAAAGACTCACTCCACCAAGAGTAGTTTTTCTTCTTATACACAGTCGTTGTTTAACAAAATTTTTCCCTCTTTTACGTTCAATGTCTTCAAACTTCTTGTTTACCATGTATTTGCGTTTCAATCCCGGACCATAGCGCTAGACTACCATCATCCATCTTGACTACATCATTTCCTTTACGCTTTGTCTGTGACACAAACAGAGTGACAAACTGCTTTTCAGTCATTAAATTCATCATTTCATTCTCCTTCCCATTTATACCTCTAACATTCCACGTATCAACTCGCTATTCCATGTTCATTCGGTCGATATCAACGGGACCTATCTATTTCAACCCTGGTCGCCTCTCGTAGTCGAACTCGAGATATTAAACTAGATTTGTAATTACCTGACGTACCCAGGATCATTATCTTGCAAGCCAACAAATAGTTGGTCGAGCTACGTTCACTAGGAATGTGATATGGTTACGCCCTCAAGCACCTTTTTCAAAGTTTTTTTTCTTGAAAATCAAACTTATTTTCTTGAAAATCTTCTTTGATATGAGTGTATTTTTTTTTCGGATTAACTCAAACACTTGAATAGCGACTACATCTAAATTTGAAATAAAGTTTTGAAGACCTGTGTGATTTTTTTTGGTGGAATATCTGTAGAATAGGATATACATTGGGTGTATTTTATTATTTATGGTTTGCAGATACAGAAAAACTTAAAAAACCGTTGCAGTCAAATTTGGAATAAGCATTTAAGACCTAAATATTTTGAAGTCAGGTATTCTTAATGAACAACCTCTTAGGTAAGTAGTTACTTTCCTTAGGTTTCAAAAAAAATAAACTAGCTGTTTTATTTAAACTTGGCACTTAGGACTTAAATATTTACATCCCGGTTATTTTTGATTAAATAACTTAGCCAAGACTATTAACCTTTTGTTTTTCTCATCTCATGTAAGATTAGGGCATTATATTCTGTAAAATGAAAGGAAATATTACTATTATAATAATCGACTCTAATGATTCAAGGTGGGAAGATTTATCGGGTCAATTGGCTCGATTATTTTATTCGCTTTGTTACATCATAAACTGCATTTTAGCAAGATCGGGTACTTCCACCATTTTTTTTTAATTCTTTGAAGGCTTTTACCATATAGATTCCATTCATTTTTTTCTGTCAATTGTTAATACTCTTGAAGTGAATTATCAGCCATATTTGATGTCTTCATCCGACAAAAACTATTCAAATTTCGATTCTTTTACTTTCTAGTCGGTCTGTATTATTACTTTGGTATATCTTCTCAAATAACTTTTGATAGCTGTGATATGGCGGGGAAATGGATGATATAAATTGTGGTTACACCTGAAGGTACAAAAAGCTACGGTTCCGTATTGAGACAACATAATAAATAAAAATGAAAGCTCGTTGTGCTGCGAGAAAAGCCCGTTTTGCTTTAAATTTCAAAATTCGTAAATATACAAACAAATAAAAAAATATATGTTTGTATGAACTGTGTTATCTATATCTGAGTGATATAAAAATACCCGAATATTGGAAAAAGACTCACACATGTATGAGAGGAAACGTAATAAGTAAGAATGTAGTACCGATTACAGAGCAATAAGGTGGTTGATTATCCAGGAAAACTTTTTGAAAACGTTATTGGTTATAATTATATATTTCGAAGAGGATTGTTTGATCTGATGTTTCCTTTTCAATAAAATGTAGAAATGTGTATTGTGGGATTTTTAACAGAAATAATTCTGATGTAAATAATGTGAGTTTCTCATTGAGAAACGAAGAGGAGAGCTTTTCACGCTCCTTCAGCCACAGCGATGGTCCCCAGTTAAGGTTCGGAGGGGAAAGATACTACCTCAGTATTCGCCTAAATAGCCGCACTTGATGTGCGTATACGCAGTGATCATGCCGCTACATGTGTATGAGGAAAACTCCCTGAAAAAACCTCACACAAGATAGTCGGTACCGGGGATCGAACCCATTACCTCCCGAATGCTAAGTAGATTGTGTTATAACAAGCAACGAATGAAAGACGCTTGGAAGATATCACTTTCTATAAGTAAAATTGTGTTATTTGCAGTTTATGAAGATAACGGTAGAAATAAGTATGTACATCTACAATGTAGTGTTGAGAATAAAACCATAAATGGGTATCGTAAATTAAAAATAAACGTGCTTGTACCGAGGGTAGTTTGATATTTCCACGAAAGCGCCTATTAAAGCTCATATGTGAGAAATAACGCTAAAATATATAACAAATTATCAGTAAGGTATGTCGCTGATCAAGTTGTAAGACTAGATATGTTGTGCAATTCTAATAAATATAATTACTTTCTTAAAGTTTCATGCTAAAAGAAGCCGTAATAGCGTATACCGTGAAGATTATCCAATATTCCATCACTGATATTTCGAAAGTAAGCTATAATTTCTTTTGCTCTTGCTGATTGATAGATAAGGCGAAGGAGAGGGCCGGCTGCTCGAGCTTTCCATGCTCCTTCAGCCACAGCGATGGATTCCCAGCATACATATGTAGATTTAGGGTTCTGAGGGGGAAGATACCACCTCAGCACTCGCCTAAATCGGCGCACATGATGTGCGTATATTGTGTGATCATGCCGCTATATGTGTGTAAGGAAAAACCCCTGAAAAAACTTCATACAAGGTAGACGGTAACGGGGACCGAACTCATTACCTCCCGAATGCTAAGCAGATTGTGTTGCCACAGATCCAACTAAGTCGGTTGTTTTCATTCAGAATTGTAATTAAAAATGAAAATTAACTGAGCTTCTCGAGAACCTTGTTGATCGAAACTATATTCGCTAAGATAGCTACGGTGATTTTATAATTGTTAGAAAATTGTGTCAAAAGATTTACTTATTTTAATCAATATTGTCATTAATTTTAGGTACAATGATATTTGAATACTTAAAACTACTAAGAAGCAATATATATTCTTACATCAATGTACATTAATTTTCTGAAATATTTAGATTATATGGTTTTGAATACATGAACAATTGCCCTACTTTTTATAGCAAAACAAAAATAATAACAATACTGGATCGCTTATTAAATAAATAATAAATAAGTTTACTCTAAAGATACTTTGCGCTATTTCATAGCGTCAAATAAAAAAAATGATTTACAATAAAATATAACTTAGAAGATAGCTATGTCGATAAATAATTAAAATAAATAGTAATAACAAATATACGCTAAGGCAAAGGGAAATTGCACTTTAATTGTACCTAGAACGTGCCCTTTAGTGCCTTACATACTGATGGACACATGATCGAATGTAAACGAATAAATCAAATGTGAAATATCGCATTTTTTCTGTGTGTAAGTTAGTAACGATACTTTAAACTAGCTCGTATCATATTAATATAATAATTATTCATAAACTTTCTACACGCTTAATTACAAAGCAGTAACCAAAATGAACACGAGAAATATTGTATGGAAGACCGCGAAAAACGTAATTGTGCACTTGGAAAACTAATGCCTTTAGTTCGCAAAATTTAACACATATAACATATTTGTTATACTTCGGATGTCGATGTTTGTGAAACCGCCAACATTTTTGCTCTAATTGTGGGTACATCTTCATCAATTCGTACTAATAAACGCATTTTCTAAAAATAAAATCATTTGGCATATATTTACAGGTTGTGCAGTAAAACGTACAGTTTCTCTATCTCCCGGCGTCGTATACCACTTATAAACCATATAACCTGGAATACAAAGCATTGATGTTAACGCTGTGAACCATCCAAAAAGATGCGCCCATAATGGAAATTCATAGTTAAGGTATTTCACTGGAGTCCATTGAATCAAGTTGAATATAAACACCCCCTAAGATGTACTAAGTGTATTAGATCAATCAATGCCTGCGTTTACTTACAACACAAATAAGCGGAGTTGTAACTGTCCAACAAAATTTCCACCACTTTATCGGATAATATCCAATCATTTCCTTTATACCATCATAAAACCTGTTTACACCAAATGCCCATGAAATAGCTATACATTCAAAAAAGATTAAAAATAGTAGACAGAATCCGCTCACTGCATAAGAATCTAATATCTGGAAAACATACATCCCTCCCTGAAATAATATGTATTTTTGAAAAGAATTATTAATTTATAGTTGTACCTGTGAAATGCATGACAAGCCTACCAAGTACGATAAAGCACAGACAACTGCAATAAATATTTCTTTTTTAGGTCGTAATAGTATCGGCCATTCATCTATTACAGCCGTTATGAACCCTTCCATCGTACAAAATTGTGAATCTAGACCTATCAACAAAATCATAAAAAAAAATAAACAAGCCCATAAAGGTGATCCTGGTAATTGTAAAACAGCGGAAGGGTATGCTAAAAAGGCGAGTCCAGGACCTGAAACAATAAACTAATTATGAAATAACAACTCTGTAACATTTATTACCGGACGCGGCCACCTCGTTTACCGGCTTTTGTTGTTCATGTGCCATAAATCCAACAACTGAGAAAATTACAAAGCCGGCAAACATGCTAGTGCTTGAATTGACAGTGCAAACAATGAGAGCATCCCTAGAGAAACGTTGTTATTATCTTTTATTTAACTATAAGTTAAGTTAAATTACTTGTAAACGTTGTTAGTAAATTTGTTATAGCTTCCAAGTGCGACAAGTGTTCCCAATCCAAGGCCGTATGAGAAGAATATTTGTGTAACAGCATCAATCCAAACCTCGGATTCTTTAAGTTTTGAAATGTCAGGCATTACATAGAACCTTATGCCGTCCATTGCTCCTGGCAGGGTTACACCGCGTACCAGTAAAATTGTTAGAAGCACGTACGGAAACAAAGCAGTAAAATATACCACTTTTCCGGTCCATTTAACACCTTTCCAAATACAAAAATAGCACAATATCCAAACCAACAGTAAGGTACCGGCTAATTCCCAACGAATGCTTCCTATCTGTTCAATTCCTCCAGATATCATGAGAGCACGTCGCCTGCGTGTAGAAAATAAAAATAAAAATAATTAAAGTAAAAAATAATTACTCCCAAAATTCCTTTACTGGGTCAGTTAACTCATTTACAGTAACATTATAATTGTTGATTGTACACACTTTTGTTGAATTGGTATAATCTGTAAAACAAAAAAGAGAAGTGCGATCGTACGGATTTATACAGAACTTGGTATTCCATTCATTATTGCATGTTCTCCATGGCACATCTAAAAGAGAACTGACTTAGGTTTGGTTAAAAATAAATAGCTTTTACCTGACCGCAAAGACATAAAAAAGTAAAATATTGCCCACGCTAAAATAACGATGTAATAAATATTCATCCAACAAGACATAACCGCCGCTGCGTACCCAATTCCTATCATAAAGTTAAAAATTAGTTCTATATTATAAAGATATTACGTACCTTTAAATATTGGAGCGATTTTAAAAACGCCAAGTCCTCCTATTGTCATCATTTGTCCTAATGCTAATTCCATGAAAAACATTGGAATTCCAGCAAGAAAGAGTGTAATAAAATAAGGAACCAGGAAGGCGCCACCGCCGTTTTTATAACATAAGTAAGGAAATCTCCATACATTACCAAGACCAATGGCTAACCCTACTACAGAAAGTATAAAATCCAATTTGGTAGCCCACGTTCCTCTCTCTGGAAGTGTATTCGTTTTTTTAACAATTTGGGCTTGAGCAGCTGAATTTGGAAATGTTTTCATTGCTAACATTTCAATTTCTTCTGCGGAATGTTTGTTTAAATTTAAGGTATTTTCTAAACAATCTGGTGTACCATCATTTCCCTCTGCCATCTTAGAGTGTACAACAATCGTAGTTGAAGAATTAAAATAAAGTCAGCTCATCACATATCAAAAAGGAACCCCTAAAACAATACCATTTAGAATTGTTTATAAATTAGGTAGCTTTGTATTAAAAAAAAATCCTGTTCATTAGGCGCGGTTGAATTATGCACATAAGCAGGGAATATTTAAAACTTCTACTCTCGCGGAACAAACAGTTCGGTCCCACTCAATTATATCCGAACTGAGACGTTTAATAGTCGATTTTATTACGCGTCGATGATTACTTACAAACGATATCGCGAAATCATTGTATAGAGTGCATCACAATTTTGCTTATTTACTTAAAAATCGATACACTGATGAAGACATTTTTTTTAAATCTTGAGGTTGTTTAATAATATTCATGTATTATGTAGGGCATCAATATAATCTAAATGAATGTTTCCGGTAAAGCAAATCGTGGTGTATATTCTAAACGGCATCGTCCATATAGCATGCAGCAGCTCCCTAAATCACGCTTGCAAAATTAATATTGTCATGATACAGCGGGAAGCTTTACGGATGCGCCGGATTAATAATAACACTTTTAAATACTTCCACACCAAATTATTAATGTATACGGAGGTAGTCAATTGAAGAACGAAGGGGACGTTAATTTGAACTTGCACAACGGTATGCAAAAAAAATGAATAGTTACAAAATCCAGTTTACGTAAAATTGCACTCTTTTAGTATTAAACGAAGTTTACCCACTTTTTTTCAATAAACTTTTTTCCGGTTAGTTAAAACTAAAACTGATGTGAAATCCTCGAAGCGCTATTTCTTGCACATTTCTTGTTAAAAGTAAAAACACTAAAATATTTACCGATGTAAATCCACGTGATAACCTGTATCGTGTATCACTTCACCCAAATAGTTAAAATCAGGAACACTATCACAAAGAGTACTTAACTCGAAGGGCGGTAGACCACTGAGCTTTACGAGCCTATTCAACCATTTGGCTGTTGGATGCTGCTATCATCCTCTCGTTATCTATGGCCCACCAATCATACATCTATTTTGCAAATACAGAGGGGGAAATTTAAACTATTTTGAGAACCTGCGTGTTGAAATTGCCACCTCGTTTAACTCTTTTCGTAATAAAAATAATTAGCAAAATAAAGGTATACCAGAAAGATCAAAATTTCTGTCAATACATCAAATGTTCAGCATTTTTTAATTAGATTTTAAATAATATACGTGTATTCACCTCAATTTCTTGTTATACAGTATCCATAAGAAAGGTGTGTGTTGATTCTTCAATCGTTCTGCAATATAGACGTCTACATAGACGCTCAGGAAATCGAACTGACAAGTACAAGAACTATTCTATTTCTAAGGGTAGTATCTCGCAGTAAAGTATAGATATCAATGCTGCTTTCAATGTCGATCTTCTTGTTAACGGTTTTCAGGGCTCGAACAAAACAATATTGGGCAACTAGCATAGTAATATACAAGGCACATATTTGTAGGTACAACACGTTAAATTTGATTCTTAAAATTGTAATCATTAATATTATGTATGGTTTAGGTATTCATATTAATCATCGTAATTTTTACTCACTTATATGTTATTTGCGGTGTTGTGGCAAAAGACAAATATCTCAACTAATGAAAGGTTGAAATTAGTTGTATATAAACATTTCAAAGCAACCAGAGAAACATAAATCGATTCATCACAGTTGTTGAACATCGTTGTAATTAATGAATTTGTGTATTTTATTTACTTGAATAAAATATTGAAGTTAATCCAACATTCAAAGGAATTTTATTTTACCAATTTTGTTTTAATTTAATTAATATAAAATATTACATAACGCACAATGTAGTAGAACTTTATAGAATGCAGGTAGTTGAAATTACGCCTTGACATTACGCCTTTTTGAAACATGTTTTTATTCTTTCTTGAGTATTTTACCGTTTTGAGTTAATTACTAATTGATTCTCATGAAGTTTTAGCTTTTGCTTAACGTTTATTAGCATTTTTTTTCACACATAAATTTTGAACTATACAATATGATTAAACTTTTCAGAATTATTTAAATGATTCAAAATCATTCTGATTAATAATTCGTAAAAATTCTCTAAAAAACTAGTGCATCTTGCACGTACGAAAACAGACCAGAAAAAGTTAAGTCGTTTGTCTGTGATTGCGAACTGAAATTAAATATTGAATGTACGTAGGTATTTCTTCGATATCGCATTCAAGTTGCCTGGATTAAGTATTAGCTGACATATTATACGCAGTATCGACGAAATCAAAGCGTATGAACAAATAATAGTACATCGTCTTAACCTAAAGATTGCGTTTTTAAACACGAGAATTTGAATCAACTGGTAGAATATTTTAGAGACAGGAACAAATGAAACAAAAAAATATAAAAAAGTAATTGTAACAAAGTTTACAATCGATCTTAACATTTTGCAATTTGCCGAAGACCCAGTCGATAGCTCCGTTGTCATCCACTTTAGCCAATATTTCATTCGGTCCAAATGTTGAAAACGCTCTTCCACTACAAAGGATATCCTTTTTTTCATAGAAAAAATTTACGTCACCGTATCCACTACGAAATTGATGTATTATAATGTATTCAGGGCAACATTCGGGCCAAGTCACAGAGGTTTCATCGCCGCGGACCCAACGAAATTGGTGTATAAATGTAGACTTTGGGTAACATTCGGCCTAAATGTTATAGAGCATAACGTTTGCTCATAGAAACAATCAATTTTGCGGCGACCCTACAAAATCGGCGTATAAATATAGATTTTGGGCCACATTCGCCAAAAAATCTGACTTAGAACTTAACTCTGGTTCTTCGAAGTAATCAGTTTTGTGGCGATTTCAACGAAATTGTTGAATAAATGTTGAGTTGGGGTAGTATTCGACCCCAATGCTGAAATATGAAGACAGCCCTAGAAATGCTCTAACTTTACTCTATAGAAGTATATTACGGCACTTGTTTTAGATACGTATCCTTACGACGAAGAGAAAGGCGTATTAACTGCGTTAGCGTGGTAGTGCACTTTTAGGAATTTCGGGTGTTTATCACGTTTGCGATACCGCTGACTTTTGAAATACTAAGTTATGTTGCTATACAATAATAAGGTTGCCATATTTTGCATAACCGCTCTGTCAATTATGTCTCACGGGTAACATATCTTTAACCAAAATCCTAATTGTTAGTAATATAAATGCATTAATCATATTTATTTTGTATTCTAACTAATCTCAAAGTAAAATAACAGTCCGATTTTAAAGGTAAGAAATATTGAATTTAAGCATTTATTTAATACCACAATTGTCTGAATTAAGTATTACTTGGCATATTAGACGCAGCATTGACGAAATTAAAAACGTATGAACGAATAAAGAAACGGTTATCATTTTTACATATATTTGTACTATACCGTATAATTCTAGTCCCAGTACATCGTGTGAATTAAACACTGCGTTTTTAAATATGAGAATTTGAATCAAGTGGTAGAATATTTTAGAGATAGGAACCCATGAAACAAGAAAAACTTTAAGAAGTAATTGGGACATAGTTTACAATCTATCTTAAAATCTTGCAATTTCTCTAAGACCCAGTCGATAGCTCGTTTGTCATCCACTTTAGCTAGCATTTCCTTAGGTCCAAATGTTGAAAACGCTCTCCCACTACAAAAGTAAACTCTTAGTAATAGAAGAAGTCTACCTTGCCGTATCCACGACGAAATTGATATGTTAATATGTATTCAGGGCAACATCGCCGCGGACCCAACGAAATTGGTGCATAAATATAGACCTAGGATAACATTCGGCCCAAATATCATGGGGTATAGAGCTTAGCGTTTCGTCATAGAAGCAATCAATTTTGCAACGACCCTACAAAATCCGTGTATAAATGTAGATTTTGGGCAACATTCGCCCACAAATCTGACAGGCACTCACGGGTTTAGAACTAAACTCTTCAAAAATCAGTTTTGTGGCGATCTCAACGAAATTCTTGAATAAATGTTGATTTGTGATAGCATTCGACCCCAACGTTGAAACATGAACAAAGCCCTAGAAATGCTCTACCTTGACTCCATAGGAGTATATTACGGCAATTGTTTTAGATGTATATCCTCACTGCGAAGAAAAAGGCGTATACTACACCGTCAAATCATCTGAACTAAAGACTGCGCTTTTAGATTGAGTATAATAAGGTTTACAATCAATCTTAAAATCTTGCAATTTGTCGAAGACCCAACCGCTAGTTCCTTTGGCTTGAGCTTCTGTGGCGTCATATACTTTCATTAAGCCCAACACATTCTTCGAACACAGAATTTAGCTCTTGGTTATCGAAGGAATCCACTTCACTGTATCCTTAACGAAATTTATCTATAAGTATAGATTCAGGGCAACATTCGGCCAGAATGCTCACCAACACTCACACGCCACAGAATTTAGTTCTTAGTCATCGAGGGAATCAGTTTTTCCGCCGACCCAACGAAATTGGTGTATAAACTTAGATTTTGGATAACATTCGGCCTAAACGCTGATGAACATTCATGGAGCATACAGATAGTTTTGTCATAGAAGGAATCAATTTTGCGACGACCCCAACAAAATCGGTATATATATATATATATATATATATATATATATATATATATATATATATATATATAGTATATAGTTGGTCGTCAAAGAGAACGCACGTGACCGACAAACTGGGGTTGGTGAAACGTGTTCGCGTAAAAAAAATAGTGCTAAACCAATCACGACAAGGGTAAGTTTTTGAACAAATTTAACCCAGCGGTTTGAATATTAATAAACAAATAATAACATTAATCTAATTCAGTATGATTTGAACGTGTAAAACGACTCTATAGATGCACAAAAAAAAGTCGCGCAAACATGATTGTGCATTTCAATTCAAATCCTATTACGGTTCCGTTCAAACCCATGTCAGGTCGTTTGTTAAAACTCATACAATAATAAGGTAAAGGTTACAGGACAAACACCACTCTATTTGTCTAGGTTTTAACTCAAACGCGTACATTTGTATAATTACAATAATTGATAAATCGCGTTCCAAATTTGAATTAGTAATAAACAAATAATAATCGAACCAGTAGAATTGTAGTACGTGTAAAATGACTTAGAGAAAAAAAAGTACGGTTCCTTTTAACGAGTGTTAAATCTCATTATAATGTAATTTAAACTAAAAGCGCAAATACTCAAGCATGTAAACATTTCGCAATAACAAAAAAAATATTGAGAACTAATGAAGTCGCATACTCTATCCCACAGTAGCACGGGGTATATAAAACAACATAAATAAGTATTTGTAACAGTAGTATAAAAATTCAAAACATGCCGAATGTGATTCAAAAAAACAAAAAATGTACAGCTTAAGATTGCAGTAAGCAGTCAGTCCTACTGTTATTTAAATGCTATAGATCCCCTTTCTATAACAATACAAACATAACCATTGTCATAAGTATTCGTTTCTTTCCCATTAATGGAAAAACTAAATCAACTCCATAAAAAAAATAAATAAATCGATATTAAATTAAACAAAACAAATAAATAACTCTAATTGAGAAATATAAATTAAAAGTAATTGAATCATTTGGTCACAAATAAGTAACAGTAAGTCCGGTAAGTAGCACGAGAATCAAGAATCGCGTTGGGAACAATGTAATTTATATATAATGTAATCGAAAATTATGCAAGTAAAAAGTATATATATATATATATATATATATATATATATATATATATATATATATATATATATATGTATTTATTCAGTAAGTATACGCTCTATATTATTTATATCTTCCTTGACACTGTCTATATTTCTACTTCTTACTTCTACTTCTTATCCAGTCTGTCCGCTATCTAATTACTCAAAAGAACAATACAATTGCCTCGGATCGACCTGGCCACAAGGAGGCAATCAAGGTCGAAACAGGTAGGCCCCGTTGCTGAGGACTGTGCAATTTCATTTTGCAGAGTAAATACTCCACACTCCTTTTCACCTTCCCGATTGAATACCACAATTTTAGTTTTGTTCGCGTTTACCTTTAGGTCCATGCCCTCACAGACTGTACCACACTTTCTCAGAACAGTTTGTACCTCATCCGCACTGTCACTTAATAAGACTGTGTCATCTGCGTACACCATAACTCGTACATTTATGTCACCAACCATTACACCATTTGTATCGGTACATGCTTGCCTAACACATTTATCCAAGTATACATTGAACAACCACGGTGACATCACCTTGTCGCACTCAATATTAGATTATTCACTCACACCTCCTCTCACCCTAACACATGCCCGGCTATCACTGTATACTTATTCCGTTTATTATACCTTTACTTACGCCATATTTATTTAATATTTCCCACAGCTTCTCCCTATGTATTCTATCAGATGCTTTCTCCAGATCTACTAACGCACAGTATAGCTTCCTTTTCACACTTAAACAATTTTTGATCACCTGCTGGAGGGCAATCACCTGCTGGAGGGCAATCACCTGAACACATCCTATCCCTGGCATGAAGCCACCCTGCACATCCCAAATCTTAGTTTGTATAGTTTCTCGTACTTTATCAATCAGTATTCTTCCAAATACATTACCAGGTACTCTGAGCAAACTTATTCCTCTGTAGTTCCCTGCAATCACTCATGTTCCCCATACCCTTATACAGTGGTACAATGATCGCGCTTTTCCAATAACTCGGCACTTTTCCACCCTTAAGACAGACATTGGTAAACCCACACAATCTTTGTTTAAGCTCTGCACCTCCATACTTTAGCATTTCACCTGTGATTTCATCTACGCCTACTCCTTTACCATTTTTCAACCTTCCTACCGTTTTCTCTACCTCATTTATCCCAATTTCCTTCTCAGTTTCATTCACCATTCCTTCTACATTCTCCGTATTTAACCTTTCAGTCTTCTTTTCCTCACTACTGTAGAGCTTTCGGAAATATTCTTGCATTTCCTCACTTCACAATCGTCCCATACTATTTCGTTGCTCGTATTCATCACCCCTGCAGCGGTCAGTTTTGGTCCACGTTTTGTATTTTCATCTCACAATCATTCTACATTTTCTCTTCTTTCACAGCCATCACTCCCGCTTTACGTATTCTCACTGCCTCCTTCGCTTCTTTGTTATTTAATCTGTACACCTCATACAATCGTCTTTTCTCAGTCTCATTTTTTGCAGCAATCATTGCCATGTACGCATCTTTTTTTCTTACATACTGCCTTTTTTACCGATCCATTCCATTAAGCACAGTTTTTCTGTCTACCCAAAGTCGCTCGGCACAGTTCACAACACAGTTTCTCAAGTTTATCCATGCACTTTCAACGTCAGAGTCTTTTATTTGTTCGTTCCACACTGTTTCATTCACATTCAACTCTTTACTCACAGCATCTGCGTATTTCGTTCTCGCACCATTATCTACTAGTTTGTCTACCCTAATTCTGGACGTTCGCACTACGTTTGCTTTCTTTCTCAGACCCACTTTTGCCCTAAACACACTCTCGATACAACCAAAAGTGGTCCGATCCACATTCCGATCCGAGCATCACTTTTGTCTTTCACCAGGTTTCTAAGTCGTTCATCATACACTATCAAGTCAATCATACTTTTAGATTCACCTCTTTGCCATGTATACATATGCACATTTTTATGTTTAAACCACGTATTAGATACAAACAGGCTTCTCTCCACACAGATATTCACCAGGCGTTCACCATTCATTGACTCTTTGGTCTCCGAACTTTCCTAGAACGCGTTCAGTATGTTCTCTCTGTAAACCCACCCATCCATCCAATATTTCCCAATATTACCACTCTTTCATTGGACTTACATACCTTCAATACGTTTTCTACATCATTACAGAAGTTCTCACACTCGTGGTCTTTTTATCCGTTCCCCGGCGCATAGCATGCAATAAGAAAAATTTTTCGAAACTCCTTTTGTGCCATGCACTTCAGTGTCAACTCCTGACCATAGTACTAGGCTGCCATCCTCCATCTCCAGAGCATCCTTTCCTTTACGCTTTGGCTCCGATACACATAAAATATCAAGCTGCCTTTCGTACACTACATTCGCAATTTCAAATTCTTTACCATGCATACCCCTAACATTCCACGTACCGACTCGCCATTCATTCCTTGCACAGTCCTCAGCAACGGGGCCTACCTGTTTCGACCTTGATTGTCTCCTTGTAGCCAGGTCGATCCGAGGCAATTATATTGTTCTTTTGAGTAATTAGATAGGGGACAGACTGGTTACTGGTCAAATCGTGCCTCGCACGATGTAGCATTCCCTACTAACCGGACAGTTAATTTTCTACTACAAGTAAGGGAGTAAGAAGTAGAAATATGGACAGAGTCAAGAAAGATATAAATAATATAGTGTGGAGTATTTACTCTGCAAAATGGAATTATGAAACAAGTGGACGAGTTGGTATATCTGGGTAAAATGTTTACTGCAGTCTGTGAGGGTATGGACCTAAAGGTAAACGCGAACAAAACTAATATTGTGGTATCCAATCGGGAAGGTGAAAAGGAGAGTGGAATAATTACTCTGCAAAATGAAATTATGAAACAAGTGGACGAGTTGGTATATCTGGGTATAATGTTTACTGCAGATGGTACAATGGATGGCGAGATTGGACGAAGTGTCAATGCTGGAAGGAATGTAATTGGACGATAATGAGAAACGGGCAATCCATAGTAGCGTAGACAGGGATATGTCAAAAAAAATAAATGCCGTGGGTATGAGATTCCTGAGAAACGAAAGTGGTAAGACGAGAAGGGATAAGATAAATAATGAATATGTAATGAGGATGTGGGGCGAGGAAAAGACGATGATGGATAGGTACAAGAGTAGTACACTACGTTGGTGTAGTCACCTTGAGAGAATGAACAACGCAAGATTGACGAAGCAAATATATGTGGGTGAGATTAGAGGTAAGGCCGGGCCTGGTAGGCCGCGTAAAACTTGGCTGAATGTAGTAGAATGTATGATAAAAGAAAGAAAGATAAGGAGTTTTAAAAATAAAAGGACATGTCAGAGACAATGTATGAATCATGCGGAAGCTAGGGAGGTATGCAAAGATAGGAAAGCATGGAGAAAGATTGTGAATGAAAAATAAATAAGAGGCAGGGATTGTTTTACCTACACCGCAAGGGAATGGCGTGAAGGGCATGTTATGTTTAGAGGTTTTGGGCAACATTCGTCCAAAAAGCTGATAATCGCGCAAGGGTTTAAATTTTAGCTCTGGTTCTTTGAAGCAATAAATTTTATGGCGACCTCAACGAAATTATTGAATAAATGTTGATTTTAGGCAACATTTTGCCGCGACATACTGACATTAGTGTATTTCTGATGACAACAAAGAAAGGAACAGTTGGTGAGTGGTTTGGAAGCGACATATCAGGGAAGCAAAATTAGACATTTATCTATCTCTTTTAATAAAAACCTAATTATTAATGATAATAACTCAATACGTTCCAAGAACTTTATGGAAGCGAGGTTTGGACCAATCCCAATCAAAATATATTGCGATCTAAACATTTAAGCCTTTTAATTATTTTTGATTTATTTTGATCTAAATGAAATAAGAGTATACTTCTATTGCTCAGTAGCAAATGGACCAATTTTTATCAAAGACAACGAAAAAATGTATTATTATTCCAGAACAGAAATAATTATGGTTCTATTGTAAAAATAATAATCTATTTTTGGCTTTATTCAATATCAGATTTGTACTACAATCCCGATTGTGGCTGATTTAATTCGTATTAACTTCAAGCCAGTGTAACCTAGAAGTAATAATTACTGACACTCCAGACAGGTCAAACACGAAACGTTTGTCAGTCGAAGCCCTAAGTAATTGAATATCCAAATTAAACAGATTAAAAAAGGATCAAAGTCAAGTAAAACGAATTTGTCCAAGATCCAAAGGAAATTAGTGTATATAGATTTTCAACAACATTCGGCACAAATGCTGATCTACAGTTTCTACATAGCTTAGCTTGTGGTTATCGAGAGAATCCGTTTTACAGTATCCCAATAAAACTGTTATGTTTGTATAGATTCTATGCAATTTTTTTTCCAAATGCTAACCAATACCATAGGGCACAAAATTTAGCTCTTGGTCATCGAGGCAATCAATTTTGCCGCAACCCCAACAAAGTCTGTGCATCAACCTAGATTTTGGGCAATATTTGGTCCCAAATGCTGACCAATATTTATGGATCATAGAATTTAGGTCTTGGTCATCCAGAAAGTAATGGAGTTAGTGTTTTCAGGAGAAAGTTACTACACCAGAATTTGCCTAAATAATCGCACATGATGTGCGTACACAGTGAATATGCTGTTATATGTATATGAGGAAAACCCCTTGAAAAACCTCAGTGGAGACAGGCGGTGACAGGAATCGGACCCATTACCAGAAGAATGCCAAATAGATCGTGTTACCACAGGTCCACTAACTCGGTGATAAATCGGCCAACGGTATGAACAAAAACTTTCACCACTAATTAAAATAATTATTTCTTTGGGTAGTCTTGTATTTAAAACCAAATTTTACAGGCTTTAACTGTTTCAAATTCAAACTAAAAACCTAGATAAATACAAATTCTGTAACACAAAAATTAAAATATGATTTTGAGAAACATGTTTTTCAAAAAGCTTCTAAAATAATACTACTGGATGCAGAGTTTTTCGTAAACAGGGTGTTTTATTTAAAATTTTAATGTCACTTTCGGCGAAACGGGTGGTACTAGAGAAATTTTACCTAGCGTAAAGTATGGCAAATTCCGTCCCATACTTTCCTAATAACATTTAATAATAAAAAGGGAGGGTAGGGTGTAATCTCAGAGATACCCAGTATATTTTGTCGCTCATGATTATTTTCTAACAGTATATAACATTTAAAAAATATTGTTGTGTTAGACCTGTTAAGTCCTCCTCGTCCTCCTACTCATTATATGAAACTGTTGACTAAGTTACTGAGTTATGAAATTCAGTAATTGACTCCACTTTCTTTCTGACCAAAAAACTGTACCTCACTGTCCACACACCAGTGATCAATATGTCTCTCACTTTTAGATCTACGTTGAAAAGTTGGTTGAAACGGATGCTAAAATATTCATGACACATGGTGTCTTTGAAAGACAGTAACGGTACACTCTCAAACTGGTGGGTGATGACTTAGTAACCCTACCTCGTTAATTAATGCGCACTTAAAATCTACGTTTTATGTCACTCCAAACGGGGTGTCAATCCCTAATAGTAATACATACCTGCATGACATCCATTCTTTTTTTTCCCTTAATTTTATATTTAGTTTAGTATAAATGCGCTAATTTTAAAACAGTTTTGTACCACAGACACCTAGCATCATACAGATAAGCAGTATAACGACTTAATAAGACATTTCTAAGGCTTTCCATCGTACCTAATATAATAACTTTCTTGCCGACTTACAGTTTTAGTTTTAGTCACTTGCTTACCACTTTTACATCTATACAACTTGTTCCTTAGTCAACTAATCCATTGTAAAATGGCTAAGTTCGCTTTAATTAGCAGGTAAGATGTAGTGCTAGCGAAACCCAGTCATCTACTATAGGTCTTTAAAACAAATAAATTTGTATGAAGCTGCTCTTTTTTCTATCTACATTAACACGTTCACTGCCATATGTACTCCGACTGTACATGTGGCCTTTTAATGCTAAGCCTTGTGTACCACTGAAGGACAGGGATCACATCGTATTCAACTCATGTGTGCTTTTTGCGAAGGCGGCATTGATTCAAATGCATATTCGTTTGTACTTAGAACTCGGCTATTCTGGCACAAGAAATATTTGGGATTGCCAGTTTTTAATTTATTCATATCCTTACTTATATGAAATGTACAAGAGTACAATCTTTATTTTTTCTTTGCACACCTAAGTAACTTTTCTCATCGTTTATATTAAAGCACAACTAAAAAGTCGATAATACAATTTAGTTTTAATTTATGCATATTATTAGATGCAGTTAAAATATTAACATAACTTGTTAAATGGAATTACTGCGTATTCCAAATTAACAAGCTATACACTTGCGTTACAGATAACATATTTTAAGAATTTATGTCAGTTGGCCCCGAAATTGAATATATTTTTCTTGATGTTATTTTTATTACTACGTAATCCCTGCACCGATCGTTACAAAATTTCATTGGAATCTGGACGTTTAGGTATTAAACACGTTGTAATAGTCTTCTGAGTTATTGCGACCGAAAGAAAAGTAACATTTACCCTTCTTACTCCTGGCCTCGTAGCTCTATCACCACACCGAACGCCACACACCGAATGAATTTGAATGCACATTTTTGACTTATTGTAGCCGAAAGACAAGTCACATTTACCTCTCTTACTCCTTACCGCGTAGCTTCATCACCACAACACTGCGCCCTAGACATTTAGAGATTAAACATTTATCCCAAATTTGAATACAATTGCTATCGAAGTTTTTGAGATGTGCATCACAGACACATACACACATGTACGCACGCACACAAAACCCGCGCACACGTATGCTCATACACACCCAAATGCACATGTAGGCGCACACGCCGACGCAGGCGCAGGGACAGCCACAGGCAGAGACACTGACAGAGGCACATACATAGAGACAGACACGGATACGAATGTGGACGTGGACGCGGAAGCAGACGCAGGTGCAAACGCACGCAGACACATACATAGGCAGGTTGTATCAAATTTGAATGCAGGCGTTGTGCAAGTTTTTGAGTTTTTACTGCCGAATCAAAAATCACATTTACTCCACTTACTCCTTTCCGCGTAGCTCCGCCACCATACTGGGGTCTAAATTTGAGGGCGATCGCTATTGCAGTGTTTGAGAAATGGCGTCTGAAAGTATCGTCACACGCACACTCGCACGCACCCACACACACACACACACACGCACGCAAGGAGGCACACACACACAAATAAAATAAAATCATCAAATTTTCAATACCATTGATACAAAATAAGTATTCCTTAAGATAAAATCATGAAATTTAGTGCGATTACAGTAAGGCCGCCTTTTTTCCAACAAAATCCCCCATAAATGCAGATTCGCGAAAACAAAACGGCGTTCTCCTAAACTCCTAGAGTTTAGTCCCTGTAAATCAAAACTACATCTGTAGCTCAGTTAGTTACTGACCTTGTTCTTAAATAGATTAGTGATTTAGTTTCAACGGCAATACTACTTTAATGTTAAAACTTACGTCACCTAATTTATATTTAAAGTTGTTACAATCCAGTAATATTTGATGTATTTTTAAAAACACTGATGGAAGAAATTAATGGATAAATAAATTACGTGACTATTCTTTGTAATGTACAATGAATCAGCGATAGTTTCCGGATGTATTCAATGTGCAACGGAATAATTCCAAAAATATAGTGCTGGGTACATTACATTTTTGCTTTAATTAATTTTTAAACTTTCCTACGAAAAATTTTTATAAGGATAAACTGGATTATCCTTGAAAAAGATACTTACACATTTTTCTATAAAGTTGATGGTTTTTCAGATATCCATATAAAGTAATTTAGGGACTTTTTGTTTTTGGGGATTTATTTATTTCCCTATGAAAAATTTTCATGAAGAAAACTTATCTAAAATTTAATTCTGTTTAAAAATGCTAAATTTAATTGTTTTCAAAATATCTTCGAAAGATATTTTAACGCTTTCTGTGAAGTATCTTTGTAAACCCATTTCAACCAAAATTGGAAAGATAGTAGAACAGTGGCATGTTCGCCACCATCTTAGATTTCCTAATAACTGATGGGCCTCTCATCTAGATTAAG
Organism: Vesta saturnalis; assembly: GCA_036346205.1. NCBI lineage: Eukaryota > Metazoa > Arthropoda > Insecta > Coleoptera > Lampyridae > Vesta > Vesta saturnalis. The sequence goes on from JARFJB010001971.1 coordinate 613,057, forward strand.
ATTATATTATTTCTTATCCTGATCAGTTTATTAGGTTTGTAATAGACATAACTTATTATTTTCAATTTTAAAAATTTGTTTATGGGTATTAATGTAAAATCTAAATTATATTTTTTCACGTGAAGCATATTACAACAGAGCAAGCAGTAGTTTTGTTGCGAAGCTGGAATGATACCAATACCCCGGTATCGTCAATATAACATACTAAGAGAACCTAATCAGTGAAAACGTATACGTCGTATATTTTAAATTAATACCATTCGTAATAAATATTAATTAAAATTACTAGATTAGATTGTAACAACCGCAATTATAAGTTCCGTGGTTCCAAACCGCTTAATGGATATCATACCGATTAGGTTAGAAGCTTCATTACAAAGACAGTCCAGTCAAAATTGTACTTAAAAAAAGAAATGCTCAATTTTCGTGACGTCTCCATGAATGCTAGGAAATTAATATCACAAGAACAATATACTGGTATAACCGCTTCGCAAGGCAAGTGGGGGTATTACGAAAAAGAGGAATTGACAACAAAAACAAATGCCCGTGAATCAAATTTAAGTAAAGTACATGAACGATCTTTCCAAAGCTTTCTTTTAATCCGAAACAGCCTGTTTCCACAGTTTTTGCTTTTTGAGCGCGACGTTGCCGAAGCGGAATGTGCTTTCGTCATCAGGCATAGTCCTAAGAAGGACTGTTTTCGCACTTGAGTCGAATTCATGTGTTATGATTTTTTCCGAAGCACTTGACTACTTTCAGATTCGAACTTGGTACCTTTCACTTACAAGTTCGACACCTTTACCGCTAGGCCAATGAGTAATTCTATATATATATATATATATATATATATATATAACTTTTCCGTGGTTGCGCAGTAGTTTATTGCGCATGTTGCGCTGTAACTTATTGCTCAGGTGTATTGCGCTTAAGATCATCGCGCATTATTGGAATCCATATGGGTTTCATTTCCACACTAGCTTGGTTTATTGGATTTTCTGCTAGTGTGATGTATGCGACTTCTTTGAGTTTCCGGCGAGTTATATTCTTGTCTTTTGCCACTATCTGTATGTTATCCCATTAGATGCGGTGGCCTTCGATTCTTGACTTTTCTGTTTCGCCCTTGCTGACGTTGTTCTTATATTCTCACTTTGAGTGGCCTACTGCTCTCTCCTATGTATGCTCTTCCGCATTCGCATGGTAGGCTGTATACACAATTCTTGGATTTCTGATCTTCATTGTGTGGTTTGGTTTTGGTTAGTGCTCACCTGAGCGTTCTGGTCGATTTCAAGGCAGTGTGTATCGTGTATATGCTTCCTATCCTTCGTTTTTTTTCTGAGGTACCTTGTATATATGGTATTATCGCTGTATATTTAGGTTCTTATTTTCCGGTTACCCTTTCCCTGTTTCGGTTACGTGTTAGATCGAGGTAGCCATTTTATTTGAGTGTTTTAGCGATATTTTGTTTTTCTTTGTTCAGGTGCTCTCGTTTTGATCATATTGTTTTCGCTCTATCGTACAAACATTTTGCCACGCCTAACTTTACGCTAGTGTGGAAATGAAACCCATATGGATTCCAAGGGTGTTTCTGGTGCCAAATTGGTATGGGAGGTAGATTACTTCATTTTAGGTCGGAAATTCTGTAAAAACATGTGTCTAAAAATGGTTAATTAAAAAGATACGAGGTGTTTATGATAGTTTGGAAAACATACTTCTGTTATTTTCTTCCAAAGAGCTTTTGTGATTTTATTGAAAGTTGGTACAAAAGGTATGATCGTCAGGTGTAACAACAATTGATGAATACATTAGGTTTAGTTGCTATGGTAACCAAATAACAGGTGTGGCATAGAGATTTTTTTAGTAGGTTTTTTTGTGTGTGGACAAAATACAATTTTATTATTTTTCCTTAAAGGTTGTATAATAATATATAAAAAAGGTACTCTAGTTTAAAATCGATAATATGCACCGTTCTCGAGAAAAATGATTTAGTATAATATACTTCCACTGCACATCTACCATTTCGGATATCAACCTTGCCATGTTTTTTAATTATTTTCAGTTTGTTAATGTCAGTCTTTTAAATTCCTGTGTTTTAGGTTTTTAAAAATTTGTAAAATTCTTTAATAGAAATGGCTGAAAGATACACTTTTCAGGAACTTACTGACATGCATTTAATTTTTGGTAAATGTGACAGTAATTCAAGGGCAACAAAAAGATGTTATGCCTAATAGCAGAATTCCTCCAAGAAAGCTGTTTGTTTCAATTGACCATCGCCTTAGAGAAACAGGAAGTTTTCGAAACATTAACAATAGTGCTGGTAGGCCGCGTACAACAAGAACTGTTGAAAATGAAGAAAGATCTTAAGGCGTTTTGAAGAACATAATACTTTAATTACTAGAAGAATATGGACCTCTGCTGTACACTATGCAGACTTCTAATTTTTTGTCCTATTTAGTTAATACTAAAGTCTGTATGGATGCCTCACATTTGCCATACGTCTGATCCATTGGATTTTAAAGAAGAAACAGGATACTTAAACTCAGATTTAGCAAGCCTTCTGTCAATTTCCTAACAACACAAATTAAAGGTTAATGCAACTAAATATGTAGTTGTATTCTTTGGAAAATACAACATTCCAGCTAATACATCTATCATATTAGATGGGGTTGAGTTAGGCATATATTAAAAAATATGTAGGTCTTATTTGAGATTCTGATCTAAGATTTAGAGAACATAGTAGCTTAATCGGTAAATCATACTCGAATATTATTACACCCATCACAGCACATTTTTGATATAAATGCAAGCAAAAATTAATCAATTCTCTAATATTAAGGTTGATAATTGTGATTTCGTTTACCGTCCTTGCTTTGATAATGCAACTAAAAAGTCTAAAGGAGTCTTCAAGGTTTAGTGTTTGGGATAAAAAAAGGATAGGGTGTCCCATACTTTAAACATAGCTAATTGTTTAAATATGTTTAACAGACGACACACTCAATTTGTATTTCTAAACAAATTGTAGATAAGCAGTCTCCACCATATCTTCACAGAAAACTCCAATATCGGACGGATGTACATAATATAAATATACGCCAAAAAATTTATTGAACAAACTTTCTTTCGATCTCGCATATAATGATTTTAAAAAATTTAAATATAATTACAGCAAAATATTTACTTAGCAATAAAAAATTAAAACCTTTTCTCTTGCCATACTACAACTGGATCAGACAATTAATTGCAATTTATTTATATATTCATTTATTTAATATGTATTAAAACAAGTACAAAATGTTTTTAGTTTAATCTGCCTACGGGCTAGAGCAAAATATCAGATTAATAATTTCCTAAGTAAATTTAAACTCTCGCCTAATGGGCGTCCCATGTCATAATGCGATAGTGTTACGAACTAAAAAAAATAATAAATATGTAGTTGTATTTTACGTCGGTTTTCAAAAGTGCATAGTTAATAAAATGGCGGAACATACATTTTTTCATTGAATGCGTAAACTATCTGGGCGATTTTGGAGGTACTTAAAAAATTCAAGGCAATTAATTTCAAAATTATGTTTTGTCATTAAAAGTGTTCTTAAGTTCTTACAGTAAGGCTAGCTTTTCCTTAGCGTCGTTGGATCCCGGCAAACACAGGCACGTTTCAACAATTTTTAAATATGTTGTGCGGTATATTTTCACCCATTGTTTGCCAATAGAATCTTTTTTTTAATACAACCAATTTCATCAAAAAGTTTCTAATCATCTACTAAGTATATATGAATATCAAGGTGTTGTTTTTGAAAAACAGTTAACATCTGACCACAGAGGTTCTTTTTTTAGCAGTACCCAACGAAACGCTTGCGAATCTTCAAACTGTTACGTCCAGTTATCCAAATAGGCTATGCATGTAGTATAAAACACGGTCACTGACATTTTAGATTGAGTTACGGCTACGTCTTCTCCTTCATTTATCACTACTACTAGCATAGTATTAACGTGATTTAGCAAAAAGGCTTCATTTTTCTATTCTATTAATTGTTGCTTTAAATATGATTGAAACATATATACTTTTACCATTGAAAATTTTTCAAATTCCACTTGCAGCACACATTCATGAAATTGTGAATGAAGAACCCATAGCCAAACTTTAAAAAAATAGTTTTTAAAACTATTAAGAATCTACGTGGGACATTTTTCTTGAGAGTGAAAGTCGCTCTGTAACGGTTTGAACATTTTTAATATTCTTTTTATCGAAGATAACAGCACCTAACTATTTGGTTTTACTGTATCACAACAGTGTTTGGTATTCATCATTAACAAACTCAAACAGTGTAAATGTAAAAATAGTCATAAATTTTCACAATAATGGCTTCAATATCAATAGGCTGATGTTCGAATACAGTTATGAAGGGTATGAGCAGCACAGTTCACCTCAACTAAAGGTCTTTTGAATAACTGCCGAACTTTCGGAAAGAAGTTATTTTGGCCATGTCTTAATTCGTATTTGTCAACCGTTTTAATAATATATTCGTATATACTGTGTGAAGTTTCACCTGGAAGATCTTGAACTCTCCAAAGTTTCACTTGAATGTACTTGTCTTTCATAAAATATCTTACGAGTATAGGACAAATTTTGTATGCTCCTGTGATTTGAACAATCGGTTAGATTGTGACAAAATTGACCGTTCCAATATCATTTTGTATGGAGCTTAATGATTCTTTTTGTAATATGTTACACACAAAACTTTCATATTTGATTTAAGAACATGCACATTTTTGTTGGAAGCAACTTTTTATTAGCTTACGAGTGCAATCCATACAACGAAAGGGCTGATTGTGGTTCATGTTGTGGTATCACCAAGTAGCTTATGTTGTTCATTTCCAAATGTGTCGTTACGAAAAAAATACGACACTTTGCTACTACTAGAAGCAGCAATATCTGCCTTTTTATGCTTAAGTGTCGATATGTGTTGAACAATGTCTGCATTTGCACCATGTGCAAGTGAAAACTGTGCATAACATTTTCCTCACTGTCTGAAGTTGTCTTTTTAATATTTTCCAAATCTCTATTAAATGTACACTTTCTTTTTGGCTTTTCTCATTTTCTACCATTCTAGATACGCGGTACACTATAACGATTATTTATTTGAAAACAGTCATTTATTAACACTTAACCTTAAATAACGAACTATTTTAATTGTATTTATTTACACGCACCGGTATATTTATTTTCCACACGTACAAGTCACCGTCGTAAGCAAACTCTCTTCGCGCTAGACTTGATACTTAATACTGCCTCATAAGCAGGATCGCTCGCTATTTATTTAAGTCGACAAAAATGCTAGACTAGTTTCGTAAATTGTAGAACGGTACAAAAAATGGCCTTCTTTATAAATATGAAACATTTACCTGATTTATTAAAATAATTACATATACGAAATTATGTGTTTAAAAAAGAGACTCTCCCATACTACAGGACGAATGGTCGCCTAACTAATGGGTTACATCTGCACGTTACTTGAGCAAAATGGTATCTATGTAACATATTAAATGCATTAATAGAAACTATTATTATTACATACAGGAACAAAATTCATTATATACTGCAATTCGAGAATGTAGACTAATTCTACAAATCTACTGTCTGACTCGAAAGAAAAGTAGAAGTAGAAGAATTCTGTTTTATTTAAATACAATAATATCGTACTAACAGATACTCGTTTTGAATTATAGAACCCTAAACCTAGTCATAAATAGCATTAGTTATAATTTTCTAAAATTATAATAAATAATCTTAGTAATACTTTTAGTAGTGCCAGCCAATTTAATTGTTTTTCGTAAACCCTGTAACTTTAGAGAGGCTAACTATCCATTGCTTTAGAAAGCTCTGGTACTTAAACGGATTTAAATTTCTGATAACGTACTATAAATAATGCACACCACTGGAAATAGATTTTGTAGTACCTACATTCTAAAAAACCACAGAACCAGTATGCGCAGAATGTTCGGTTTGATATAAAAATGAAACCCAAATAGTTTTAGTCCTTTATTCATCACAAAAATCAGAAATCAAGTATCAAAGTTTTGGCCATCCCTACATGATCGTTAATTCATTTAGCAATTTCTTAAAACATATAGTTACATACTATAATTTTGTAATAGAAATTAACACAACACGGATAACCGTATACTGAAATTTTGAAAGAGCGAGAAAACTTATCAGCATCTCTACTTCAAGTCTTAATGTCGTTCATGGCTTTTCCAAGATTTAAGAGGGCAGTCCTATATCCACTGAAATTCATCTTAAATTTAATTTTTCGAATTTCAGTATTTCCAGATACTTGGAAGCTAACTAAGGTATACCAAATCTATGAAAATAATGAACCGAATAATGTAAGTACAGGCTGATCTCCATTTTGAATAATTCCGAGAAAAGTCTCGAAATGGTTTGGAGTAGCCATATTTACACGGCGATTAATAATTTTATTTCTATTATGCAACCTGATTTTATAAGTTGCTGTAACAAATAGCAAGCTTTTTGTCAATATCTATCTACGTAGTATATGTACTAACTTCCATAAAAATTGCAACACCTAGAATTTATTGAACGTTTTTATTGAAATTTTCGTCAACGATGTCTTTCATTAGAACAAACCAACGATTAAAATTTGAAAACAAAAGAACAAAAACTAAAAATATTTTTTTCAATAATAAGTTGCTCCGCCACGATTTGTAATGCACTCATTTAGACGGCGTGGCATGCTATCAAATCAAATGATCTATAGCTGCCTGTGGTATATCAACCCAAGCTTCTTGAATCCGTAGCTAGAGATCGTGTAAGTTATCAGGAGGGTGTGGTAAATTACCCAGTCGCCTACCGACCTCATCCTATACATGTTCAATGGGGGACAAATCAGGCGACCGAGCAGGCCATGGGAGGGCGGCAATGTTAGCTTCTTCCAAAAAACGTGTTGTAGCCCTTGCCGTATGAGGGCGCGCGTTATCCTGTTGGAAAATGGGATTTTCCAGCCCCTGAAGATATAGAAGCGCAACGGGTTTTAGCACATTGGCAATATAACCAGCGGCGTTTAAGTTGCCATCAATGAAGACCAGGGTGATCTGCTACCGTAACATATTGCACCCCATATCATCACTCCTTGTGTGAGGGCTGTGTTGCGTTCCACAAAAAATGTTGGAATTTTACGTTCTCCACGCATCCGTCTGACCGTCCCACAACTAAAATCGGGACTCGTCACTAAACACAATTCAATGCCATTCTTGCACCCAATTCGCTCTTTCGTTGCTCCATTCTAGCTTGTGTAGACGGTGAAGTGGTGTAAGAGGAAGACATAAAAATGGACGATATGAACGAAGCCCATAAGACCTTATACGGCGATAAACAGATGAAATTGACATTCTGGGTCCTACACCTCTCATCCAATCATTTTCAATCGATCGAGTTGTTGAAAACCTGTCTCTTGTGGCCAAAAGTCTTAAGCGACGTTCTTTGCGATCTGTAGTCCTGAGGGACGTCCAGATCCAGGGCTACGTTGTTGCACCCCTTCCTCGGACCATTTGAACCAATATCTCAATACCGTTGTAACATTTCGGTTTACCCGACGAGCAATTTCTCTTAGCGAAAGTCCGGCCTCTCTCATGCCAATAATACGACCACTTTCAAAATCAGTCAATTGGGAAAAATGTTGATGTTGACGTACTCTTGGCATTGTTCCCAAGTTCAGAACGAAATTGTGAACAAACAATTTGCAAAATTGATAGTTAATTACACACTGATTGGTTTATTTCTTCAAATTTATTGTTACTAAGTGCAAAGGAAAAAACAAAAAAAAAACTACCAGCTAGATTTTATTCAAATTTTAATCGTTTATTTGTTCTAATGAAAGAGATCGTTGACGAAAATTTCAATAAAATCGCTCAACAAACTCTAGGTGTTGCAATTTTTATGGAAGTCAGTATATAATCGAAGGGGAGACCACAAGAATCCAACTTTGATTCAGTATTATTTATTAATATTCCTACAGTTTGTTCACGCATAAAGTATGGAGGATGAAATTAGTAATACACATAAAAACAAGGCTTTATGCACGTGAATGTGTGTAACCTCTGGCAAGCACAGATAAATGTTTAAATGGGTGTAGTGAGAAATAAATAAATATAACTCATTTAATAGTATGTTGATTCATTTATCATTCAACTCAATATTTACTTTCGCAAAGTGAGTATACACAAAAAAAAACGTTCCTAGTATTTACTAAATGAAGGAAGGTATTAGAACGAATCTAAGTTCAATGATGACAAAGTTATAACAGTATATACATAATAATTAATAACTATTAATCTACACACAGTAAAAGATTGACTCGAGTGGGACTTGAACCTACGACCACTATTTTACAAGAGTAGGTCTCTACCATCTGAGCTATTTAGGGAACTAATTCCACTAGATTCAATCCTAAACAGTATGTACTTCGTTCATTGAACTTAGATTCGTTCAACAATTCGGCAACCATTTCCATATTCCAGTCTTGTGAGTTTGTACGAAACTTGGAACATTCACGATTGCAAATACCTCGCCACAATAGTAACTGGTTACATAAAATTAAAAATTATAACATCTAACTAGTTAAGTACATACAGCATAGGATTGAATTGAGTGGAACTAGTAGTTGTATTATTGTATTATTATTGAATAACTATTTAGTTTCAAACTATATAATAACATTATTATGTAATATGAAGATTCTCATGTAAATATTAATCGCTGTTCTGAAATCGCATTTTTTTTTATAGAACCAACGATGTAAGATTTCACCCAACTGTAACTTTATGTTGCAAGTTCAATACTGAGGATCAAGTTTTTTGAGCCCTCGGGCAACGTAGAAAAATCATACTTACGATTCGGCACGCGTTCGGGCGAATTCGCGTTTCTCATTTAAATTCAATGGAACGTCGCAGCTCAGCCCGATTTTCGTTAAAGGTGTGTAAGATAAATGCCATACGTTGTAAATGTAACAAGTATTAGTATTATTGTTAGTAGTTATTGTATTTTACGAAAATAAATCTTTTGTAACATGTTTTTAAACACGTGTAATAATTATGAAAATGTCAACTTTCACGATTATTATACATAATTAAAATACGTATCTTTAGGGTTTTTAAATCGTGTATTTTTGTATTTATACTTTATATAAATTTGAACGGTTCGATAACAATTAAAATTATCGTCCTCACTAAACGGTAATATCTTTAAGAATTACTTGAGATGTTAAAACAAATTTATGAAGCATGAAAAATATAAGAACGTAAATATAAGTCTGCTATTTTTTGCTTTTTCTTGATTCTGCCCTTTATGATCAGTCAGTACTGGTTCACGACACTTATGTTATGTTCATTTGAACAAGGTTGTTAATTTAACAGGTTATTATTTACTGATAATTTAATTTCAAGGTTAAGAATTGTATCAGACAGCAACACCAACTTAAAATATTAGGAGGAAAGGAAAGGCCACGTATTTCATCCCCTCCCTCAAGGGGGAGGGCGGGCTGCTTGAGCTTTCCGAGCTTCTTCAGCCACAATCATGAATTCCCAGCATACATACATACATTACGTATATATACATGGTGGGATTAAGGATGGGTGTGGTCAGGATAGGATCGGAAGGAACCGAGTTAGGGTTCTGAGGGGGAAAATAATACCCCAGCATTCGCCTAAGTAGCCGCACATGGTGTGCATATACGCAGTGATCATGTGTATGAGGGAATCGAACCCATTACCCCCCGAATGCTAAGCAAGTCGTGTCACCACTACGATACTGGCTCGGTTTAAAATATTATATAACTGTTGCTTAGGTAATGACTTTAAATTTAAATCCCTGAAAATGTGAAATAATACCGTTCACGAAAAACGTTTTGCAGTATCTTCCAATCATTTATAATGAAATCTTTCAACGCATGCATCTAAAGCATCTAGGAATGTATTTTTTACTTTTGTCCACTACCGAATTGAGTAAAAAAAAAAACAGATTTGGACATGTGTGCAAAAATATTAGCGCTCATTCGCTAGCAGTGGTCATAGCCAAATTAATTCGATGAGCGCAACACCGATCTAGAGCCTACACAATAATACTTCTTTTTATTGTTGGGACACTGTTTGAACCTCCGCTCTTCACAAATATGCAACAAGTGTCTTCTTGATTTTGTCCAAATTGTGAAGCGAATCACTGGAATGACGTGTGCAGCCCGCGTAATTTTAAGAAAATGTGAACCAGGTTCAATTTGGCTCTGTTTGAGCAGTTTAGATTCCAGTACAAGTGTCACTGATTGTTTAGCAAAATCAGTGTTAACAAGTATTTAAAATATGAATGCCAACAAAGTTTATGAAATATGAAGAGACAAAGAATAATCATGCTATAATAATAGATTTAAGAAATTTTAAATACACGACTTCTGCCAAAAAAGATAATATTTTAATTATGAATATTAGTCCTGAAAGATTTTCATTTTATTAATTACACCTTTTGTTGTGTTGAATTTGAAAATCTTCACTTAAGCAAAAAATATGTATTACATATTCTTTGACTTAAGTAAGAAAATATTGTTGTGGTGATGTCATGGATCCTTTTATAGCAAGTCCCTTGATCATCTCAGTTTACTTCAGTTTTTTAGATCATTTCTATGCAATTGAGAAACCACATACGATATTTGTTGCCAGAGGGCGTTTTATTTAAAGTTATTAAATAGTTTTGTCTTTATATCTTTAGAAAGGTGCTAAAATTAGGCATAGCCCGCATAGGTATTATTTTTATAAAACTATTAAACGGCAATCTTCACTGTCTTGAATTATTACCTTCAGTTACATTTCCGTTCGTAGTCCATCAACTAAAACAAATTGTTTAGAATTCCTTTTTCAAATAGCCCTATTTTAATGCTGAAAGCGCCAGTTAATACTATTTCCAGAAGTAACATTAGGAAATATTTTGTACAACATAATTAACAATACTGCATGAATCCATTTTAGTATACTTAGAATACTAAGTTTTTATTAGATTTCTGATGTGTTTCTAATTTTAACATTGGAGAATTTAAACCCAAAATAGATATATCGTTAAAGCTCGTATTAGAGCTCGAACTGTTATGTGCATTATAATTAGTTGATTTTTAGTAATCTGCGGAATCGTTAACACTAACAATCACTGGGTTATGGATCTGGATCGGCGCAGATTGCAACTCCGATTTCGAATCAATGTTTGGTGTGGCATTTATGGTAAAATAGTTTTATTATCTTTGGATTGTCTACTTATTTTAGTGGTTTCTGCAGTGTATATGCCCCGTATTCAACGCAAGAAATGTGGAAAATTGTTTAAGATCAGCTTTTGGGTAACAACTAATTTCCAATAATCTGCCTTGAGATATTCCTCCTCCAGATTTCGGCCTGTGAGAACATAATAACGAAATTCATTTCATTTGAGGAATGGCCCAACGTTTATACGTTATACGATTGTATTTGTGGTAAATACTGTTTTGGCGTTTATAAAAAAGTAAAGTTCCTTGTGAAAACCCAGAAAGTAGAAATCAAAATCTGATAGAACGGTCTTTGCAAAGAAAGTTTTTTGTGACTTTTATTGAATTGTTTGCCTATAATAGTTTATATTATTATTATGTAAATGCAGTCATATACATCAATAATGAACTAAATCTTTACATGTGAATATATAGCGCATTGTATAACAAAACCAAAACACATGGTAGTTTTTGTCATAAATATATTACAAGCTATTTGGATGAAGCAAAAATTACATTTATTACATTAATCTGTATAACCAACAAAGTAGTTTATTTACAATTGTGATTACACATATATCATTCCTAATCATTTTGAGCTTTTTGAAACTTTGCTACGTAATTATTTATGTTTGTTTCTACTACAAACTCTTGGTAAAAAGGAATATTAATAATTAATAATTATACATATACCTTACACATTGCAAGAGGCTGTGGAATCGACTAGTTTAGGAGTAATGATATACCATAATAGAATTATAATTTCACTTTCATTCATCAAGTGAACACATTTTGAATATGCTTTTTAACCAGTGTACTACATGCATGGAACTCAATTTCTATTTTTTTCTCATTCGCTTTCTGTTTTCTAATTTACTTTCTTTTATTCAAATCTAACAGCTTTTCTATTTATACACAATCAATGAATTTTAATTTACATTTAACAATAGTAGGTGTAACCAAGGCGTAATAGGACAAATTATTTTAAACTTAATGTACCCGATTAAATAATGGTATCAAGACGAGGCATTATTTTATTAGAACATTGTTTGCATTTATTCAACCTCTTAACAAATAATTGTATAATTACATTTGTACCTAGAAATATAAATAAATTTTAATTTAATAGAGAGGTCGTACTACTTATATTGTAATAATAGTAATACCAGTGTTAGAGTACATTGCAAATTCTTTAACATTCACTCATTACTTATTTTCGTAAATAGTTATTTAGAGTATAATAATTCAAAAGATTATTTTGCAATACAAAAATGTTTAGATTTTTTTTTCTTTTTCAGGTTTCAGGTAATTGTCTATTGCCATTTACAAATAGACGTTTAACGCCCCGCAACTGTATCATAGTAATTCACATAGATATCCGGTCATGTGATATGTATCCTGCCATTGGCACTTCCTTTCCCGTCGCCCTCAGAGGATGTCCCTAACTGGGAAATGACTTCTGCAGTGCGACTATCATATATTTAAATATCAGAGCTCGCGTTCTAATTACTTGACACTGACTTATGTGCTGCGGTTTCCTTTATTAACAAATACCTTCAAGATTTTTTTAAATATTTCAGTAATTTATAAGAGGTTGTATAGCCATATTAAGCTTACTTAATATGGCATATAAAAGAAATCAAAAACGTTTCATTGATCTGAAATATTGATTATGTGCAATTTGAACAATAATTTTTTTTAATAAAGTACTATAAAACTGGAAAAACTCAGTTGTGAACACGCGAAACGTTAACACTAGCATTAATTTAAAGTATATTAACCAATCTAATGACTGAAGCAACCATATTTGTTTATACAACTTAACAATTTTATTAAGAGTATGTTTTGCTAAAAATCCGTCAATGAAAACTATGTGTTTTTTTACAATTTGCAGAAATTAAAAACATAAGAACGTTAATAAAATGGCTCTGTTTAGCAACGCTTTTTGAGTACTTTTTAATTGTATGTAATTTGATAAAATTGATGCATATACCACTCAACATAGGTACTTACTATACACTTGATATACTGTTTCACAGTTTGTAGTATTAATAGGCTAGGTATTTTTGATCTGCAGAAGATTGGATTTTCATTTTAACAAAATTACTAGGCAGAGTGAGAACCGTAATCTTACCAGTGTGTTTTTCCAAACGGACTAACGTAGAATTATATTTTCGTGACAAATTTTTAACGATTTATTTAACGGGTGTTATTAAAATGCGTAGTCATATTTTTCAACCATTGATTTTCAGGATGTGCCATGAGCCTTTTTGTATCAAAATAGGTCCAGCGGTAAGTAGCAACGTTTCTTTAGCGACGGTTTAATTTCTTTTTGGCCCAATTTACTCTTTCACGTTAAGCGAAGGTAGATAAACATGATTAAGTTTAATCCACACAATACAAGCTTTATAGTCCAAATCTCAAGCGGCAAACATTTTAGTATAGGTCAAGAGGACTAAATGCCACTTCCAGGATGTGCCCCATACTCAAAAATCTATGATGCCATTTTAAGGGTAGTTATTAAAAATGGCGTCTGTACCTCTTAATAAAATTTCCAATTATATTATATTATAATATTTTAACGAACTTTTTATAAAAGCTTATTTACTTTAGAATCGCCGCATCTAACTGACAGGTCAACTGTTATGACAGACTGAACTGGACCTCTGACATTTGGCTAACACGTATCGAAACGCTTGGTTTTATAAAATATTAGACTCAAATATATATATATATATATATATATATATATATATATATATATATATATATATATATATATATATATATATATAAGCGTAGGTAACGTTTTATAACATAGATGGGCTCTAATTGCAAAAAATACGAGATTCGTGCATACATATACTTATTAGTATATTACCAAATGTTGTCTGTTTAGCAATATTCTATGATAAATTTAATTTCTTCTAAAAGATTTGCAGAATACAGAAAGAATACGTTTAATAAGCAAATTCATTCATTAACAAAAGAGAGTAAATATTGCAACGTCGTAAACTAGTATGATTACACGAATTATCTTGATTGACTTATACATACTCGTCCTCGGAATTAAAAATCGCAGCTTACTTATCCCCTCTATTATTGCACACCTTTCATTTGTATGCTGCTGTGTACGGAAGTTTATTTGTATAGCAACTACACTCCACTAGCTGAAACTTTCTCAAACAGGTTCAATGTAATAAACTTGGCTTCCAGTAAATGTCCCTTTGGGCATCCTCATTAATAATCCAACCGTTTATATCCGTACGATCTGGAATGTCGGGTATGTGTTCTAAAGATTTTTACTAGATAGCGATTCAAACATTTGCGTAATGTATATGATGTAAAAAACAATCCCAACAAAGCGGAAGTGAACCCGTCTCATAGTTTCCCTGTTTGCTCCGAAATATGAAGTAATGAAGTTGATTGACGCATGAAGTCGTTATGTTACAAGAGTATAGGGAACAGATAAACTTATCAAGAGCTTTCAGATTTGCTACAGAAATAATCCAGCGATTCAAGAAAAACAACCATTTTCTTATACTCCTCATATTTTTGAAGGAATTTGTGCTTTCGGTTTTCTTTAAACGGCAGAATAATTAACAGAATCCCATCCAGTGAAAGCATTGAACTCCTGATAGGCCCTCGCATACTTAAGGCAAGTTTTTGTCAATCCATCAGTGTAAATCTGTTCTTGGTATCACGTCTGAATAATAACTGTGTATCATCGAAGCATTGGAAAAAAATGTAAACAAAACATTAAAACATATGTATCATCGGAAACAATTACCACGAGATGATAATCGAAGCGTATTTTACCTGTAAAAGCATAGGTGTATCAGCCTCTTCTTGTGTTAAGAGTAATCTTGTCAATGAACTTCATTGAAAATCAGAGGCCGTAATTTTAACACAGTTTTCACGGAAAAGTTGTATTAAGAAAATTGGCTGTTTCCAACCTTCAAAATAGAATTTAACGAAGTTTTCTTGTTGGTTGAGTGTTTCGTCAACCGCCTCTTTTGCACCCAACTAGATTAGTTTTTATAGTAAATCTGAAAACAATTGATACGTGTACCTGCTCTCTGCAGTCTTACAAGATAAAGGCTTCACATGTCAATGGAAATTATTACATTACATTCAGAAACGAACAGGGAAACTTTGAATCAGGTTCACTCCTGCACTGTTCGGATTTTCAACAGCACATGCATCGAGGAAATTTTCAAACAGCTATCTGGAAAAAATCGCTATGGAACGTGTCCGACATTCCAAATCTAACTGATGGTCGTGGTTGGATGACCAATTGAGCATTAACTGGATGACTGACAGTGTCGTAAGAGTATTACATTATACCTGTTCGAGCAAATGTCAACCAGTAGAATGTAGTTGCTATACAAATAAGCTTCAGTGCACAGCAGCATGCAGTAGCAAAGAGAATCGAGACAAGCTGCGATTTATGATTGCTAAGACGAGTATAGTATGTACAAAATGACCTAGATAGTTCTTCAGCTAGTGAAAAGGAATCATACTAGTTCACGGTAGTTCTAAGATTTATTTTGGTTTAGGTTTCATTTCAACAGGTAACATTTACTAACATTCAAACAACCACATGCACGCATGAATTGTGGATTTTTTGTTATTAACAGTAGATGGTCTATCAAGTATTGCTTAAGGTTACATATTTCTTTTAATTTATTTACAGGTCAATTTGACATAATCGAACGCTAATTATATTGTCTATATTTTGCGTAATATGTAACACAACATAGGATACACATTATGAGTTAGGTGATGTAACTTTAGAGTAAATAAGCTTTTATACAAAAAAAGTTTGTGAAAATCTTTTTGCGGTTTAGAAATTACAGACAATTCTTTTAAGAGGTCCAAGCGCCATCTTACTTGTCCGCCATTTTTAATAGCTACCCTCGGTCATTGAACTCAACTGGAGTTCAATGTCCTCGGTAGATGGCCATTATAGATCTTTGACAACACGCATCTACGAACATACCCAGAAAGTGGCGTTTAGTCTTCCCGATCTATACCAATATTCTCCTTGGCACAGGGACTGTTAGAGAATAAAGTGAAATTTTTGCAAGTTTTGGTAACAAAACTTTAAAAAGCGCGAAAATATACTTTATAGAAACTACAAAATCAATATTAAAAATTATTTTCAAGAGAACCAAATATCCGACGAGAATATCACCAATAATGACAAATCTACTAACAACACGCATTCTGTGGACACAATAATATCTAATAACGTAAACACCAACAAAACAGACAATGTTGATAATAGTTCTAATCAATTTAACGTATATCATGTTTTGACATTAGTAGATAATTACAGACGCGGATTGGCTACTGCTTTAAGTAACAATTTATTACGTTTTTAAAATACAAACAATTTTTAAACCTAACACATGTTTTAAAGATGCCCAAAATGTTCACTAGGAATGATTTCGTTCTCATAATAGGTAGTATCAACATTGTTAAAAATATTCACAAATCTAGTATAATCGAACATCCCTTATGGATATGGTTGGTTCATGTGATAATTAAATGAATGGAAACTATTGATTCTTTTAAACGCCAAAGTAATAGCGTTGCTATGGCAGGTGTTAATACAAAACTAAATTACGATTGTTACTCAAAAAATGGAATACATCTACATTTAAATCGACAAAACGTTGTATGCTCATTGAATGCAAAAAATCTACGGAATAGAAGTTATTTTTCTGATAAGTGTTTAATCAAACATATCAGCACTACCTCAATATCTATCCAGTTATCCACTCATCTACCACACCAGAGTCCAATACTTTGTCTAGCAATAAACATTTTGAACGGCACGCTCCCAAAAAGTATTGGTGGACGATAACCATACATAAATACTGGTAACTAATAACGAACATAGCCCTCCTTGTGAAGAATTAAAAACAACTAAAACTTACGGTCAACGCATTTGAGATTTATCACTTACTGAACAAAATAATCAAATAATTAACCAAGTATGTGATACCTATAATCCTTTTCGTAAGTAAAAAAATACTAAATTGAGTATGATGTGTGATCCGTGAAGTTAGCAAAACATCAAAAGCACCAACGTCGAAATTGGATTCATAGGTTAGTGCCCCGTTTGTGCCAGTTAGTGCCGTTGAAAACTGTTTTGCAAAACAAACAGCTGCCGAAATACGGCCATTTTTGATATTCTGCTAACTTCACGCCTTGTCAACGGCACAAACGTCGAAATTGGCTCTATAGGTTAGAGCCGCGTTTGTTCCCGTTAGTGTCGTTGCAAACATTTTGGCAAAACAAATTACTACCGAAATACCGACACTTTTGATGTCCTAACTTCACACATTGTCAACGGCACAAACTTCGCAATTGGGTTGATATGTTAGTGCCACGTTTGCGCCGGTTAATGCCGTTGCAAACTTTTTGGCAAACAAACTACTGCCGAAATACAGTCATTTTGTTATGTTCTGCTAACTTCACACCTTGTTAACGGCACAAACGTCGAAATTGGGTCTACAGATTAGTGCCGCGTTTGGACCGGTTAGTGCCGTTGCAAACATTTTGGCAAACCATACGACTGCTGAAATAAGGTGTTCTGCTAACTTCACACCTTGTCAATGGCACTAACCTCGCAATTGGGTCTATAGGTGAGTGCCTGGTTTATTCCGGTTAGTGCCGTTGCAAACTTGATGGCAAAATAAACGACTGTCCAAATACGACAATTTTGAGGTGATTTGTTGATTTCATAACGAACAAAACGTGAAAACAAATTGAAAACAGTAACATCTAATTTATATTAATAAAAATGAAACAGGAGGAGACTCAAGAAAAGAAAAAATGGAAAATGATCCAACAAGGATGATAGCTATTCGTCTAAAGAAATACTTTTAAATAAAAATCCAAAGACGTAAATGAAACAGAAACCCCAAAGAAAAAGAAAACAGAAGAATACTTTTGATTGATGGGCAGGAGAAAAATATCTCATCTTTTAAGGATAACGAAGGTTCGGTTCAATGTGGTCATTGTTACAACTGAGCTCTCTGGAGTTTAAAAGCGGATAAGTAAGTGATTTTTTTTCCAATGTCAATAATTTACTAATGTGGTTATTGTGCACTTTCCTAAAAACAGTTCTTAACCTCGTTTATAATTACTGTGCCAATGTAAGCTATCATATTTCTTTGTTATAATTCATGCTCTTCACGTAGGTACCTACACAAAAAAGGTGTCTTTATTTGTTTATTGTCGTTTGTTTTCCTTTTCTTAAATACATTAAGTGAAGTAAGTATTGAAACAACAAGAAAAAGTGGAAATTTTTCCATCAAACTTGGTGTATTTGTTGGGATTAATCGTAGGTATTTAATAATGCGTTTGTCCGGCCATGTTATTTACACACATGGTATATATTCTAGCAGGTGGTTTATTTTGTCTTCTTGAAGTATTGTATTTCAAGCAACTTGCAATAGGGGAGCTTGTATTCTAGGTTAATCATCAAACACGTCTTTGATTGGCTACAAGTGAAGACATTTAGTCCACACAGCCAATTGCGGCCGATTAAAAGATTGAATACGAAGCTAAAGGGTTTGATTCCCAAAGTTAGCCAATTACTAGATACTTGGAAGCAGTGTAACAGTACTACCTAGTTTGATAAAAAAATTACGCTTCTTTTTGTTGTTGCGATTGCAGTGCTACTAACCGGAACAAATACGGCACTAACTTGTGGACAAAATTTCGACGTTTGTGCTGTTGGCAACGAGGTAAGTTAACAGAACACCAAAATGCCGTATGTCTGCAGTCGTTTGTTTTGCCAAAAAGTTTGCAACGGCACTAACCGTCACAAACGCGGTAGTAACCAATCAACCAAATTGCGCCGTTTATGCCGTTGACAGGTCTGAAATTAGCAGAACACCAAAAAATGACCGTATTTCGGCAGTCGTTTGTTTTGCCAAAAAGTTTGCTACAGCACTAACCGGCACTAACCTATACACCTAATTGCAACTTTTGTGCCGTTGACAAGGTGTGAAGTTAGCAGGACATCAAGAAATGGCGGTATTTCGGCAGTAGCTTGTTTTGCCAAAAAGTTTGCAACGGCACTAACCGGCACAAACGCGGCACTAGCCTCAAGACCCAATTGCGACGTTTGCGTCGTTGACAAGCTGTGAAGTTAGCATGACATTAAAAATGGCTGTATTTCGGCAGTAGTTGGTTTTGCCAAAAAGTTTGCAACGGAACTAACTGGCACAAACGTGGCACTAACCTATCAACCGAATTGCGACGTTTGTGCCGTTGACAAGGTGTAAAGTTATCAAGACATCAAAACATGGCGGTATTTCGGCAGTAGTTTGTTTTGCCAGAATGTTTGCAACCACACTAACCGGCACAAACGCGGCACTAAGTTATAGAGCCAATTGCGACGTTTGTGGTGTTGACAAGGTGTGAAGTTAGCATAACAGCAAAAAAATGGCCGTATTTCGGCAGTCGTTTGTTTTGCCAAAAGGTTTGCAACGGCACTAACTGGCACAAACGGAGCACTAACCTATACACCCAATTGCGACGAAGAAAAAAAGTGCACGAAAAAAATACATGCCGTGAATGTGAGTTGGTCCCAAATTATAACGCGATGTTCGTAGAAGAACCAGAACCACCCCGCAACGATAAGGACGACGTAGTTGTTCTGGGGCCGCTGTCTTCTGATGCCATTGCGCTCGTCACATTGCAGAAAGGCGATAAAGTAGTGTGGCCGAGAGTAATAGGGAGGTGAGTCATCCAAAACCAATGGTCGTAGAATTCGTGAACTTCCCTGTTGCTGCTGCCCCTGTTATTATACCGGTCGTTTAAAAATTCTTGGAAGTCCTCGTCACTTGGTCATCGGTGTTATTGTGTTGGATCCTCTTATTGTTGTGGTCACTGTTATCATGGACCCTACCAGCATCATGGTCATTTTGTTGTATGGTGTAGTCAAATTTCTGTATACTGTTGTTAGGATGCTGTATGCAGGACCCATAACAACGTCAGAGTCGTTCTCTCTATCCAGGTAGGTGCTTCCTTCACATAACAAACATAGTGCTTCAACACGTGACTAGATGTCAGAGAAATCACTATCATCATCGTGTATAACAAAAGTAATCGTATTACCATTGTCATCCTCGTTACTGACAATGATTTCTTCAGCTTTGGTCAAGTCTAAAAGTAACGCCGATGCGTTAAAAGCGTCTTCAGGGCAATTGTAATTATGTTGTACATGACGTTCGCAGGTTTATTTACTGATATTAAAAGAAGAGAATGTTTAGCAATCATTTTTACATTGTTGCCATGTATATTGCACTAAATTCTTTTTTTGACTTTCTCTTGTTTATTTACACTAAGTAAAATTTTTACTTAGAAATTTTTTGTTTCTCGTGTGTATATGCTTAAGTGTACTTTCTTATTTTCTTGTAAGATTGTTTTTGAGTTTAGGTTCATTTAATCAAGCTGAGGAAAGATTAAGTTCTGTTGCATAATGTGTTAAGCACTGGTTGTGTTGCTGAATTTGGGGATTATGATCTGTAACTAAGGAAGATGATTCTTTCTCTAGTTCTTCAACGCAACCGATGATGAGGATAGATGTGTTTCAGACTATTCTGGCACCTGAGTGTGTTGTGGATGATCAGCTGTCCACATATGCTACAGACGCAAAGAGGTTCCTGAGCCCTGCTTGGAGTTCATGGAGGAGTGACCATACAGTAGCTTTACGATACAAGAAGAGATCAGGGAACACGTTTCTAATATTGTCTTGAACCCTACCTCTATTGGAAAGTTAAATGTAGAGGCAAGACTTACCTTCACTATCACAGTTGACGGAAGGGTCAATGGCGGAAGAACCTTTAAGACCTGAGTGCATTGCAAAACTGGGAAGATATCTTCAACAAGCCTTGCAACCTACGAGGATGCAGTACATAACTCGTATCTCCTTTCCAGTCCAAAGCATTGTAGGTTTAAGTACAATACTGGGTAAATGTGTGCCAGTAACACAGTACCGTCCCAACTACTGGTACTTTTGCGTTCCTACCGACCAAGTCATTCCAACTCTCGTCCGAACTACACTCACTAGTTTTTTTTTCCTTTTTTTTCCACAATATGTCCATCATTCACCATCCTTTATACGGTGATCTGTTACGTTGTGTCCTCGTTCGCACTGCCGTATATTGATTCACTTGTAACAGCATTATATGTTAAAGGAGGAGAACATAGTAATGTGAAGAATGACGACAATTGTTGTTTTTCAAGGTGAAACAAACCTAACGGCTGCTTTAAGGGTGACTTCTTACCCCCGACATTAAAACGCTCTTCAACTGAGATAGTGTCGAGCTTTCTGTTAAGCTCTTTAACATCCCAACTTCCGAAAGCAACTACAGTGCCTTCATCAATACATGTATCGTCATTGTGAGCGTGTTACGAAAGTAGTGGGTTCTCTGTGCACGAAGGTTAAATGGTCTGTACACGTTAATTTATTGCTACTAATCAGTAACCAAACAGGAATCCAGCATTATGTATGTACCACAAACTACGGAACAAAAGGAACTATATTAAAAAGTCGAATTTGTCATATGTTACTTACCCTTTTTGGGCGATCTAACGAACCCTAATGCAACAGATCACAGTCATGTCACTGGTAAATCCTATAGTGCTATCTATTCTGTTTGTAACCTAAACTACTAAATTCCAATAATTTAAGCCTTTATGATGTTCATATGTTTATCAAGCATTTGGCGACTAAAACGGACATTGACGAATTCGGTATTACTGGTGAGAAATATATAAGGTTTGGTAAGCATTGGCGAATTTATAAACAATCATGGTCTTGAGAAAATAAGCTTATTAATTTACGGTTTGTTGATGGCTGCATAGCGGTGTCCTTAGATTCTTTATCTCTAAATGTATCAGATGCACAATGCGTAGAGGTGAAGAAATATTTTTGTGACAGTATCGACTTTAGAAAGAAACGAAAGTTTTCCTACGCATACGTAAACAGCTTTCGTAAATTAGATGATGTTACTTAATCTCCAAATGATAAATGAAAATATAACCGACGAGGAATACTATCGCACTCTACTGATGTGGGATGAAATTATATGTAACGCACTCGCTGAGCATGCGAACATATATGTAAAATCAGATGTGTTGCTATTGGCTGACATGTTCGAAAACTTTAGACTGTTATGTATGGACGTGTACGGCTTAGAATCTGTACAGTATGTTAGCACCCCTTGGTTGGCGCGGATGCCATATTTAAAAGTATAAAAGGAAAATTATAACTACCGTCTGATACGGATTTATACCGTTTTTTTCAGAACAGGTATTCGTGGTAGAGTGAGTACCTAAGTTAAGCCACGAAGTATCTTCGAAAACTAGTTTGTTCTCAACTTTGAACCCTATTCAACCTAGAGTATTCATACCGTATTTGAATTCAATACACTATAGAGTATACGTCAATATTTACTTTAAATACGAGTTTACGTGGTCAACTCAAAAAGAAATGCAACATTTTTATTTGTTAGAAATTGTTGATGGTGAGATTGGGTACGTATTAGAGGTGGGTACATATTGTGCTGTTTAATGTAGGAAACCAACTTGCATTGTAATAACGGGTCAGTGATCCTTTCATCGCTGATGTTAGTCCAACCTTGGTTACAGAATTCACCACTATTCTATTTATTACGTATCTAATTTTACTGGATAGAAAAGCAATTCCTTTATTAACGAAACGAGCAGTGTTTAGCTACAGCGCCATCCTCCCACGACAATCTTCTTTCTACGTAAATATCGCTTTTTGCTGGTAATGTACACATACCTTCTTATATGGGTATTCTGATTTCGTCATTGTTTTGAAACCTTGTCGTATACTGTTGATGGGTGTAAAGTTTATAATTTATACTAGCGTTATAAGCAATGGCTTCTTCGTTAACGTTTAATATGAACATTGTATTAGAGTAAAACCAAAGAGTATATATATATATATATATATAAGATAATAAAAATAACCCTACCACAATTTTTCAAAAACAAAAAAATAATCTAGCAAAAAAACTCAACAAACAAAATAAATTATCTGATACTGAGCTTAAAAGCTTAACAATACACAACGCACAGCCACCAAAATTACACGGATTACCCAAATTACACAAACAAGGAATTCCTTTACGACCTATAGTCTCATATATACAATCTCCTATAATTTTTAAAATATTTGTGTTTTGAATGTAAATTTTTTTTTGTAAGTACATGTTTGTTAAATACGAATTCAGGGTTTTCTGTATTACTTTATAAATAGTTGATGACAGGTATGTAATCGAGTGTTTATATTCAGCCATTCACAAAGCGTGTTTTAGTGAGACACGTTGTATAAAAAATTTCAGTTTAACATATGGTAGCGTTGAAGGAAAAACTTCTGAAGGTAAGCGTATTATTTTTAATATATGTTTTTTTACCTGATATTGCTAACAAAAATGCCGATAAAGATTTTTTAAATGTATTATTACACAGGTTAACGTCATAAGAACAGCTCTACAAATAGTAGGTACGCACGGATTTTAAACTTATAGTTATTGTTAATTCACGTATATATAATAATAAACAATTAAAACCTTTTGGCTTTTATTTCCGTTATATCAGTTTAATATTCTTAAAACATGTTAATTTTAATTTAACTCTATGTTATATATATATATATATATATATATATAATTATTACTTTTAATGGGTTTTACAGCAGTTAATGAACACGTTACAATGAAACAGTTTTGTGTGTATGTAATTAAACATGCAGATAAATCAGATATGATGTTCCTAATATATAGGTGGTGGCTGTTTAGAGGATCTGCCTATACATAAAGCATCATTGCATTAGGAACATCTATTTATTATTTGCATATTTAATTACACTTTAATGCATTCAGTTTGAACTGTAATCTGGTTTCCGCAAACTGTAAGACATAATTTCGGTTGATTGATTGAGTTTTATCTGATGATCGAACATGATTTGTTTGAGATTGATTAATTAATTGATTTGTTTGTGCGTGTGTGAGAAAGAGAGAGGGGGAGGAAGAAACAGCATAGAGCAGGAGAGAGGTGTGCATTATCAGCTTCTATTATAGAAAATGTTCATTAGTCTATACGCCCCCTAGATTGCACTAAAATCAATTTTTACTCAAAGGGGCCAGGGCGCAAACCCCTGATACAAGTCCTGCCTTACAAGAACCCCCTTATTAGAATACAGTTTTTGTATGACAGGGCGAAGGCCTACAGCTGTAAGACTAAGTTAGAACCTACATACAATTGCACCAGAAGGCCACGATAGGGGCTAAGCTCTACACCTGTCTTATAAGGTTAGGGTTCCCATACCATCTCCGGTCAGGGGGCGCAGGCCTGAGAACAAGTTGCGAAGCCCTACACGTGTCTTACAAGAACCTCCTTATTAGAAATACAACGTTTAGGTAAAAGATCATCCAATAGCATTTGGCCATTTTAAAGCAATAGGACCGATAATAATATCTTATTAATTATGCAATTATTGTATTCGTGTGCATTTGCCTAACCTCCAGGGGTACTGCTATTAATATAGTCAGAAGGACCTTAATACCATCAAAAATAATCCTAAGACCAACTCAAAGTACAAGACCTAGGTCCAGATCCAGCCCCCAGCACCAAGACCTGCCTCTCACGTGAGCATGTGCTAAAAAGGCTCTAATTAGGGTTGACCTCGAAAAGAAACCATGAGGGTTGAAAATACGCATCCTATACGTAAACTTTCATAAAATAGGGTAAAAAAACACGTCCTACACGTGAGCTGTCATAAAATAGGGTGAAAATACACATCCTATACGTAAGAGAGTAAAAATAATTAATTAATACAAATAAATAAAGATCATCATCATCTTAAAGCTATCAGATTAAGAATTTCCCTAGGATAAAAATAATTAATTAATACAAATAATTAAAGATCATCATTATCTTAAAGCTATCAGATTAAAAATTTCCCTAGGATAATTAGTAGTTGATGGCTTTTTTTCAAAAGAAGTTAGCATTAACGCGGGCGTACCACAGGGATCCGTTATAGCGCCTACACTTTTTCTGCTGTACATAAACGACCTTATTTCTTCAACAACTAACCCCATCCATTGCTTTGCTGACGATAGCACTCTTCACTGTAGTTCATCTCAGTCTACTCATAGTGATAATCCACCTTCTATGTCAAATCAAGAAATTAAAGCTGAAATGTCAAATTCAATCAACAAAGACATTCAACGTATTCTCGAATGGGAAGCAATAATCTAGTTAAATTTAATGCTAACAAAACTCAGTGTTGCCTTATGTCCAAAAATGATCGATCATTTCCTGTTGTAAGTATGAATGGCTCAGTTCTTAAGTTTTCAGACTCTATTACTCTGTTGGGTATGACTGTATCTTCAAATCTCTCATGGGTTGACCATCTTCTGTCAGCTACCAAAACAGCTGCTCGTAAAATAGGCTTTTGTACAGATCTAAGCAGTACTTTACCTCTCGACAACTCCTTCTGCTGTATAAGGCCCAAATTCGGCCTCATCTGAATATAATTCTCACCTTTGGGTTAGTGCTCCCAATACGCTCTCGATATCGTTGATCGTATTCAAAAGAGAGCGATTAGGCTTATAAATGACCCGTCTTTAACTTCTCACATACAGTCCCTTGAGCATAGAAGAATGGTTTCAGTTCTTTCTTTGTATTATCGTTATTACAACGGCTATTGTGCTGGTGAATTACATTCTTTGATACCATCTCCGGCTATCTTTGCGAGAAACACTCGGTTCGCTCAATCACATCATCAGTATGCAGTACAAATCTCCACTTGTCGTACCAAACGGGCGCAATCCACATTTTCTACACGGCTTCTAAACTCTGGAATGATCTCCTAGTTCCTGTTTTCCTCTCACTTATGATATGAGAAAATTTAAGGTAGCTGTTCATAGGCATCTATTGGCAATTCATTATCCCTCTATCCATCCTCCTAAGTGTTCCTGAGTGCTTTAGCACGATAGGCCTTATTTAGCCTGTTCAGTTCCACAATCATAAAAAAAAAAAAAAAAAAATTAATAAAAATAATTAAAGATCATCATCTTATATCTCATACGTAAGCGTATAAAAAATAAGGGTTGAAAACACGGTCTCACACAAGGATGTGTAAAAATAGGGGTGAAAAAATACGTCCTACACGTAAGCGAGTAAAAATAAGGGTGGAAAATCCGGTCCCCCACGTGGGCGTGTAAAACCGGAAGTGACGTCAAAATCCAAGATGGGGTCAAGTGCCCTGGTACTACTTTTGGATTATAGATTCTGCAACATACTCCATCACAAGCTGAGCGATGCATGATGAGATTGGTGATCCCATTGCACATCCTTCAATTTGTTTATAAAATTTGTCTTCAAATTGAAAATAGTTTGTATCAAAAATTAGTTCTATTGTCTCCATAAAATCAGTTATTTCTAAATTTGTGTGTGCTTTGAGTATATTCCAATTGAGTGTAAGTGTAGTTATGATGAATTCTATTGGAATGTTGGTATATAGCGAGGTCACATCCAATGAGATTAATTTATAGCCATTTGGAATTTTAACACCATCGGTGAACTTTTTGAATTCAAAGGAATCTTTAATATAGTAATTTGTTTGCCATGTAATTTTACTGATTGTATCTGCTAAAAATTTTGAAAGTTTGTACATAGGAGATTGTATATATGAGACTATAGGTCGTAAAGGAATTCCTTGTTTGTGTAATTTGGGTAATCCGTATAATT
Source organism: Vesta saturnalis (assembly GCA_036346205.1). NCBI lineage: Eukaryota > Metazoa > Arthropoda > Insecta > Coleoptera > Lampyridae > Vesta > Vesta saturnalis. The sequence continues at coordinate 640,161 of JARFJB010001971.1, forward strand.
TTGGTGGCTGTGCGTTGTGTATTGTTAAGCTTTTAAGCTCAGTTTCAGATAATTTATTTTGTTTGTTGAGTTTTTTTGCTAGATTATTTTTTTGTTTTTGAAAAATTGTGGTAGGGTTATTTTTGATTGGTTTATAAGTGGTATTATCTTGTAAAAATCTTGTAAAACTCCATCATTTTTAGTTTGTATTGGTCTGTGTTCATTATTATGGTTTTGTTGCCTTTATCAGGGTGTAATATTGTCATTTGTGGATTCTGTTTTATAAAATGTTTAGTATGGTTTATTTTTAATTGTAATTGGCGATTATTATGTGATGGTGTTATACAGTTTTCATAAAAAAATTCAGTTGACCATTGAAGAACAAATTAACAATAAAATAAACTTCCTAGACCTAACACTAATTCACAATAATAACAACATCAAAACAAAATGGTTTGCTAAAGACTTTTTACTTTACTTTACAGGTCAGGACGATACATAAACTTCAACTCAAATCATTCAAATTCACATAAAAATAGTGCTATTATCGGATTAGTTGATAGAGCTTTAAAACTGATAAGTCCTGAATACAGACCAAATATCCTAAATAAAATAAGAATGGCATTAATACATACCTAATAGTTGTCCATTACATAAAATTAATTCATTAATCAAACAACGAACCCAACGGTTATACAATCACCAAATAAATAGTAACCAAATAACTGATGAAAACAAAAACAGAGTTGCACTGCTATATATAAAACATCTTTCAGAAAAACTTAACTCTATTTTAAATCAACATGACATCTTTAACAAAGAAAGCTAACATTGTTTATCAAATTCCATGTTGTAATTGCAACAAATCATATATTGGAAACACTTCACAAATAGTATGCAATAGATTAAATGGTCATAAATACACAAAAAACGGTACAACAGATCTCAGAAAACGTGAAACAAACTGCAACCATCTTTTTGATCACAATAAAACAAAAATTTTAGAACAAGAAATACATCATCAAAAACGCTTTATTAAAGAATCTTTTTGCATAAGTATTAACAAAAATATGCAGTGAATGACAAAACAGACATTGAACAATGCAGTAAAATTTGTAATAATCTATTGAGTTTCATAAAATCAAGCAATTAAAACAATTATAACTGATCACAGGCATTTCCAATAGGTATAACTTTAAATATGTCGTTAAACATATAAATAATTTTTATCTTTGTGTTTACTTTACATTAATTATTGATCAAATAAGTTACAATTAGAGTTAATTCAATAATCTTTAATATGCCGTTAATTTGTTGCTTTTTAGATATACCGTTTTCATAATATTTTTAACAAACAAAATATTTTAAATCTATAGTTGTCATATTTTATATGTCACACAATTCAGGTACGTACACCATCAATTAGTATTTCAATTTATTGTTATTATTGTAGTTCACAATAAATTTTTGATAATGCTGTAAATCCAAGCAGCGAAACGTAAAACAAAGATTTTGCATTTAATTAACTGAACAGTTCATTCTCAGAAATAATTTTACATACTGTTACACACACACAGATATATATATATATATATATATATATATATATATATATATATATACACTCCTTGGTAAAACCAAGAAATTGTAGGCATGTCATATTTTATGCTGTCAACGGTTTGAACGACGAACGACTACTAACTTTTGCGTTACCACACTTCAATCTTTTGTACCTTGACTTGTCATAGTTACACACTCGTCACCATACTTTCTTTAAATGTAGTCCTGCCAAATGACTTCCCAGTTAACTTGACGTGATCTCCATTTTGGTCTATTATTTTAAGTGTTACGGTAGAAAGGATAAAATGTGTACGCTGGAAAAGAGCTGATGAATAATGTCTGAAATTTTCTATTTCTAAATTACCACTCGTGATATTGCACTCGATAATTAATGAGTTAATTTTGATGATATTAATGGCATCTTTCGATGTATGTACTTTTTTATTGTTCTCTAGAAGTTCTATAGAAGTTTCTACATTAAAGTGAATGTCATCTGTTGCGTTCACACTTTCATACTTTTTTTGTAAATAATGGTGGTCCTAAACAGGCTGTTAGCCTAACGTGCTAAAGCGCTCACTAACAGTAACAGGAGGCAGCATATCGGTCAATTTCAACTACCAAGAGATACTTATAATATAATATTAATAAGGTTAACTGTAAAATACATTTTACAGTTATAAAGTTGGCCTTGCTCGAGGTATGCCAGTGTACCGCATAGGCACTCTAGTACCTGCAACACGGATAACTATTTGCGGACGTGTAAGATACTCTCTCGTGGATGGAGAATCTAGCTTGAATAGGATCGCGTTGAGCACGTCTGGGGTAACTGGTAAGGTGGCAGTGTTTGTGGCAACTAGGCATAACTTATGCCAACACTGACGAGTAGTATGACGGTACCGTTAGTATACATCGTATGGCTTGTATGGGAAAAAGTATGAAATTATAAATGTAATGATATAAGGCAGCTCAAGATTTTGTGTGCATCAGAAACAGAAAAGTAAAGGATGTTGTGATGATGGATGACGGTAGTTTGGCACTACGGTCACTAGTTAAAATGCAAATGCATGGTGCAAAATGAGTAATTGTAGGCGAAATAGCGAAATGTATGAATCGGTATCCCTCCGAGAAATGTGGACTAGAATGAAAGTGGAATTTCGGAAGATCATTTTTATCGCATGTAACGCATCGGTAAATGGAGAGAATGACCAATAATGCGGGAATTTCTCAAACGATGTGGAGAATGAATGTATGTAAGCCAAGTGAAAGATAGATTTAATTAGGCGATATGAATCAATGAATGAGTATACAGAGAGAACCCATGGAACGTGTTTTGTGAAAGTTTAATGATTCAAGAGTAAATCATAATGGTGGTAAATATTTGTGCAGAAATAAATATGTTGGTATCTAATATATGGTCTAGACGTAAAAGTATTCGCATCCATACATGACAGAGAGTTGAATCTAAAAACATTATTCAATTGATCGTTTATGATGAAAGACTTAGAAGCCCAGAAATACGCGGAGCAGAGTGTGCAACGCATCACTTAGGGCAAAACTAGGTATAAAGAAGGACGGTTAAAGGTAGTACAAACATTTAGACTTAACGTAGAAACATTGGTAGCTGACGATGTGACAATGAGGTGTGCAGACGTATTGAGCAAATGTTTTAATGTGAATCAAATGATATGGAACGAACAAATGAAGAACAGCGTCATTAAGGTTGCGTGGATGTGCTCGATATACGCTGTTGTTAATTGTACTGCACAGATAAGTGGAAGAACGACTGTAGGTAAACCGAAAAATAATACTTCGCCGAATAAAATTGTTAAGAACGCAATGTAAGAAAAAAAACACGTACTTGGCTATGATACATGCAAAAAATAAAGTAAGAAAGAAAGGTTATATAAAATGTACGGATAAGGAATCAAACAATGCAGTAAGGATGAGAATTAAGGGTGGCATGAGGTGAAAAACGGTGAACGATTTTAAGGGAAGTAAGAAACTTTTTTGGAAGTCGGTAAGAAGTGCAAAGTGTGAGACAAATCGGGATGCAACAGAAGTACTGAATAATATGAACGAGATAGTATAACTAGGTGAGAACGGTTGTTAGCAAAATAGATGGTTAATCAGTATTTGGAGGTGGAATGTTTGGCGGTAACTGATTCTTATCTAATTTATAAACGACCAGAGAGTAATCCTTTCACATTTGTAGAAAAAAAAACAAATTTATTCTAGCATGTTGATGCTTTAACCGGATAAATTAATGGGAACAGGATAGCTTGATTAGGAGAGGTAAAGCAATTTATAACCACCAAGATTCCTTGATCTGACATATCTGTTATGTTATATTGCGGGTGATGTAACCTTCTCTGCTACCGCGACACAAGAACATTAAGCTAAAGTCCCTAAAATTAAATGCTGGCAACGAAGTCGTGAAGATACGGTAAGGAAAAAGATAACATTAATTATATTTAAATTTAATTCCAATTTGTGATCTGTGCTATCACTCTAGACCAGATAATAATTGTTAAAGGCAAGTTGAAGACTAGCTAGCTGCACCAATTAGAACTTAAACTAAGTCGTTATGTAACAACATTGTAGCAAAAATTCTTTAAATTATGAACTGATTCGAGATTCATTAATCTTGTCGTAATTGCAATTATTTCTATTAAATACTTAATTTTCGCTATGGTCTGTTCTTTTTAGCCTGCTGATTACAATATAATTGTCGTTTTAAGATCAGTTACATTTATATTTAATTACAATAAAGAATTTCATGGGGAAGGTTGTGTGTATTTAATTCATACATTTGATTGCTCCACCCATTTTGAGTATTCATTCAGTCAGCAATTATAGACACATTTAAATAATATGAAACTAAACTTGTGGAATACTTGTTCCTATGTAGTAATATGTGCCACAGTTTGACGCCGAAAGCCATTAAACGTCTATCATATGAGTATGTTAAACAAAATTCATTGAAAATACCAGAAACATCCACCGCAAATAAAATTGTACGCGAAGATTGGTTTTCAGAACCGAGCCGGTAGGTCAGCGGTAACGCGATCTGCTTAGCATTCCGGAGGGAATAGATCCGATTATTCCCGTTACCGTCTATCTTGTATTAGGTTTTTAGGAAGTTTTCCTCATAAAAAATAGCGTAATAATCACTACGCATTCGCACATCATGTGTGGGTATTTAGGCGAATGCCGGGGTAGTAACATAGCCAGTAGATATGTTGGAAATCCATCACTGTAACTAAATCAGACTAAAGAGCTCAAGCAGCCCGCCCTTCCCCTTGGAAAGGGAATGTAACTCGTCGAGTTTTCTTTTTTTTTGGTTCTGGATTCATGAAGAGGAATGCGGTGTTATTTATAAGAACTCCAGAAGCTATGAGTTTAACTCGGATGACGAGCTTCGATCGAGAAACCGTGAAACTATTTCTAGACTAATTGGAAGAACTATTTTCTAGGTATGATTTTCATTGTCAGAAATTTACAATTTAGATGAGATGGTTTTTAGACATATACGTTGGGTCACATTTAACACTTTTTTTAACCAGGGTGTAGATTCTTGCGTATTACCTCATCTAGGCCAAACTTTGAGAATTTATGATCTGTTCATAATTTGCACGGAATCGCACTGCAACTCCTACAAATAGAAAACTGGGTTTCAAATGCACTGGTATTTCTTCTTTTGATAGCCCGGTTTTTACAGCGGAAGACTATTCGTCATCTTATGTGACGCATACACCTTTGCCCGTTGAACAAGTTGATTTAAAAATAAAGTGGCGGGTGTCTACAAAGTGATGTCCCAGTATCAATGGTAGGTATATTATAACAGTTTAATTTAGACGACTTACCATAAATCATAGATCAAATCGAAGGTAGCCTAACCGATTTTTTTTTACAAATGCTCAATATGTGCATCCTTAGTTATACTTCATACGTGTAACTTGAAATTTTTCCCATAGTTTGGTTAACAAGTGTTAGCAGTTTGTGTACGAGACGCAACAATAGGGAAAGCACAAAGCAGTACTCGCGCATGCTGTTATCTAAAACTGTTTGAGTTACTCTTTAATTGTAACATTGAACCAACATTCTACAACAATTACAGTTGATATTCATATTTGTAACTGGGAAATTCTTTTATGGCCAAGCGGTATTATTCTATTTTTTTTTCGTTCTCTAATTGCATGATAAAGATACCTACTCCAGTTATCATAATGCTGTGTGCAGTGAAGTGACATAATAGAGTTTAAATTAAACAACTTAATTAAATACTGTTGATTATAATATAAATCATATATCTAATTTCTAAATAATTAGTGGGTGTCTATAACTAGGTGACCCGACAAAACAGTCCACCGACAAAACAGCCCGCCGACAAAACAGCTCAAGTAAAAATAAATACCATACATATTTATAGAATTTATAATTATTGTACTTATACAGTATGTCTACCTCAGTGGGCGATAATTATTGAAAACTTTTTTTGATCTTCCTTTTTTTCTTTTTAATTGTGCTTTTTTTATTTTATGCAGTTTTACATGTTTGCATTTTTTTTATTTATTTACACACGAAATAAAAACAAAAATAAATGTAAGTATAAAATTATATTATAATGTATATATATATATATATATATATATATATATATATATATATATATATATATAAACAAAATTCTACGATCTATATTTGTCAAAGGTTAGACACAATAATTTATTATATTTTTTCTATTTTCTATACATTTTGGGATATGGTGTCTGTAATAAACATTTTATATCAACCTTTACGTTTTACACGTCAAATGTATGTGTGGTATAACCCAAACACCATTAAAAATGGATCTATTGGAGGCGGTTTTTTCGGGGGCTGTTTTGACGGGGTATGTTTTGTAGGTGGGCTGTTTTGTCGGGGCTATTTTGTCCGAGGCTGTTTTGGAGGGGTAACCTATAACTAATAAAGGAAGATTATATAATTCGCAGACAAAAAACATAACTAAGATAGAGCTGTTTGCGTGCATTTTTGAATGAGGGAAAAGAATAAAAGACATCAACTTGGGGTGCAACGGTGTTATACCATAAATCAATCTGTAAAGAAGTATTAACTGCAAGTGTTTCTTCTAGTACCTATCTAAACTGCGTTTTCAATAAAATTGATAACTTGGTTTTTGAAACCAGTACTGGATAATAACCATTAGTCTCAAAATATCTTAAAGTATCATAAAAATCTACTACTCTGTACCTTTTCAATATTGTAACTATGAATATAATCATATAAGGATTCCAAATAATTGATGGTTTTACAAGCGATTACGAAGTACAATCATTTTAAGGTATATGCTAGATTTCGGAATTCCTTGCTAAAAATATCATGATAGTGCTAAATAAAAGTTAATTTAGAGTCTAAAGTCTCCTAAGTCCCACATTTCCTAAACTCTCCATTTAGAATACATCAGGCAACGAAAAAAGTTCGTGGGTTTTTTACAGTAAATTAAAAATAATTAACAAACAAGAATACATTATTACTCAACGAAGTAGCCACCATTATAATTAATGACCTTTTGCTATCGTAACACCAATTTTTGTATGCGCTCTTGTAAAATTCTATGGATTTTGAATCAAAAAATTGACGAATGTCAAGAGTCAAAAAAGGTGGTTATCACTTGGTGAAGCGTCAGGAGAATATGGAGGGTGGGGTAACGTTTCCCAGCCAAGTTCAGAAATTTTTACCCGGGTCAATCTTGCGATATGCGGTCTAGCGTTATCATGTAAGAAGAGCACTTTCTTTCCATTGACTAAAGAAAGCCGTTTTTGGATGCGTGCTGCTTGTACTCGCTGAAGCTGCTCGCAATATAAGTTCGCAGTGATGGTCTGACCCTTTTCGACAAATTCGTAACTATTCCAGTCGCTGTCCACCAAACACACAATAAAATCATGCTTAGTTGCTTGGAAACTTTAGGAATGTGTGGTACCTAATCAGTAGGCGACAACTAATGATACGAACGCTTAGAATTGGAATAGGTGTATTGTCCACTTTTCATAGCAGGTTAATAACTGATCAAGAAATTGTCCATTATTGTTGTGTAAACTGTTTTCCGAGCAAACGGTAAGACATTTCATTTGTTATCGTTTGATAATTCATGTGGGACCCATTTGCTTAACTTCCACGTTTTTCCTGGTTGATGAAGGTGTAAACGAATGGTTTCATCACTCACATTGAACGTTTCTGCAAGCTCTAGGCACGTTATACTGGAATATGTCTCGACAACTCGTTGAAGATTCTCGTTGTTTATGATCTTCGGTCTTCCAGAGCGTGCTTCATCGGTCAAGCTTAAGTCTCCCGAAGAAAATATTTTGAACCACATCTGTGCTGTTCGATCACTTACGTCATCTCCAAATGCGTTACATATTTTTCTCACCGCCACTGAGGCTTTAGTACCAAGTTTGTACTTATAGAGTAAATAACCTCGAATTAAGGTTTTATTCGTTTCCATTTTCAACGATTCAAATTTCGAACTAATCAATTGTCGCCAACTGTATAGGTACCCGACAACAGAAGGATTCGTATTAAAGTGAATGACAGATAACAAACATGTGCTATTATCAACAACTTAAAAAAATATTTATGGCACTCTGCTGTATACAGAAACCGCAAGTTTTTTGGTTACCTGATAGTTAGTGAATATAACATCTGTACTTTTTGTAAACGTTAAAGTGGACCACTTAACAACATTGAATTTAATTTATTATGAGTTAACCAAATATGTATAGATTCTAGGTCGCGTTGCAGCAGCTACGTATTATAACTGTTTTTTATTGCTTTGAATAACTCAAGTTTATCTGCATATCGCAGCATTTTCGAATGTTGGATAGAATTATTGATACCATTAACAACCACATAAAAATTGCAGGCCCTAATACGAAACCTTGAGGCACTCTGGAATTACCAAAATATTATCTAGATTCATAACATCGATACCCAACATACTGAGAGCGTTACGTTAAATAGGATTGGTTTGAACTTGGGAAGGGTATAAGGTAAGGGCGTCCTTATCCCCGACGATATTGAATATTTACCCAGAATGCATGGTTTCAGAATGTTGGAAAGGTGATAGGACGTAAATATTGGAGGAGAAGAATTGAATCTATAAGGTTAGCCGATGATACACTCCTGTTTAAAGAAAATACAGAAAATCTAAAATATTGATTAAACAACTTGAAAATATGGAAAAGGAATATGGATTAGTCATAAACCAGAAAAAGACGAAAGTTATGAGAATTGGGGAAGCTGAAAATATGATAGGGTTTGTGCAAAGCGAAATGCTGGAACAGGTTGAAAATTATAAATATCTGGGAACCACTATAATTGATGAATGGAGAAGCTGGAAAGAAATAAAGATACGCATTGGAAAGGTAAAAGAAGCGTTTGTAAAGAAAAGTAGAATATTGTGTAGCAAGTTGGAATTGATACTATGGAAAAGGATAGTTTTGTAAGGAGTGTTATGCTATACGGGTGTGAAACGTAGACAATTTTAAAGAAAGATAAGAAAAGGATAGAAGCTATGGGAATGCGGATGTGGAGAGGAACGCTTGGTATAAAGTGGTCAGACAGGATTGGGAACGAACAAGTTTTGGAAAGAATAGAAGAAGGAAGATCTTTGTAAAAATATATAATATGCTCCAATTCTAAGCGTTCGTATCATTGGTTGTCGTCTACTGATTCGGTACCACGCACTCCTAAAGTTTCCTTGCACCCAAATAAAAATTTTTTGTGTGTTTGCTAGACAGCGACCGGAATAGTCCATTATGAATTTTTGAAAAGGGATCAAACCATCACTGAGAACTTATATTATGAACAGCTTCACAGAGTACAAGCTACACTCATCCAGAAACAGCCTTCTTTAGTCAATCGGGAGAAAGTGCTATTCTTACATGAAAACGCTAGATCGCATACCGCAAGATTGACCGGGGAAAAAATTTCTGAACTTGGCTGGGAAACGTTACCCCACCCTCCATATTCTCCTGACATTTCACCAAGTGATTACTACCTTTTTTTTTGTCTCTTGACAACTGCACGAGACAGACAGTTTAAAACAAGATTTAATATTATAAATGCAGCTCGTCAATTTTTTGATTCAACATCCATAGTTTTGCAAGAGCGACATACAAAAATTGGTGTTACGTTGGCAAAAGGTCATTAACCCATTAACGCGCGAATTATTTATTTTTATAATTTTTAACTTCTGTGTTGTTTATTCTAAAGAAAATAGTTTAAGAAACAATTTTTTTTATAAATTTTTGTCATTAGATGTATACTTTTTGCAAAAAACGGTGTTGCCATATGGCAATGCTTTTATTGTATTGAGAAAACAAAATTTTAATATTTCGTAACAAGAAACAGTGTATGCAAAGTTTTAAATACATAACATTTTAACGAGCATGAAAACTTCGAAAGCAGTCTATGCACAGAGCTACTTTACATTTTGAACACATTGTTCTCACGATGGATTTGCAAGTACGTTTGGCACACCTTCGTTTTTTATTTTGTTCTGACCGGATCACCAAATGATTTAATCGGTCAAACCTGACTTCATCAGTTATGCGACTGTCTGTTAAAGATGCGCATGATGTGGCTGGTCTTCCAGATCCTCTGCTCGCAGTTCCATACTTCGCTAGGTAAGCATTAGCAATTTCTCTTTTGAAGTCTAATTGGGGCATTCTCTGATTCCTGCTCTTATTAAATAATACCCAACTGTTCTGAAGGGCAACATCCAATAGCCAAGTTATAATGGGCTAATACCATTTTTCCCCCGAACACCAATACGGTAACAAGCAATATTTTGATCCATTTGATCAGTTCCGCCCATGTACTTGTTATATAGAGCAATTACTTTTGGCCTGGCAATATTTATGTGTCTCTTATTTTTTTGAGAATACCGTTTCACTTGACTTATCTCTTGAGTACCACATGACGATGATAGTATGGTTACAACCGCATTGTCCATCCAGCGTAAGTAAAATAATCCATCGTTTCTCTCAACAGCTTTCTCAAAGTAGCCTCTATCTTGTATTGTTCCAATTGCCGAATAACCAAGGAATTTAAGATATGAAAATAAATTAGGCCCAGAAAATAAATTGTCCATGTAAATGTGGTATCTTAAATTACGTTTATTTTCTGGGAGTTCCTCTAATAAAACTACAAGAGGAGCACTAGCTTTCCCAAATAATACTTCATAGTCGGTATTCGATTTCGGAGATTTTCCCTGATACAAATCAAAATTGATCAAATATCCATCTTTGCTATTCAAACACCACATTTTATAGCCAAACCTGATGGGTTTTCCTCGAATGAACTGCTTGCATGTGTGTCTGCCAAAATATCTAATCATGCTTTCGTCATACGAAAGATGTTCCTCTGGTTGGAAGTTTCGCACGCAACGTTCTTTCATCAATTCCATTAGCGGACGTATTTTCCAAGCTTTGTCTTGTGGATTAATTTTAGTGTTATCCTCTAAATGAAGAAATCTGCAGATTTGCAAAAATCTGCTTTGTCGCATAGATTCCGAAATTGCTATGTTTTTCATTGTTAGAACTCCAATAATGTCGCTTGGATGATAAGTTGTTATAACCAGTAATGTATAAAAGTCAATGAAACATCTAATTTCGTCCGCTGTTATAGCAGGATCAGCGCAATTGAGAAACATTGCATAACGACGTGTTTCGTTTGCCATATGCTGAATGACCGCATCATCGACAAATTTTTCAAATATTTCAACCATACCTACTCATGTTCTCATATATAGAATAATTTGTGTTGCGAAATAATGAAGCTGGGCTCTAGAAATCGCCTTGTCCATCCCATCGCGGTTGTAGCTTGTTGTTTTGTTTTTTAGATTTTAGTTTCTCGAAAATTCATTTTTTGGTACCCTCTGACTTCATAGAATCTGAAACCGCTTCAATATCTGCAGGTTCATTATTGTCGGTACCAATTCTTGCATTATTAGCTAATCTTATCTCAGCAGTAGATAAGGTAAACGTACCGAAGATCGTCGTATTAAGGCGGAAAACGCACATTAGTCATCCTCACTCATAAGCTGTCAACTATGAAAACATGAGAGTTGGTTCAGTTCATAGGGCAAGGTTTCTTCTTTTAAATGTTGTAAGTTACACTTTTTTCTTTTACAAGATAACCAAGATATTAAATGAAATATACTTGCTTGATTTTGTCCGTAAGTTCGTCATATAAATTGGGCGTGTTTTTAACTTCGTCTCATTTGGTTCCTAAGTTCGTCGTACTTGTTACTATGGACATTTGACTTGATTTTTTCGTGATAACGCATTACTGAAATCAATTTTCTTGGTGTAGTCTCATAAATATCAACTGACCTATCCAGAGTTCAACATGTTTCCACTAATTCACTAAAAATAATGGAATTGAGCCTCTTTTAATATGTAGGTAAGTAGTTGAGTGAACTTTAAGTTTTATTAGACAAACTAGGAAACTAAAAATCAGATCCCATCAATACTTCTCTGGTGTTACCGGAGTGCAAATATTAGGTATAGAAAGTAAAATTAAGAACTACATAAATTTCCATAGTAGTTGGCCACCACGGAAACAGTGCTATCTTGAGCGCGGCAAAGTTTACGACAATGGTACAGAAAGGAGGAAAAGTCACACTCGTAATTCAGCAACAAACTATATTTCAGAACCCACCGTTTTAATAAAAAATGTAAGTGGTGTGTAAGTAAACAGTAAATAAAATACACGTATTCGGTAAACCGACAACAGTAAAAACGAATGAAAACTGAATTGGCCAGATACATACATAATCACATATCAAAATCACCAATAAAAAAATCAAATAACATATCACATGTTAACCAAGAATAATCCTCTATTGTTTAACAAAACAGGTGGATCTATTTTCCTTATAATTTCGTCTTCCTCGTAAGATAAGACGTCCTCTTTATGAGGCCATCGCCATCTATTCGGTAGTTTTGAAGAGACTCTGGTTATCGTTTTAATTTTGTATTCTTCATGATCAATCTCAAGAACTTGTCCTAAAATGAAGAAATTATGTAAGATGCAGTAAATGAATATATCTTGGTTATCTACCTGGATATTCATCATCTTCATATAATACGACAACATAGTCCCCCTCTGATATCTTCGTTTTGTCGAGATCTACATTACTGTCCAATTTTGGTTTCTTAGTACTTTTTTCGTGTTTTTTTCTTTCAATACTTTCTTTTGGTGTTTTAAAAATTCATTGGAGGTGGCAACTGTGGGTGTTAATCGCTTTCTGATTTTACCCTGTTTATTTTCATTCTGTGCCTCAGGCCAGAAGAATGCTTTTTTGAAGGAAGACAATGACTTTTTCTTTGAAGTCGTATCAAGCACTTCGTTATTTGTACCAAAACAAGCTTCGGGTGAATTGTGGGTATTAGTTCCATGTGGGGTAGACTTGGGAGTGGATGTTGACATTGGCTCCAGATGTAATAGACTTTCTGAAACATTACATGAGTTCCAAGTGAGGGGTCGCATTTTGACCATTTATTGATTATACTGCAAAGTGATACATTTTTAATAACTCACCTTGTTCGAAATGTTCTGCTCCTAGGTGTAAAGGGTTTCTGTTCTTGGGTCGATACTCAGACGTTGATGGAGTTTCTTCTAGCAAATCTGAGGCGAATAGTATTCCGTCAGGACCTACATTGAAATTTATCATATCGCTTCCTGACTCGTTCAGTAGTTCGCTGATAGATAGGTTAGCATCTAAAGTGGTAATGTGAGCTGTGGATTCGTCAGGTACTTGGTTATTCACATTTCTCCATAATTCATAAAGGCTGCTGTGAATTGGTTCACCTGTCCACTTTTCGTCAGTGCAACTTCTGAAAGATTGCAGAAGTTCCGCATCGATATGCTTCTCGAGAATAGATGCTGCATTCACAGTTTTCGTTTCCACAATTCCATCGTTATCCTCTATAGAAACCTCATCTGTCTGCTCCTCGGGCTGTTTCAACAGTTTGTCATACGATACTGCGTTTGCATCAAAAGGGAAAAGCCCGCATTTTCGAAAGCCGTTCCGAAAACGGTCATCACTTACAACTTTCGCTAGGCACAAATTCAGTAACTCAGAGAAATCCTCCCGCTTCAACTTAATGTCATTGTGCGCAATCCTCCAGGTGGAAACTGTTTTCTTCCATTCGGATTTAAGAGCGCGATAAGGATTATACCCTTTTCGCGGCAAAAATTTGTCAGGTGCATGGACAGATGAGATGAGTGCCCGTCCATAAAAAGTACAATGGGCCGAGATATCTCATTATTTTCTAAGAAGGGATAAAATACATTTGTAATGTATTCGTAGAAGGATTCACACGTCATCCAACCAGAATCTGTTCTACCTAATCCCCAATCCTTTGGCATTTTTGTAATAATAACCTGTGGGATTCTTTGATAAGGGAACAGTGTTAAAGGAGGCATCAAAATCCCTGCTGCAGATGCTCCGATAAGAACTGTAAGGCATTCTTTTTCATCATTTAGACATTTGCTGTACACCGCTGATGAACCTTTACGAACCAAAACGGATTTTTCCTTGGGAGCGAGATAGAACGCGCTCTCATCACAATTAAAAATTCTTGTGGGATCTCCCAAAATATTTTGTAATTCTGGATGATCTTGAAAATATTTTTCCACCCGACTAAACCAGCTTTGTATACTGCCTCTGGTGATGTTTGCTCTACCTGCAATGTTTAAGATGCTTAATAATAATAATACAAATCTTCAATATAGGTAGTTAAAAGACACCTGTAGTGAGGTTCTGAGAGACTCGTTCTGCAATCTGTGGATGTCGTCTAAGAAATGCCTCATACCAGTGCCTTCCAGGTACCCCATTCTTAAACACAGTTTCTCTTTTGGTGGTTGATATAAATTTGGAGATACTGTGTATCAATTGGCATTTCGATACAGGAAAACCCATTGTACCTAACTGTAATATCCATTGTACTATACGATCTTCTTCCTCTGCAGATAGAACTGTGGGTGCTTCCATTGGTTTAGAATGGCGATTTTTTGTTTTATCTTGAAGGGTAGTTCGTGGGATACCATACAGTTTCGCAGCTCTATACATAGACACTCCGTTTTTAATTTCGGTTAAAGCCTGTTGTAGGATTTCTTTCGAATATTTTATTTTCTTATCAGGCAACTGAGCCGCCATAGTTTTTTCTAGAATTGGTAAAACAGGAAAATGACTAATGTTTTCTGAAAGTACTGAGATTAAGGGTTTACTCCACTTACTTCAGTTTTCAAATTTGGACTGGTGTAAGTTGAATGTAATTAGTGCCGAAATTGTAATACTGAAATTGGGATGTACTTGTTCTTAATCCCCAAGACGATTTCTAATCACCTCACGTTATACATAATATGTTCATCGCAGTTGATGAAGATTACTTTCAAGTAAAATTGTATCGTACAAATCCGATCCCTAATTAAGACGAAATTCGGTTGCAGCGCCTGTATATGCAGAATGTACCAAAGTTCGTGGTAGTGGAGAATTTGTGTTTACCGCGATTTTCAATTGAAAACTTAACATATTTTGTACGACGAACTTTGATCGGAACATCGGAACAAAATATCAACCTTTCCAAATCTACTGTCACTATTTGCATATAAAATAATCTAAAGTAGTGATTTACACAATCATTTTTACAAAACCATTATTTGTACGTTAATTCGTTCTAAGACGAAGTATGGGACAATAGCAATTTTATGTGTCCATAAGCTCGTCTCACTATAAAAATAAAAAATAAAAATGAATAGCAACTTATTGTGTATACTAGCTTATTGAAAGAGGTTTTACACTTACCTTTAGTATTTGCTTCCCCCGAAATCACGCACAGGAATCGCGATGCGAGCTTAAGCAGCGACCGCGCGACGCTAGCTCTAGGACAATACTGGCGGCCATATGTAAGCCGCGCGCTCAGGCGCATCTTTGAGTTGTGGTAAACAGGTAATCGGAAGACAGAAGATGATTCTAACTGGTAGAATTTATAGTGCGATCATAGAACTATTCTTCAACGCAAACCGATTCGTTGTAAGTGTTTTAGTTTCCTTATTTTCTCAAGTTTTCTAAAAATGAGACGAACCTCCGTACTAGGACGAACTTCGGTACTTTTACCTTACTAGCTGACGAGATGTAAAGTTATCAATGATTCTGTAAACAGTGCAAATAAAAAAATGTTCTCAATAAAAACAAAATGCCCATCTTACCCGCTTTCCTCGTCTCCCGAATCCTCATCTGTTTCTATATCTACATCTGGAGATTCGAGGAAAATTTCTGCGTCGAGATCATTATTTTCGATCATATCTAGCGCTTCTGCAAGCGAAAAACCTTTCCTATAGAAATAATCGAAAATTAGGTTGTGTAAACGCGTAGCGTTGCCATATGGCAACATTGCTATTACTAAGCACGTTGTAATTACAAATCACAAAACTTTAGTAAAATTCTTATATGAACAACTCTATTGCACTATATACTGCAGTGTTTCAATAAATATACCTTAAAAATCTCATAAGTTTATCCTAGGTTACACTTACTCGAATCTTGTGCCCATATTTTCAGTACCGCGTGCACTTCACAATTTCAAAACTGACCTAACTGCTGTAATAAACATCAGATACTAATTCTTTTATGCACTATATCTTCTAGTAACCCTCGAGTCTCGATTTGCGAAAGGACCCGAACAGATTCTCCTGTTTATGATATAATTTATGGTATAGTGTTTAATGTTGCCATATGGCAACGCTACGCGTTAATGGGTTAATTGTGATGATGGCAACTTCCATGAGTAATAATGTATTATTTTTTGTTAATGTTTTTATTTTACCATAAAAAACCACACGAACTTATTTGATTAACTGATACTTTTAATTCCTTAGCTACTGCAAATACTCCAAAACTGTTGTATACATTTCTCATTTCAGATAGTCATAGTGAACAACTTCACTTTATATAACTAGTATAGCAACCAATAAAAAGTGTGCCAATGCACTAATTTCAACAAAACCCTGTAGCACCCAATAACTGCGGAGTAAATAAAAAATTAAAGTGCTCAGAAAAGGTCAAACTTTAATTTGGCATTGTCAAATTTCATTCGTTGACCCTACAGAGCATCTCAAAAATTAACAAAAAAACATTACTTTCTTTTCAGCTTTGTATATATTTCGACCAATTGTTTAAAATCAGCAATAGGTCTAACATGTTCTTAACGAATCAAGCTGGAATTTAAAAAAATCAAATTAAGGGTTCAAGGGAAAATTGAAGTCAAATTTAGTGTAAATTTTGCGTGTGTTTATATTCTAAGTGCCAGATCCTATATATAAAAATACAAACAAACTTTTCATATTTTATTAACAATTAAAACATAAAATTTGAATAACTTTAGAAAAAATATGGATGTAACTATTGAATATAAATTTTTTGTACAGACCTGCATAATTAATCTAAAACAGAAATTGACAATAGTATCATTAAAAGTTCTTTTATATTAGTAAGATAAAATTATCGAGTCATTTATATTAGATTTAAAACATGATTTCAGTAATAAGTAAATACTGTCAATTAAATTGTGAATTTGCATTTTGGGAACTCAATCTCTAATATGAATGCAAATCCATAATTGCACAAAACTATCTTAGAAAATAAAACAATAAAATGTCACGATTGTTGAATAGCTCATTATATTTGTTAAATACATTACAAAAATAGTGTACTAATAAATTATTCGAGAATCAATACGCAAAGAAATTCATTGCGATATTTTAATATTTAACAAGCACACATCAAGTATAGGCCAAGATTTCAATTCCAAATTAGAAAAAATTATATAGTACAAAATAAAATTAATCAGCATTTGTATAAAAATAAAAAAAGTATATAAAGATAATACCTACAATTAATCAATTACTATTAG
This sequence comes from Vesta saturnalis, assembly GCA_036346205.1. NCBI lineage: Eukaryota > Metazoa > Arthropoda > Insecta > Coleoptera > Lampyridae > Vesta > Vesta saturnalis. The sequence goes on from JARFJB010001971.1 coordinate 657,680, forward strand.
ACAAATATGTTGAAATAATACAGATTAGACGTTCATAAAAAATTTAAACGTATACAAAATTAACAATTCTCATTTATACAAAATTTGTAAAATTCAAAAATTGTTGAATAAGTACAACATATCTAAACTGCACTAATATATCTTGTGTATATAATAAAAAATTTCAATACTGTCAGTAAGGTAGTTTACAACGTATTTTAGGGCTGTACCAAAAAAAAGGTTTTAACCACTCTAATGGTTTAATCGATTAAGCTTTAATTTGGATAAACAGAGACCAAAGTATTTTACAGATTCACATAACAGCATTTTTTAAAACCTTGTACAAATGACTGCTATAATTCAAACAAAATTCCAGACCATGATTACTTTCTAATCAAAAATAGATATGGTTACTTGTCATTTCCTGACATTATTTTTACTCTAAAAAAATGCTTATACATGAGCTTGTATATTGAAATAAATGTAACATGTTATAATTTTTGCAAACTTGCGATACCCTTATAAAACACAATTAAAAGTCATGTACAACATAAAAAGCTTCAAACACACTATATATCGAGACCGTTTTCAGAAAGCAATAGCAATTTTGGCACACTCCTAAAAGTGCATTGTAAAACATTATTATTGTCACTTTATATTTGAGATAATTTAAGTATCGTCGTTTTGAAATTCGAGGCAAAATTAAAATTGTGCATGACGAATTTTGTTAGAACATTGCAAAATCGATTGACCATTTCAATTAATATTTATAAACAATTAAATTTGGTTTAAACTTTAATTGAACAGCCCTAATTATATATAAAAAATATAAATCACTACATTTTCAGTACATTTGATCAATCTCGAAATAGGCAGCAAAATTTGAATGTTTTGAAGTGACAAAAAATCAGTCTATAATACCTTATTTAATGAGTAGTTATTGAATTGAATAAATGGCAGCTTATATTAACATTCCCTAACATATCTTAACCTAGTTGGCATGTATAGGGGCTGCTAATCAACTACCCTAAAAGTTTTTGCTTTGCAAAAACAAATGATTAGCGAAATTTACAATTTCAATTATACACTTACTAACGTAACAGTACAATAATAGGTAGTGCCACATTTTTTACATCAGAAGGCCACAATCCTTCAAATTATTTTTTATAATCACATCTGTTACAGCATCAAAAACAAACTGTATATTATTGGTATCTGTAGCACATGTAAAATGTGTATAAATTTCCTTCTGATCTTTCCTTTTATTTAAATTTTCAAATTTCATACGAATATAAGCTGATGCTTCTTCGTAGTTATTATGGCCCGTATATTCTGGAAAACAAATAGTAAGAGGACTACGTGTAATTTTCTCCTCAAACAAATCCTTTTTGTTCAGAAATAAAATGATGGATGTTGACACAAACCATTTACTATTACAAATTGAATCAAACAGTTTCATCGATTCAACCATTCTATTCATTTCTTCATCTTCAGCCAGAACTAAATCATAACCTATAAAAAAAATTATATTCTCTTCGTCTACAAGAAAAAATATAGTTACCTGAGAGTGCCACACAAAATATAATTGCCGTAACTCCTTCAAAGCAATGAATCCACTTCTTCCTTTCTGATCTTTGCCCCCCAACATCAAACATTCTGCAAAATATAAATGTACAATTATAAAACACTTATTAATATTATAATACAAACTTGAAATGCAATCCTTTGAACGAAAAGTCTGTTTCTACAATCCCTGTGGTCTTTACACGGGTACGTAAAACATCTTGTTGAGTTGGTACATAATTAGGTAATGATATACGATCTAAAGCGTTAAGGTAATATGGTGCTGAATCATTTAACTGAAACTCTCGTGATCTAGAAAAGCACAATTGGACACCAGGATCTGCCCAAAGTTTTTTCATTAACATAACCAATTCTGGAGTCAACTCTCCTTCTTCTGCGGCACTTGCATATGTAAAAAATTGACGAGCAACATCCTACAAAACATTTAAATCTAAAAATTGTAAACATAAATATCATAATCTTACTGCACGTGTGGGATCAGCAAAATCAAGCCTTAATTGACCCATAGCTCTTATAATTGCCATTAAGCTTTGAATGGTATTACTATATACAACTGAACGATATTGCTCACATTCTTCCTTAGAATAACCTGTTTCATGAATAATTTTCATTTGCTTTACAATTGTGCTCTTTCCGGATTCTCCAGCACCTTTTTATAAATAAAAAGAACGGTAAAATTATTATAATTAGTTATAAACTAATAGTAATGTGACAATATGAGTCAGCCTACATACCCAGTAATAACAGCTTAACTTCACTAGCTGCCCGTTCTCCATCTGCTCTAAGGTCCCTATCTATTTTTTTAGATCTTTCAGATGCTTCCTTATCACCTGTTGTGCTAACCGAACAGCCCATAATTTTTTTAAAAGTTTTATTTTGACACTTGTTGCTATTCAAACTTTAGAGGACTCCACCCGCTAACAACTCTCTCATTATTTAGAAAAACTAAACAGTTTACTGTCTGCTACCATCCGTTAAACACTGAAATCCCTAGATATGCACGTTATGCCAACGCATATACCAAGGTTGAAATTAATCAGTGTATAGGAAACAATATTTATCTGAGAACCCGACAATCTTACGTTATGAGGGTATTGGAATACCGCATACCGGATTCCAAGAGAAGAGCTAATATTGATTTTTAAGCTTCGAAATTAAAATCGATCGCAGAGCACCCTGTAGTCTTTACTTTTTTTTAGTTGCAGTACTATTTACCTGCAACACGAAATAGTAAACACATATGTACTATTACATTATGTGCTATTTAAAACAATTATATACAAAATGATAATGTGAGAAATTTTAACAGAAACTTTCAAGTTATTAACACTAATGAGTAATGACCGAATTGGCAATTAACAAAATGTGATCTCTTTACAATGCATTCAATTACCTACTTTAGAAATACATCACTTTATCAACACTTAGTTTTGAATTAACTACTATGGAATGTAATAGTAAGGCTAATACTCTAGTAATAGCTATACAGTCATGAAATATGTTAAATACCGATCATATTTTAATACGATTCGTTTCTTTGAATAGGTTTTAATACTAAGAGATGAAACTTTTAAAGTTTTTGGTACGTAAATGATGTTTCTGGAAAAATTAATACAGATTAAACCTTCTCTTATACCAAACTGGACACCAAAATGATGCAAATCATTCACGCCACATTACGGAGTACAATGGTTCACAAAGATGAATTTTGAACAAAAAAATTTTCAGAAATAAACCGGGCATAACGAAAGAGCAAGGCGCTGTAAAAACAACATTTTCATCTCTTTATTAATCAATATTTCTAAATTACTGTATGATTTTTAATTTACATTTATTTATCAAGAACAGAATATACATTTAAATGTTTACCAATTGAAATAACATTATTTCCTTTCTGTCTATTCTAATAATCACATGAACAGTATAAATGTTTAAAATGACGTAATTTAATATTTAATTAAGGTAAATAGGTGCAAAAGAACCATTTTTACCAAATTGACCATACAATTGATTGCCGGTTCATTAAATGCAAGTACACTCTACCAACAGCCACCCTGACCTCTTCAACTGTTTGGTTGCTATGTCTTTTAGTATAGTTTAAGGTATACTACTTACTTTTGATTTTCTAGTTTTATGTTTCTTACCACTAACTGAAGAAGTTGTTTACAGGTAACATTATTTTAACAAAATTTGTACTTACTACTGACCTGGCCTGACCTCTAACTTTACTTATACAGACCTGCTTTGCCAAACATTCCTCGTTCATTCTTTCAATGTTACCAAAGCAACGAAGTGTATTTCTTTCGTGTAGATGTACCACGGTTCTTTCCACAACACACTCATTCATTATCCACTCATTTCCTATTCCATCCATTCTCGCTTTACCGCAGCCACTCAGCAAAAATCTCATGCCCACAGCATTTATTTTGCTTGCGCCTTTTTTTAACGTAGCCAAGCTTCACTTCCATGCAGTACTGAGGGAACAAATACGCTATTGTATATTGCTCTTCTCGCTGCTATGCTCATACCCTCATTTTTCATTATGGATCGCAAATGCCAATCATGTTCCTTCCTGAAATAACACCCCGCTCATTCTACCCAAAAACACAACCCACCAACTTATTTTACAATCTCATCGTGCAGGGTAAAGACGGTACCTATCCTGTTTTCCTTATTTATAATTAAACAATACTACCTTCGTTTTGGCCACGTTCATCTTTAGATTCCTACTCTCACAGACTTCTTCAAGCTTCCTCGGCTTTAGTGGTGGCTTCTCGCATTTCCTCTAAGTGAAATGGTATCATCAGGATACGCCAGAACTCGTATATTCACATCACTAACCATTAAACCATTCGTATCAGTACATGATTGTCTAACACATTTATCCATAAATACATTAAACAGCCATATTGAAGTTTGCACCTAAGTTCCCTCTCATTCTGACACAGGATCGGCTACCGTCATATACTGCTCCTATACTATTTACCAGGCGTTTACTAACTCCATCTTCACTTAAAACATCCCAAAACGTATAACGGAACAACAATCACACTTTTCCAACCAATCAATATTTCTCCTCGCTTAAAATACGTATTAAATAATTAACACATTCTTTCCTCTAGCTTTGCACATCCATATTTCAAAATTTCACACGTATTTCTTTCTACACCTGCAGCTTTACCATTCTTCAGCTTTTGCATTATTTCCTTTACCTAGTTCAAATCAGTATCATCGTCAGTAGTAAGCCGGCACCATCCC